>OZ023323.1:3325991-3903491 GCA_964007375.1 Ophion obscuratus | reverse complement strand
AACTTAATGTTAATTAATCGTAATAATAAAGAATCTCGTGACCTAAATATAAATAGGCAGAATTATAAATTACTGAAAATTTGATTCTGAATTGTATAAAACATCGTTGACAGCTTTTTCATAATAATCGTCGATAATGTTATACTTTTTCAAGTTGGTAGTAAGACAAAAGTTTTTCTTACTTACACAATAAAAACATAAGAATGCATAATTTTGCCCTTTAAATATATATTTTATGAAAAATTAACATCAGACAGATGCTAATTTGTCAGATTAAATGTACAGGGGCCGTACGCAAATTACGTAACGCAATTGGGGGGGGGGGGGGGGGGGGGGGGGTCGAGGTTTGTGTTACGTCTCAATTTGAAAAATGCCAGAAATAGCAATATTTCTGCATGTTCAAGTTTTTAATTTAAACCTCGTGTGCAATTTTACCGTGGACAGCTCACAGCTTTCTATACGCAATGTCAGTTAAGGGGGAAAGTCGCTGTGCAAGAACTTGCACAGTAGCTTTCCCACATCCCCCAAGAAAAATTTGAAGGATTCTTTTCTTTATAATTTTTGAAAGTACATGTATTGAAAAATATGTTAGCAACATTTTTATTCACAAGTCCGAAAATTGATGGAGTTATAGTCACTTTAGTGAGAACAGGTAGCGCGACCGGTTAGTGCCCTCAGTCTCTACAGGTGTGGCATCATTTACAATAGATAAAGTACAGGCTCTTATTGTTTTGTGAACTATCATGAAGATGAAGAACCGTTATGTCACCCGCGACTAGCTACCTTAATGTAAGTATACATTTTCTAGAAAAAACATAACTTTATATCAAGAAACACGGAACGAAAACTTTGAACGCGTTTTTCTCGAAACTAGTATTTTCGACCTTGTTCGAGCGAATACTGAAAAACTTATCAACCGATTTTCGATTTTTTTAAAAACATTTTTGTAATCGCAGTGACTAAGGTTGTACATATCCGTGCTTTTAACATTTGAAAATTACTATTTTGAGAAACTGCTTAAATACAGAAAAAGGGACTTGAAAATAGAAAAAAAAAATGTCCAATCTACCGGCATTTTGTAAAAAACCAAAATAAAAAAACGACTGCGCATAACCGTAGCTACGTTTATATAGATATTGATAAATTGTTGAATTTTAATTAACAGATAATCTTTCATAAAGATATCGATGGGACAATGAAGAGAATTTTTTTTTTCGTCCTCTCATAAAGGCATATATTTCGGTTGATTTTCAAGATTTTATCATAAAAATTGGTGTAAAACTAGATGAATATGTACTTCATAAAATTAGTGTAAACCCGATACTTTCATAATTCGTAATATTTATGAAAAAAATCGTAATTATTGACGACAAAGCACCCGTTACGTAACGGAATAGGGGGGGGGGGGGGGGGGGTTCTGGCCAAGCGTTACGCGGGAAGTCAAAAATTGCGAAATTTGTGTACGCCTCCATACCCCGTGTGTATTTTTTTAGATTAATTGCAGAAAAAATCATAAACAGTCATTCGACTCAACTGGACCGTACCAACCTACTCAAATCTGCCAAACGAAATTTACGCAATAAGAAGAAAATCATTTTCGCTGCATTCCAACAATGCAAACTTCAACGTCATGTTGCCGAACTGCTGTCACAGATTCGCTTATTTCTTGTTATTGGATATTTTTGCTTTTTAGTGGTATACTCTTTTTGCCAAGGTGATCAACTCAGTGACTCTCTTATCTCTGTTAGTCGTGTAACACAGTAGCTCTACAGTATCATGTTCCAAATTTGCATCGTTGAAATGCAACGAATGTTTTTCTTCATTTTTTATTCCTGTATTTTTATTATTATTAAAAACTTGTTTGTGGTACAAATTGTCGTTGTACATCTCCAATAAAAATACGTGGACGTATGCCAGTATTGTTTATAGCTTGAAACGGCCGAAAAGAAATTTGATAAATTGAACCGAATTAATTTTCTTTGCGTATCGACGATGCAGACATCAAGGTCATCGAAGCCCAAGGTCTTCCGGTCGAATACAGAAAAAAAGCAATATTCTCGATATTTAGTATAGGGATCATTTATCTTGAAACGACAAAATAACTGAAGAGCAGGGAACTAAGATATGGAAAAATCCCGAGACACGTATCGAGTCGATTCCAACGAGGAGCCAAATTGCGAAATAACTTTTTCATGTAGTGACCGTTTTCAAGGTGTCTTCTAGATCAGTTGAAGAAAAAATGAAATTGTGTATTTTTTTATAGCGGCATCTCACTCTGCGTAAAAAGAACAGGTAATTTTGGTCCGAGTTTTTTTTTATTATTCTGCCATTAATTGTTTTTAAAAAATTACACAAGATGTTCGAAACGATGACCTTCCACGTTCAAACATCAATTAATACGGCAAGTAGATAATTGATCAGCTAAAGAGAGATTCTCTCTCCGGATACTGGGCTAGGTATCCCAAGAAACAGTGCCCATCATGTGTTATCAAATCGTAACAAAAAGAGCCTAAATCGTAATGTACAAAACTTCTTCGTGTTTTTTAACGAAAAAAAAACTTAAAAAAATAACGTGAAACGATGGTTAATTTAAAAAATCTTTCGGACAAACGAAAACAGTCTTCTTATCGGTCTACATCTACGTAGGTAGGTCGAAAATTGTTTTTCCCAAAAATAGTCTTATGCGACTGTATCATCTTTTAGCTATATTCCTAAAATTGCATGAGCTTTTTAGCTGTATTCCTAAAATTGCATGCTTCTAAGAGTCGGCCGGGCGTGCGCTAGCAGCAGCATTCGGTCAGGGTGAGATCAGTGGCTCATTGTTTTTCAGAGATCTATAGCTGCCTAACCGTCCACACAATCTCAATGAAACCTTGACTAAACGTGATGTGTGTTTAATGGCTTCATTCTGTTAAAAGACACTGAACGGCCTAACCCAATAGATATTGCGATAATAACAATTTTTTTCAAATGATATTTGATCCACTGTGTACTTGGGGGTGTACACAGTGAAACAGGCCTAATTTCACAGTTAAACAAAATTTCAACTTGAGGCAAAATGTTGAAGAAAATTAGCCTGATCCACTGTACACTTGTAGGTCATCGAGTGTTTCCGTCTATACAATGGGGAGTATTGTAAACTATTGAAAAAGTAATGAAAAAACAAGTTAGCATATTATGAGATCAATCACGATCATTTATTGAATATTAATCAACAATGAGTACCTAATGATGTAGTATGAGGTAGTACCAGTACCTATCTAAATCACAACGCGATAATGTTCATATTATGACTTAGCTCTGTGTGCCTCGAAAAATTGAGCCACTGTGTACCAACCCTCTCGTTTTTTTTCTAAAGCGGGTACTGACGAGTTTCTATTTTTGTTAGGTTAACAAACACAATGCTCAAATACCGCAATATAGCTGTATATTGCGGGAGAAGGATGACTCGAAACATAACTGCGATAGTTAAAGAAAGGTTTCACTTTTGACATAAAAAATAATATAAAATCACCTCTCCGAACCGAATTGCACCGGAGCGACTCACAGACAGGTTCAAACCTATTGGCATCCGTTGGCGGTTCTAATGTGAAAAAGACGCACATAAATACATGTCCACTTTTGAGAAACAGAAAATGTTCAGTCTATAGGCCTCCGAAGTAACTTTCGTGGCGGCGCCCCGTAACGGCTGCCGGTGGCAAAACTTGGATTGGCGCATGGCGGTTAAGTCAAACCGGCACAAACACGAAAGAGCTAGGCTTGAGCAAGCATCATCGATTGGACACCTGATTTAAATGGCGACCGGCATACTGCACTAGCAGACGAAAACCAATCCAAGTTTTGCCAAAACTCGCCGCAAGGGTGCGCCACAAGAGTTACTTCGGAGGCCTATCCACTGTTCCCATTTTGACCCTACTCCAAACTTTAAACGCGTTTTTCTCGAAAAACTTCTTTCAAAGTCGGTGGACATGATATCTCGAGAACCACTCGATGGATTATTCCAAATTTACAGGAGATATGACGAGAAACATTTAGAGGTCGTTAGCGATTACACTTTTTTTAAATCGATCTTCATTCTTTAATAGTTACGTAAAAATTACCACTTTTTTCATAGATTTGTATGCTCGAGATTCAATCCGTCGCGACGTTGTTAAAAAAATTCTTTTACAAATCGATGGTCGTCAACGACTCGTATTTATTGTGAACTTGAATAACCCTTTTGGTTTTTAGATTCCAGGTGGACCGTTTAAGACGGAATGACACCTCATCGCGGTCGGTATGGTAGAACAATTGTAGATACCCAAAAATTTCTGAAACGGCTCTTCAGATCTCGTCGAAACTTTGCCAAACGACGTCAAATAGATAGACGAACAGCTGTCTGCCTCTCACATTTGCTGAATTTGAGGAAAAAAAACGTAGATTGGCTTATCATACGCCAATCCACATATTTTGCTCAAATTCAGAAAATTTGATGGGTAGACAGCTGTTCGTCTATCTATTTGACGTCGTTTGGCAAAGTTTCGACGGGATCTGAAGAGCCGTTTCAGAGATTTTTGGGTATCTATAATTGTTATACCATACCGACCGCGATGAGGTGTCATTCCGTCTTAAACTGGAGAGTCGACCGCCAAACGTCGCGAAAAAAATTTCATCATCTGTCGGCAGCCATGTTTTTGTTGTTTTTCTGTATTTTTTCGTGATTTTTTTCAGAGCTCTAAATATATGATCTTTTGTATTTAGAAAAAAAGGCGTTGCTTTTTCTCGAACCGTTTCCCAGAAGAAAAAAAATCGCAATTTAGCCATTTCTTCGGCCCTCTAAGTAAATGTGACCCCTTAAACGTAACATAAGATGCCGCTATAAAAAATTCAAGTTTCCATTTTTAATAAGGTTGACCTTGAAATCACCGTGAAAACGTCCATTAAGAAGTTGCGATGTCACTTATTTCTCGTTTCAATATACTCGATGGGTGTTTCGGGATTTTCCGATCTACTTCGCTGTTCTGGAGTTATTTCAATGCTTCAAGACAAATGAGAAGGCCCTCTATACAAACGTGCGATTGCGACAATCACTCGTATCGAAATTGTTTTTTCTTTCTTTTTCGGAAAAGAGAATACGGGCCTGATTACGATTATCGTGAAAGCGCGCGATAATCATTGCTCCCTCGTTCCTTCATCTTCGTTTTGTTTCTTCGTTCGTACATGCCCGCGAGAGATACGCGAGGTTATACGTACACAATCTGTAATCGGCAGCAGCACTGCCTACGCGCCCCCCCCCCCTTATCGTGTTGTTTTTTTTCTGTTCCTGATTGTTTTCGCGAAAATATGTATACGAGAAGTGCATGAACAATATAATTGGGACGTCGTTTCTCTCGTTTGGGCAGGGGCCGTTTTCCAGGATCGTTTATCGCACGAATTGCAGAAAGCCGGAGGGGGAGAAAAAGGGCGAGAGAGAGAGAGAGAGAGAGAGAGAGAGAGAGAGAGAGAGAGAGAGAGAGAGAGAGAGAGAGAGAGAGAGAGAGAGAGAGGAGTTGTCAATCGTAGCGTGGCCCGTTTGGGTAATGAGGAGCGAGAGATAACATTGTGGAGGAAGGTATCGGCGGTGATATAGTTCCTGACCTCTTCTGCGCGCGCAACCGTCACGAGCGATTATTCCTCAATCCTCTAAAAAGTTATCGTAATTAAGGGGTTAGGCTACTGTGAAAATGAAAAGCACTCGTTCGTCGCTTGTGGCAACTCAAATCGAAGAGGAAGCTCCAACATATGGTGCAGGAAACGCAGATCGGAGGTAAACTCATTATTACAGTGATAGTCCTGCTGGATGCAGCCTAGTTGTCAGAAGCACCTACACCGATTGGCCATGCAGCAACAGCGGCACTTTATTCAAACAATCATATCTTTATTGTTGATCAATATTTTCCAATTAAAGAGATCTCAAACTTGACAAGACTGTGTATTAGTTATGCGAAAAATCCTGATCACGTCATCCAAATACCGTCACCAAAAAGTATTATTGAAAACCGACCTGTTTATCAGCCCCAACGTTATGCAGACCCACCGATAGCAATATTAGGAATAATGTGACATTATCATGTTAGAGTCGACTGTTATTATCAGTCCATTTGCTTACACGTGTATATATTTGTTATTCGACACATAATTATTGTCGTTATTGTGCTGTCAAACAACGAATACAATTTAGCGGTAAAATAATAATAATAATATATGAATGCTCTTATTTTTTGTTTTCCTCTCTTTTTACCCTGTTTTTTTCTATCTCTATGCCGTCCTGAAATCAAAACCCAAAGCAAGACATTTTTGGCTTCTTATACTGGTGGAGGAGATTTATTTAAAAATCTGGAGAACTTTGTTTTTTTCTCATATTCGAGGCGCTTTGAGTGCCCCCCCCCCCCCCCCCCACACGCACGAGCGCGACAAATCGATGCAAGTGCGTGTACCCTTCTCTCTCTCGCCTCTTTTTTTGCTTCGTTCCAAGATCCGAGATCGCAAAACCCGGTCCAAGAATAACTTTTTTAGTTACCAGTATATTTACATCGTTCTCTCATTCCTCATTCGTCCCGCGTGCCACCGCAATGTATATCACGATACATGCGTTTTATGCGATATATACGATACATACGTTGAGACGCGTCGCTCGCGAATTTTTGTCAAATGTCACAGTCTCTGACAAGTGCCATCTTGTTTTTCATGTTTCCTTCTCTTCTCCGTCTCTTTGTCGCTTCTCGAAAAACTTGGCTCTCAAGGACTTGATTCTGTTTACGAACGCGTCTCGAGCAATTTACGACTTTTTTGTTTTCGAGGAAGGACGCGACGGCGCGAAAAGCGCATATTTGCTTCGCACCTAAGAACGGGTGACGAGGGGTAAACGGTGCAGGGAGAGCGATCGTGAGGGAATTTGCAAATATTTTATATCCGTTCAAGAAACGACGATAGTTCCGTATTATTTGAGTATCCGACGCCGGTTGGAATGGTCCAATTTGCCAACCTGGCGGATCGAACTGTTTCATCAATGGCGCCACTGGCGCCTTCAACGTATCTAGGGCCGTTTAGAGACAATAACCGCGCGCGATTTTCGAATTTCAATCGTGAGATTCGCGAACAGGCTTTTTACAGATGCATCGCAATTTTCGGATGAAATTGCCGCGTCGCGATGAAACGGCGGGAGGGGGCGACGATCCCGAAAGATGAATACCGAGTATCCGAGACAACGTGAAGATGGCGACTCCATCGGAATTTCACACATCTATGTATAGATATAAACATACACATCGGGGAAGTGCGTAAATACTGTGTCAAACGAAACCGTGTGCCGGCAGCGGCTGGCGAGTCGAGAAAGCGAAAGAGGCACGGGTGCATACAAAGCCGCGCACGAGCGCGCGCGGCGGGCAACGAGACGACGTAGGCAGAGGGAAGGCAAGTATGGCGCGTGGCACAACACGGTCGCCGCCATTGCCCCCCCCCCCCTACGCCACCTTGACAGACCGGCTCCCTTGGTCACGCTAGCCCTACTTGCACCTTACGAAAAAAGCTGTTTGAAAGAGTTGCACCCGAAACTCGCCAAAAGCGAATAATTATCGGAAAAACGAAACTCGGAGCGTGAATTTTTTAAAAAAGCAACGGGGTCCCCCGGTGAAGGTTGGGAGAGGCGGTATTTTGACGAGATGCGTTTCTTTCGCGGATCGCGGATTGCGAAACAGCCGCACGCATCGCGCCATGACAGATTGTACATCAACACAAACACACGCGAATACAACAGCCGTTTGGACTGGACGTGAATTAAAACTGCGTGTAAACGCCGATCGGTCTCGTATTTGCTATTGAGGCCAAACGTTGACACTCTCGAACGTCCCAACAATTCGAAGAAACAAAAGTTTCTGTCAAACTTTTCGACAATCCTAAATAACAGAAAAGGAAAACAAGTCACGCTCGTTAGGCTGCTAACGTAAATGTTGACATTACTCACCGAGCGTTTCGTTCCACACGTTTCTCGGCTTCGCGATGAAACAATCGCCTGTCGCGATAAAGTCCGCACGGTTGAAACAGTCGCGTGTCACCAAAACGAAAATTCGGTGAGTTTTAGACGGGTTGACGCCGCGGCGCAGTCTCGAGCGCCACACAAATCGCGAAGAAGCGCGCACGGCCGTTCGCGCGAATAACTAACATACTTATCGCGCAGTCTGCGGTCGTATCGCGATTCAACGCGAACAATACACCGACACTCTTGCACGCGTTATTCGAAAGAAGAAAAATGTACGTGTGCGCATCAATCGCGACGTAGACTTGACAGGCTTTTTATTCGTCGCGAAATGGGAAAAAAGTACGTTTTTGTGGTTGACCGAGGAGCGCGCGAGCTTTGTATCGCTTGTAGCTACGCGAGACAGGTGACGGACGTATTTGAGAGTCCCTTTACGCGCAGCACTCTTTGCGCAGGGTTCGCATTTGCGGGACACGACGCTGGTCAAGCGACCGACCGAAGGAAACTCGAGGCGCTAACGAGGCTCTTCGTTTGCCGAAAAAATCGACTCTCCCCGGAGTAAAAAATCCTCGTTCTCGTTCGATTATCGCGTTCGGAACTTTTTTCCAAGATTTTCTTTCATAATAATTGGTGGGAGTTGTTGAAAGATTCGTAAGCGATATCGCGAACTGCGCTACGTGACTTCCGGTCAAAAGCGTCGTTTATCCCGCACTAACCTGTTTACATCGCGGATCTCGGAAAGCTGTTAGCGCGATGCCGAGTCGCGATTCTTCGATTGTCGCGCACTGGGCGGGCGACGCTCGACGATTGTCGTTGAAAACGCTGGTGCTCGTTGACAACGAGAGCGCCTTCTTAACTACTGACAGCGGACAAATGACGTTCGGAACAATATCTTGTTTTCACACGCAACTTTACGTGGGAGAGGGGGGCGACCGATGGAACGCGGGCGCGCGCGCGCGACCTCTTGGCGTGTGTGGGTTTTGACACGCTCGCGCAGATCCCCAGCGTACACAAAACACGAGACAAATTATACAGCGTAGATAAAAATGTTTTACTCACTCGAGAATCGCTTGCGAAACAGTCAATATTGGTCGCGCTATCGACGAGTCACTCGCGAGAAGAATGAATCCAAGTTGCCCGTTGTCAGATAATAAACGAATTGCACGATGAAAAATGACCGGCGTTACTTCGTTTTGACAGGCCACTGAGTGAGTGCCGTTAGCGCGCGGCGCCCGGGAGGTGGGGGGAACGGCTGGGGGCGGGGCTTCGGCTCCGTCGAAGGGGTCAACTCGAAGCTGATTCGCACCGGCCCACCGCGCGACTCAAGCGAGTGCGTTCGCAGCTTCCGGAAACCTCCAGGTGAGAGAACAGCTGATTTCTTGGCTGCCGAGCGTTTTGACGTTTTAACAGTGACCGGGCATCTTCCCCCTCGTTAATTATACATCTTTCCTTGTACAGCCGCGTCCGATATTATCATGATCGTTATGACGGAGGTTCTTCTCGTCGAGTGAACCCTCGGGACGACGACAACAGGATCGTAATCGTAACGACATTTACGTTTCTTCATCACTTACACGTATAAGCGCGTTTGTTCTTTCCGGTTGACATTTGTTCGAGGACGTCGGGAAAAACCGGTCGACGCGCGAGTCATGGCCGGTCCCGCTGTTACCACCAACAGCAATGCGTACAACTTCAAAGTGGTTCTGCTCGGCGAGGGCTCCGTCGGCAAGACCTCCGTAGCGCTACGTTACTCCGAGGACGTTTTCAACGACAAACCCTTATCCACTATTCAGGTGAGTCTAAGACGTAATTATCCCACAGTGCGCGTATATCCAAACGAATTTGTCGCGTCGCAGGCCTCGTTCTTCAAGAAGAAACTCAACGTCAATGGCAAAAGGGTCAATCTGGCTATTTGCGACACCGCCGGCCAAGAAAGGTTTCACGCCCTTGGACCCATCTACTACAGGCAGTCCAACGGAGCTATACTCGTTTACGACATAACGCAGGAAAAAACGTTCAAGCAGGTGTGCCTTTTGTTTCTTCCTTCCCTCCCCTTGCCCTTGTTCTCCGTCTGGCGTGTCTCTCTTATCGCTTCATCTGCGCAGGTCAAGAGCTGGGTGAAGGAGCTCAGGAAGATTTTAGGCGGCGAAATACTACTGGCCATAGCTGGAAATAAAATCGACTTGGAGAAGGACAGGAATGTCACGGTGGAAGAGGCCGAGGAGTGAGTCTCGTCTTCTCTTCCCAGCCCACCAGGGCCACACACGATATCAAACGGTTTTGCAACTGTTCAGATGTTTTTTTCTTTTTTTTTTTTTTTTCAGATACGCCAAACAATCCGGAGCCGTCCACTTTCACACGTCTGCCAAACTGAATCAGAACATTGAGGAGATGTTTCTGGACCTGACGCGACGTATGATCGCCCATGCGGATCAACTCGAGGAGAAGGAGTCCCTGACGCGAACCAACAGTATGCGAAGGAACGTCGTTATTGTTGAAGATGAGGCAGAGGAGAGCCAAACAACCAAAAGTTCCTGCTGCGGCAGTTCCACCTCACAGGCCTCGTAACTTTGGACTCATCTCTGAAGTGATAAGCTTTAAATAATACACACACACACACACATATATGGCAATTGAAAGACATTTTCGGGTTTGCCACAATCTTCGAATGCCCTGGGCTAAAATGATATATGTATTTGTATATATATATATCTTAACAAATTTTACACAGACAAATACGAATATAACTTTAGCCTTCTTCTCTAGTGACAAGATGTGAATTGTACGTCTATGTGTCTGTGTTTATGTACACAGACACATACATACACACATGGGAGTGTCGAAAAAGAAAAACAATCGACACTACCCTTTCAAACAATTGAATGAGCCGAAAAAAATGCATGCCAAACTTGAGCGCTCCAACTAAAGTTCATGTGGTAGCGCTTGAACATTTGTTCCCCTTTGGTTTACACGGAAAATACGTGCTTTCTGTTCAAACTTGAATAACTCAACAATTAAAAAATATTAGCCAAATCCTGGATATCCTCAAAACGCAACTTTGCAGCGTAAAAAACGTTTTTTTTTCCCATTGAATCTAAATATGATTTTTACACAAATAAAAACCGAGATTCTTTTTTTTCATTTTCAACAGAAATACACGATTTTTTTTTTAATTTATGTTAAGATAATATCGAGATTTAAGAAGGAAGTTTTGAAATTTGTAAGGCTCATCTTTAACCATTTTTAACCGTATACAAGGAATATCAATTAGTTGTTGAGGTGTTTAAGTTTGACAGCAAAAAGCAAACGTGACATGTATATCAAAGCGGAAAGTAAATGATCGGACGCTGCCGTGGCATTTTTTCATGCATAATACGTCTCACGCGAAAGGAATGCTAAAAACTATCCGGAATTTACGGCAATCGACGAATGCCCTGGGCATATATATATATATATAAATGCACGTGTACGCGTATGTGCGCGCCGATGTAAATATTAGTCCTTTTTCTATGTACCACCAGGAAGCTGCATCTACACGAAACTTGAGCGCGTGCTCTCTCTCTCTCTCTCTCTCTCTCTCTCTCTCTCTCTCTCTCTCTCTCTCTCCGTCCCTCCCTCCCTCCCTCCCTCCCCGGTAGGTTGCAAACCATAAGCAACTAACGAGATGAGGAAATGGTATATTACTTCCGATGAGAGATAATCGTTTTATACGAGTGTACGTAAGCGAGAATGATTGTTATGAGATAAAAAAAGGACAAAAGAACGAAACAAAAGAACGTACGCGTGTCACACACGCTCTATGTATACTGCCAAATGATGGAAACGTATCGTGATCATGTGCGGGGCGAGGGCTATAAGATAACGAAAGACTACGCGACGTTGTTTTTCTTAACGTGGTTCGCCCGAGATCGGTGTTCAATTTTTCTGAATATTTCTGTGAAGGATTGTGCGAATACGCCGGAACATCCACGATGCAGGCAAATAGTCTGTTGAATTGTTAAAAATTGATCACTGGCTCTTGGTCGATCGAGTCGACAGTAGATATTGCAAGGAACGATCGTGGAGATTCGCATAAATTGTATCGACAGCTTTTGTTCGTTACTACTGTACTGTATTACCTATTTTTAAGGATAATGTAAGTCCGAGTGTTGGTCGAGGATAACGACGATGTACATTACAATGCCATAATGTAACGTGCATGTAAGAAGGCCTCGCGTCACTGTGACTTTGAAGGATCCGAGGAAATTGGCAGACGAATTTAACTATGGATTTAGAGACTTATATCTGCAGTGCAATAAAACCATTTCCGACGACATGAGAGAACGTCGAAACAACGATGCTTCATTTATGCTCAATGCGATTTATTTCGATAATGCCTGCGTACGTCAATTCCGAGATGAAAGGTACAATGTGCTATTCTATCACAGGTACATACGTGGATTATACTGCGACTCTAAAAATCGGTGGCAAATTTTGGCATTTTTATTGTGAGAAAATGACTCTCGTGTAATTTACTCCATTTTTCGTATATCATTGGTATTGGCGGAGATATCAAAAATTCTAAGGGAAAATATCAATAATTGGAGAAGATTCTTACCGACGTGCAAAAAAGTAAGCCGGCCAGATCCGATTACGCCCATTCGATTGGTCGGTAAATCATATTCATTCGTCAATTGTGTCGTATCGACACTGTTGTCCGATGGGCCATTTTTTCGCCAACGTAAACAAAAATCGAGAATTTTTCCCGTCTGCTAAGTGTGATTTAAAAAGAGCCTCCTTCGAACGACAGTCGCTATGAGGCTGGCAATAGACGTCCGACTTTCCTTCCGATTGTCTGATCAGGCTATCGGATCGAATTCACTCCATACACATCCAATTTTATTAACCGACTTTTTCCGAATGAGTTCAGGAAATGGCACTGTTTCCGACTCGGACGTCCGATCCGACTACCGGATCGGATGTGTATTGCATGTTCAAACAAATTTATGGCACAAGTGCCTTCCGATATTCTGATCAGACTGTCGGGACGAAAAATCGGACGTATATTCCCTGCTTAATAAGTAATACGATGTAATGAAATATTCAATCCCGCTTTTTGTTTCAGACCAACCAAATACCAATTATTTGTACAATTTCTTCAAATTTAAGTGATATTCTTGTCGCAATACAAATGATTTACCAAATGTAAACTAAATCACAAAAGTAGACTCAAATGTCACGTATTTTTCGGATATCACTGTAGCCCCTTCCCTTAAGGAGTTTCGGGATAATTGACGATATGTTAGCATTTGATTCAAACAGTAAATTCTTTATCATATACTGAATACTCCCTTCAAATGTTAAATTGACCATCTATACCATTTGTATAAAATGTATAATTAAAGAAACACTTTTCAACATAGCGAGATGTCTACGCTCATCGCTCAATGGCAGTTTTATGCACGAAATAGGGTGAACAAATGTTTAGTGTTACGAAAAAAATGTCAAATCACATATGACAATTTCGTCTCCGTTTACATTACCATAATCAGGCATCTCCCTATGTGAAAAAGTCTTCCTTCAATTGTACATTTTATAGAAACGGTGTAGACGACCGATTTTTAATTTAGAGGGCGCATTTGGTATATGACAGAATTTACTGTACAAATTACAATCAAATGGCAACATATTCTCAATTGTCCCGAAACTCCTTAAGGGAACGAAGTCGCTCTGTCGGTTATTCAATCAAACTAGGATGCAACTCCATAGGTTAAACAAATAAATGTTATTGTTATATTAACCTTGCGTTATACATCAATCGGTCTATTATATGGATTTCGCAAGTACGGTAGATGCAAATTTTGTACTTTCGCTACATACGTACGAAAGATGGAAGAGTTTTTCTTAATATTTGTGTGTGCAATTGGTCTCCAGCCGCATCCATTTAACACACAATCGCTATTTTTCTTCGGTTTACACGACGTTGGGGCGGGGAATACTGGGCCAACGCAAGGAGCGTCGAGAAACGATATTTCATGCTCGTAATGCCCCCCCCCCCCCCCCCCATTCCGAGAGGATTGAAAGGTTCCGACCCTTAAGGATTGTGCTATACACAACACAAATATAGGTGGAAACTATGGAAATTATATGTGAACGGGCTGCTTGTGTGTGTTACTTTATTTCCGGTGTTTCATTCCTTTACACACTGGCGTTCAAAATTAGAGTCACGAAAGTTTTTTTCATTTTTTTCTTCGTATTTTTTAAATAGGGATCTTTGCAAAAATAATCACAGTATAGCTCTAATAAAAGACGTTTAAAGCTTGACATCTTTAGTTTTCGAATTATTAGTTGAGTTTTAATATACATCAGGAGAAGCTTTTTTGAAATCAAACAGAAGGGAATCTAGTTTGCAAGACTAGTGTTTTTGTGTTAAGTGCAGAAACTTGAGCCACAAATGGTAGGTCGGAAATTTAAAAAAAGTCGAAATCGAATGCCTGGGCTACAAAAGTCATAAATTAGATTTGGTCGGAACCATTTCTTTAATTCATTCAGACCTTTATGCAATATTACTTATGTATTACTTATGTAGTATTACCGTTAATGCAATATTTTGCAAATTTTTGCTGATAGATCCAAGAAATTGGGGATTCGAAAACGAAGACCCTTGAAACTTGAAAACTTTTTTTTGCGCTGATTGTACGATTATTTTTCGCGGAGATATTTGGACATTACGAGGAAATTAAAACATTTTTTTATGGTCCCTTAATTTTGGACTCCACTATATATTAACAGAAATATTGGTAGAAAAAAAAAAAAAAATGAACTATTATTCATCACGGTCCTAGTTTCTCCTACCTGGGTGGTGTGAAACGACAAAAAGTTAATTTTTTCATTTAAGAATTCCATCGCATTGATTATCGTTTGACAGAGCCGAAAATTTCATTCAGCAGTGGAATAAAAAAAATCTCCAACAGTTCATTCCCAATTCCTGAGAGAAAAAAATCGCTTCGTTATTAATCATACGTCGTTAACGAATAGTGTTGTTGAAAAAAATGGTTTGTTACACAACGGCCGATCCGATATAATTGACGAATGAATTTCGCTTCTTTGAACTGTTCACCTTTCGTATGGTACTGAATAATTATTTCAATTATTCATATGTTCCCTCATATCTTTACATATATTTTTGTCGATACGTGTACCAATGTCATACCAAAAATAAAATACATAGCGCGAGTAATTTTTTTACAATCAGTTGCCAAGATTACGACTCTCACTTCGGTCTTACTGGCGTCAACAAATACTACACTCGCGTACCGTCCATCGCACATTTAAAAATTTGTTTCTACGTTCCTACGCCTCGGTCCGTTTTTTTCAATTATGATTTTTTATTCGTTTTTTATAAACTAGTAGATTATTCGGTATTTACATTTAGAATTATAAATACAGGATATGCCGGGTAAGAATCGCACGGTAAGAAACCTCCGTAACGAATTCGTCATCCACACCACAATTAACAATGGCTCTCGCGTTATTTATTGTGATTAAGTGTATGTGTGTGTGTGTGTGGGCGCACGCGAACAAGAAAAAAGAGACAAAAGAAAATCACCCTTCTGGAATGTCGCTTGCTAGCGATATCTACCTTTTTCGCTTCTTCGTTTTTTTTTCCTCGTTTACTTGTAACTTTCTGTATGGACGCAAATCGGCACAACGCCAAGTTCCATATTGCGTGTGAACGACCCAGGCGTACATCCCGCATATAAATATTGGAGTGTCGAACAGAAATTCAACTTTTCATTCCAACTTTGTTTGCAACCCCCTCATCTTGAACCGTAAATGAGTGTATAATGAGTTGTTGTGTTATTCAAGTTTAAATGTATCAGAAGAATAACCCGTGCAAATCAAATGGGGGAAAAAATGAACATGCGCTACCTAGACTTTAGTTTGAGAGCTCAAATTTCACATGAATTTTCGGGAAACCTAATAACACTTTTTTCGAAGGTCAAGAGTTGATTTTTTTCGGCACACTTCATATATATGTTTATCACACACAAACACACTCAAGCACACGCGCGCGCGCGCGCGCACACACACACACACACACACACACACACACACACACACACACACACACACACACACACACACACACACCTTTCTCCTCGACACTTTTGCTAATGCGTTTAGTACAATTCTATATAAAGATTTACACTAATGGTATGACGTTCTCGTTAATTCTTTGGTATACAGTCAGAGATTCGGTATGTAAATATCAACCTACCCTTGATAAACTCGATAACACCAATGTCAACGAATCGCTCACCAAGACAAGGCGATTTGTCGCTCCCTTTCCCATTCATTATGATCATAATTATTATGCTATTGTGCTTCCCTGTGACTAAGTATTCCTTTTCCCCCCTGCCTTGATTTGAGTTTTCACGAAGTCCTTTTTTCATCCACCCGTCCGGTTCTTTTTTTTCCCTTAAGAAAGTCTCAATTCCATTTCATCGAAGGAAGATTCAATAAGACGAGACGATCGGTCTGTTAGATTCGAGAAAATCTCGGAGTTAACTCGTAGTTACGATTATAATTCATGAATTCATTGGCTATGACAATTTCTTGCCTCTCTCTCTCTCTCTCTCTCTCTCTCTGTGTGTGTGTGTGTGTGTGTGTGTGTGTGTGTGTGTGTGTGTGTGTGTGTGTGTCTGTGTGTGTGCGTGCGTTCGTGCGTGCGCGCGCGCGCGTGCCCGATATCTTTTATCTCCCATTTATCTTGAGATATCGAAATTCACTCAAGAACGGCGAAATAAATCGAAGAATGCCGAGGTACGTATCGAGTAGGTTCAAACGAGGAATGAAAAAGGAAGATAAATTGTTTCTCTAGTGGAAGTTTTCAAGGACAACTTTCTCTTCCAATGGAAACCTATAATTTTCATAATAGTATCTCCTTATACGTAGAAAAAAAAACAATTAACTTTTGTGCGAGGTATTTCTTCATTTACCTATTTTTTTATTCCGAGAGATATTCAAATTGATGGCCTTCAACTTCCAAAAATCATTTAATAAGGCGGATTAAGAATTGATTAAACAAGAAGAGAGGCTCTTCGCGGATACTGAGACAAGCATTTTGAATAACAGGGTTATCTTGTTCCTCATCGAATCGTAACGAAAGTAGCCTAAATCTTTATGTTCCAAATTGCTTCATGTTTGTTTAAAAAAAGTTTAATTATTGTCCAAAAATAATGGCTAAATAAAAAAAAGTATCCGACGAAAGAAATAGTTTTTTTACGTAGCACAAGATGGCGCTATAAGACGTATATGTCTTATAGCTCCGTTCCGTTTTTAAATAACGCTTTCACCTTACAAATGTCCACTCAAAACAAGATTATCTTGTCATTTTATTCCTCTTTTTAAGCTACTTGATACGTGTCTCAGATTTTTTCAATTTACTTCGCCGTTTTTTACTTATTCCGATGTCACACGATAAATAGGACACCCTGTGTACATATATATACAGGGTGGAACATTTAACGTGACCATGACAAAAAAGAATTTTTCACCGCTGTATCAGCCTTTCGAAATCAATCAAATTACTTCCCGATATTTTTTTCGTCACTCTAAAGGCAACGGTGATATTTGGGGTGGTCACGTTAAATGGTCCACCCTGTATATATAACATGCTTCGTGTACTCTGCGACATGCACATGCAAAGTGTTGCAAGGTGATAACTCAGAAAGTACGCATTGCGATAAAAATGCTCCACATAAAGATTGTTTGGTTCTGAGCACGAAAAAATATGATTTTGAGTTTGACCCTGGCTGTAACCACCAAGGTCATGTGAAGATCATGATCAAAATATTAAACGAGTACCCATATTTTTTGTTGGAATTCTTTTAGCTTTCCTTGGAACCTTTTGAAAACACTATAAGTATTTTGCCATCAGGTACTTTTTGGGCCATAGGAATGGAAAGAAGAGTATGGAAAATACTTATAATTAGTGTTTTGTACAGCTTCCAAGATAAACTACAAAATACAATGAAATGTTAAGCTTCCCATATAAATGTTTGGTGTTGACCTTCATAAGACCTTGGCGCTTACACCCAAGGTCAAAGTACCTTTTTTGTCTGAGCCAAACGACTTTTATTTAAATTTGTTTGCTTTATAACAATACGTACTTTTTGAGATGTCAGTTGTGTGTGTGTGTGTGTGTGTGTGTGTGTGTGTGTGTGTGTGTGTGTGTGTGTGCGTGTGTGTGTGTGTGCCAATAAGAATTAGTCAGTCAATAAATTGATGAGCTATATATTACAACATATAATATTATATTACACGAATACGTATATATTCATATATATACGCATACACATGTGTGAATGTTCGTATGCATGTAAAAAAACAACATAAATAATATTTCGCGCCGACTACTTCGTAACCGGACGGTCTAAAATGTAGGCCTTTGGCAAATTTGTTCAAACCAACGCAGCGACGCTCTTTATTTTTGTTCTCTCGTTCCTTTTTTGCTTCCTTCACCTCTGTTTAAATGATAAATATCTTGTCCTGATTAGTGAAGATAAAATCGACGAATTGGTTGATGGGACCTATCTCCGAGAGCGACATACCCGTCGCGGGTGGCGATCTGACGAGATTCGGGCCGAAAACAACCGCCAGATTGCGCGACGTCATCTTATTCAAATCGCACCTGTCCATTACCTGCACGGAAAAGTTTGTTTTATTTTGACGAATACCAATAATTATTCGTCGCAAATTTTTACCTCGCGTCGCAAGAATATTCGGTAGCTTGACTTACCCTGGATATAAATTGTACAATGTACTTAAGTAGCGTGTAATTGTCCTCCGGCAATTTTTCAAGCACGAGAATCTTGACTCGCCGCGGTCGGTCAGCCTTTGAGAGTGCTACGGGAAATTGAAACTGATTTGGTTAATAACACTTTGGATTATTTATATATTTTTTCATTTAATTGGAACACTAGTATCTTCTTCAGCGTGTGTACGAACGACGTACCACAAATAAAGTAAATTTAAGGGGCCAGTCCACTTTGAAAATTTTATAAAATCGAAAGCAAGCAAGACTTGAAGAAATCGGCGATGATGAGCAATCAGAAGGGATTTTGTACGTTGTAGGAATTGCCGATTGTGTTTAGGTAAGAGTTTTTCATAGTATAAACTGCAAACGCGTTTTTCTCGAAACAACTTTTTCAAAATCTAGCTCCATCGTATCTCTAAAACTAATAAACCGATTCTCTTGAAATTTGAGCCACATATTGTAATCATGATTCGCAACAAGAAGACCCTCGATGATTTTAAAATTTTCAGTTTTACTCTTTTTGAGAAAAACTGCGAAAAAGGGCGTTTTTTTACTTTTTTCGTTTTTCATCTGCCATTTTTCTATTTTTTGATAAAACTTTATATCCGAAGGTCATTTTGTAGCTGGTGTCATACTGAATCTAATGGACTTTGATTGTTTGTTTCAGACAAGCCGTTGCCGATTTGTGATGGAGCTACCTAGCCCACCTATTTTTTAGGCGTTACGTTAAACTATAGTTTTTGTACTTAAAAATGAATAAAAATGAATAATTTTTTTTTATGTATTCAACACTTTATTTATCAAGCGCAACAACTTTTATATTCATATCTTTTATAAAATCTTTAAAAAAAAAAATCGCGAAAATAGCCTTTTTCGTGGCTCCAAAGTGGACTGGCCCCTTAACTACTTTTTTCCCACCGTTATCAATATTTGCATCAATTTCTGGAATATGCCTGCCGCCTCCCCCCTCTTTCGACGAAACCCTCCGAGATGGAATTTGTGGGGAGTTTTATTAGTCCCCTTAGGGGGACATTATATTTTCTAAATCGATCTTTTGTATTCTCTCAATCGAACATATATACTTCCAAAAGTAGGGCCTTACATTTTTTGCGGGAATCCCAATTTTTCGAAACTTATAGTGCTGAAAGCCGACTCACCTTTTTCAGGCATAAGTATTTTATCTATACGCAAGTTCGATACGAAAACCTCTAAACGTGTTTTTCTCAGAATTACTTTCTTCCCCTGATCAACACAACTACAAAAATACTATTCGATCAATCGGTCTGACGTTTGAGCGTATTGCTCTACATATCTGTGGCAATTGAATGGACCACGGGCGTGTCGATTAGTCAATATTTTCTTATTTTTTAGATCACAAAAGACGCAGAAGATGTCATTTTTGCGACTTTAATTTTTGAAAGTTCATCATTTCCTAATTTTTAACCCAAACGCTTTCTCCTTGGTTTATGGAATAGCCGTTTATGTGCGAACTCAAATTCTTGTCGTATTTTTACAGGTAATTCTGACAAACGCAATCACGTCCGTCAGCGAGCATGCACTTTTTGAAGTCGTTCCAGCAATTGAGAAAACTGTGTATAAATAACCTCCTTTTTGGTATAACTCAAGAATGCTACAACGTCAGTTTCAAACTGGCAAGTTTATTATCATCGTCCTAGAAAAAAAAATCCCGAAAATGAGTGGAGAAAATCCATGATGAAATACTGAAAAATCTTTTTGCACATGTACATTTTTATAAACAATTTTTCCGAAAAAATTGGGACTGCATAACTTGCTTCGTAAATGAATATTTTTTAACATCTCTAGGTACTTCTGCGAGTGTGAAATCTACATTGAAAAAAGCAGTTATTCTCCTCCCGGTTCAATTGCAAACATGAAGAAAAAAAATGGACGGTGGAGGTAATCGGCAAAAATCATGTTTTCGAATAGAGTTCCGTAATTTCGTATTGTAAAGGATCTTAAACATGTTCTTTGGTATACGCCTTGAATCATCCATTGTAAATTTTTATCAAGTTCATCGATTTCTTCATAACAAAGTACAATGTGGCCGTATGAGGTTTCGGGCTAACCTGGTAGTGTTACCCGTTGAAAAAGTAAAACTTACCCTGAAACTGCGTGATCTCGTCGTAGAGCTCGTAAGTCATGAGAGGCTCGTCAAGCTCACGCAAAAAGGTTTTCAGGAGGACGGCGGCTATGTGAGGGTCGCCCTGGAAGTCAACGGGCAACCCGTGGTTGCATCGGTTCTGGAGTTCCTTTACGACGGCAACGTTCGCCGACCTTCGGAATATTCCCTCAGTCTCGAGTGCTGCAATCGCACTTCCATTTAGATTATTCTATACGACCAGTAAGAAGCGGCAGCGTTTTTAGTAGTTATATCGTTATCGCTCAAGTGAGTCCAGCTGGTTCCTCGAATTACTGAACCAGGAAGCTAATGAGACGCGGCAACTCTTTACAACCCACCGAATGGAGTTTTTGTGTCATTTCCTCGATTGGCCACAAAATTCGTCATTGATGAGAAATAGTTGATTAAGTAACTCGATTAAGAGGTAACGATACCCCAGAGGGTCGGACAATAAATATTTTTGTTGGTTTCAATTATACATCAGGGTCTAGAAAAAAGGTACAATTATTGTGACAATGAAAAGCTACTATTTCAAATCATCAATTTCCACTGGAAGACTCAAAATAATGTGACGCAAAACTGTGAAGGCGTTTTGCTCAAAACGTATTTTAAATTCATTGAAAATAATAAGGGTACCTCCTAAGTTATATTCTTAAACCAATTACGTAAGGATTTCCGAATTCGTCGAAAACTCCTTTAGTTATAAACAATTTCGCTCGCTTTTCTTTGGAAATCGAACTTTTTCCATATGCCTACCGTCTCATGTAGATTTGTAGGTTATAAAAAATGTACGCGTGGCAGAAAAAAAAATTACGCTTACAAAGCTCAACGCTACCACTTTGCAGGTAAATAAAATCATGGTGTGATACACATCAAGCCATGTACCACAAAGTCCGCCAAACAGATTTTCGATTCAAATGTTTTCCTCAAATTTCTCAAAGTTGCACCTATTTCGAAGGCCTCTGTAGTAGTGCTACCCTTTAAAATTGTGGCAACGAGAAAAGTGTGTGTTTTTCGAACCGTCAGGCTTGTCGAGGAACTCGACGCACTGTCGCACTATCGGCGGGATCGGAACGCCGCCGTTGTTATCTTTGATAAATTGTAGACTCGCGCCAAATTGTGTCGTGCCTATCGGCGTTGCCACTGGAATGCACGGCGCACGGTTTGCAGCCAAGTTCTTTCTGTTCTTGGTCATTAATTGTTCGTCGTGCCTAAAATCATTCAACGAAACCTTATCGACATCTGTACGTCGTTGATATCTAAAACGGGGATCTTGGATGTGGTGAATAACGCTCTAAGGTAGAGCGCGAGACAAACAAAACGAAAATAAAACTTTCTTTCGCGAGGAGAGGAACTTTTCACAGATGAGACTCACTCGATGACCTGTTGCGGTATTATCAGCTGGTCGAGATTTATGTATTGCGCTAATTCCTCCAGATAATTTACGTACATCATTTTACGACCGAATTTTACACTGAAACGAAAAGAACAAAAATATTTATTATTATACTGAGACACAAATTGTTTTTTTTCTTTCTTTTATTTTCGATCGAAATGTTTCGTATCACCGAAAATGATACTCAAGAAAAATCCTGCACGTGAATTTTTGCGCACTTAGTGTAGCTTAGGGAATATTTAAAAAAATAGATTTAGTGAAAATCGGTAGCACGCTAGATTTTAAGTTTTAACTTTTTTTGTTTTTATCGTCGCAAGTTTCAACATTGTTTAGGTTTCTGTACGAAAATCGAGTACCATACAGAATGTTTTCAAAGTAAAATTTGTGAATGTGGGTACAATGGCTTCGATCTTGTAGTGAGTTACATTTTTTTTTAATATGCTTTTCAAGCTGCAACTATATTCAAATTTTCGAAAATTTTGCAATGTTACAGTGTACATTCGTACTGTATTTTGCGAAAATCGCTAAAATATTTTAGATTTCAAGGGAGTATAAATTTACCGAAAGGAGGCCTTTTAAAGCTGTAACTTTTTCAAAATTGAATTACCCCGCTTACTGTTATTCGCAGACATAAATTTGTTAACATTTCAGTCGTCTGGACAAATTTCTGTACATACAAACGTGTGCTATGACGTTTATTAAATCACATTATGAAAATATGGAATGAGAACCAAAATCGTGGAACTTAAAACCTGCACATTGCTTTCTCATAATTTCATTTCGCTCGTTAAGTTTCCTCTAGAGGAAGTTTCGTAAACGCAATAAAATGATGTCAGAGCAATATGCGGGTGGCTAATTTTCTTTTTTTTTGCATCCGAAGGAGAAAATTGTAATTACCTGATTGCAGGCTTAAATATTTGCCAGACGATCCTGATGAAATTTGTCGGATGAACGAGGTAGAGGGCTTTCAAATTTTTTTTGTATTTTCTGTCGAACGCCTTGTACGCCTGCCAGAGCCAGGAAAGCGGTGGTTTGTTCTTCGACGTAAGGCCATGGTGAAAGTAAACTAAGCTATAGTCCTGTTCGACGAACGTGTCCAGCGTGTGAGTTAGATATCTGTAAAATCGAGGCTTATTCGGTTTTGTCGTGCGTTCCAATTTCAACGTTACGAGCCCCCCCCCCCCCCCCCCCCCAATAACAAACTTTTTTTTCGTTCTCCTACGAACCTCAAAAGTTTGGCATGGTTGAAGACTTCCTTCCCGACCGGCGGAAGTTTGCAGGCGGAAACGACGATAACTTTGCGTCCGGCGCTGTCGTCACCCACGACCTCGACGATCCCTAACCGAGAAATATCGAGGTAGTCTTCTTCGTCGGCCAATTCCTCGTCTAAAGCTGCCAAATCGTCCGCTGCCGAAAAACCATTTTTCGTTTGGTTATTTAGTCTTCTCGCAAAATAACATACGCATACATCCATACTATTTGTATGAAATATAAATCTAAATATTTCCTATTATATTTATACAATATTGTTTAATTATGAAATATGATAACTTTTAAAAATCGTCGACAAGCTCATGGAATTTGGCAATAACTATTATTTGATATGGAACTATATTGGTTCAGTATTTCATTAGTTATCTATAATCATTATAACTATAATGTAATTAACTTTTCCAAATTTTCAAAATGTCCCAAAAGTATTCCGTTATACAAAAGTTTAATTATCATACTAAAAGTACCCTCTTGTTAATTTTTCATTTCAGATAAATCCAAGTTGCCAGAAGCACCTATACTGATTGGTCCTGCAGCAACAGCGACACTTCGTTTAAATACCAATAATTCCAATGTTTGTCAATACTGTTCAATTTAACGAAATCAAACTTGTCAAGACTACAATATTAATTGTCTGAAATCCCAACCCCGTCATTCAGATACCCATATCAAAAAAAGAATAGAAAATCGACTTCTCTTTTCGGCCTCAAGCCTTTGTAGACCTGTCAAGTATTATATATTATAATATCTGTAATATTGCAGAAATGAATTACTAGTAGTAACGAACAATAATATCAAATAGTATTAAAACTGATAAAAGTTTCACAGTAATGTTCTTAATGAAGTAACAAAGTAAAGAAAAATTAATGTAATATAGAACGGTAGAATAAAATTTGAACTCGAAAAATTCTCGTCCTTGATAAATATATATTATATAAATTGGTTAATAACACGACGAAAAAATGGAAGAGCAAAATGAAATTGTAATATCAAACTTAGTTTCCGTGAACCACGGAAATCAGTGAACGTCAAGGTGAAAAATGGCACAACCACAATTGTCTCTCTAGCAATCTTTGTTCAGAACATATTTATAGTATCCAAATGTCTACTCTGATCCGTTGTTATTCGCACTGATGGTTCTATCGTCAGGAACGATCTTTTGCCGCTCGGTTCGCATTATTACCAGTTTCTATAACAGGGGCATTCACGAGTGCCTCTTCAAAATTTTCCTCTATTGTTCCATCGCTGACAGGGCTTTCCAAATATTCTATTCCGCTTCCAACCACTCCCACATTGAGATCGAGCTTCTCTTCAAGGAGAACCGTGGCTGCAAAGCCAAAAAATATGTCATGTCAAATCAAATGTATTCTAAAGTATATTCTAGAATTTCATTCCAAAATATTCTGAAGTTGTATTCTAAGATATTTTAAAATTTTATCGTAAAATGTTCTACAATCGTATTCTAAAATATAATAAACTTGTGTTTAAAAATATTGCAAATTCTTATTCTAAAAACACAAATAAATAGTTTTTCTTTTTGAATAAGATGACGGTTATGTAAACTCGATTTTTACCATTGTTTGTAGTTGTCTGCAATTCGGTATCATCGAACTCGAGATTAGGCTCGTAGTCGTGATAATCCGAAAGACTGGGATAAGGGTCCTCCGATTCGTTGTTTGTTCCTGCAACAAGTCGACAAAGGCAACAAACATGAATGTGGTCGTGACCACGTCGGTGTGAAATATTCACACCGATGTGGTTCTTGTGGGGTCGGCGTTTTTCGAATGACAAAGTAAAGAGAGAAAGAATTTTACGAAACATCGATTTGTTTACATTCCGCTGATTATTAATGTCACAGTCTTATCGATTTCTCCTCCCCATTACTATTATCATGATTGTTACTTTCAAAGATTCCCATGTTTTCGTTTGGGGCCAAAATTGCAACGCGAAATTTGCAGCTATGGATCTATTTGAAATATTATTCGATGAGAGAAGGATCGAAACTTTTTTTCGCCTCACTCCGAGACATGAGGACTCAATGAAGTATTTTGTAAACATTTCATCCGAGATCGCAAGGATTGTCGGAGGATGTCGCGACACCCGGGTGGGGGAAAGACGACAAGAAAAAACGGTTGAAATGTCGCGTACTTCACTTTATCACAGCGGCTTAAAAGCCATGTCGTTTTACCTGTCAAAACTCGAGCTGGACTGGGCGAGACTTGATAATCCGCTTCCATTTTTCCACGCTGAAAACACACGGTCTATCGCGAGCGGGTACAATTTTACAGGTTTTCGAAGAAGGAAACTGAAGGACGAAAATTGAAGAAAACAAATTAAAAAACAAAAAAAGGAACGGAACCGAGGAAGGGACAGCAACTGATCCTCAGTGTCCTCGCACGTATCTCCGACGTAGCAACATTTTCTGTATGTTGAGTGGAATTTCAATTACGAGACAGGAATTTACGCTGTGAGACACGGACTCACGTCACGCTTTCATTTGCGCTACTCTTGTCACAAGCAGTCTGTGACACGGATGGCACGTCAACCCAGTCAACTCTTCACAGTATTACTGAATACGGTGCGTGCGTTTCCTGAGGTGTGTGTTTTACTTGAACCACGGTCCTATATACGGGCTAAACACCACGGCCTTACATACAGTTTAGTCTCCATGCATACAGCCATGGAAACTCGATGAAATTTCGGTGGTGGGGGTGACTCGACTATTGAAGTGAAAATTGTCGTGTCACCAGTATCGAGGGGTGTTGTTTTGATCACGGGTAGGCTACAGCGCGAATGCGTGAGTATTGTTGTCTCTGTCGCACACAACACGCCTCGATTGCAGCGCCGCTAGCTTCGGGCTTCGTAAAAGGAACAATGTGAACTAACGGAGTTTCCAGACCTGTATGTAAGACCGTGGCACAACTCTAGTGGTGGGGGATGGTGCCCTTGCCAAAACCGTCCGCTAGAGTCACTGTAATCGAAAGATGTTCTGTGCGAGAAGGACAATAGTCACGCACTTTCGTTGACCTCGTCAAAGTTAGCCCCCTCACTTTGACTGAACGAACTTTTTTTTTACGAATCGTTTAGTGGTCATTTGGTAGCGTTTCGTAAACCATTCAAATCGCTTGACAATTTCCCGTTCTTTCGGAAAATTAAAAAGAAAATTTCGATCCATAAGATAGGACGATGAGCAGCGGAAAAAGACTGTGGCGGTCCTGCTAGTTCCACCATCTCACCGCTACGCGGCTACATCATTCCAGTGTTTCTCACAAGCGGTCGCAGGGGCATGCGTTCCAATATATATAACCGTCGTTCCCCTAGATCCTAACACCTCAGCACGTCTAGGGCAGGGTACAGTGACACAGCCCTACTGATGAGTCTGTCACTGTATCCGAGACGAAACGCAAAATTCTTTTCCTGCCTCCTCCTATCTTACCGACCCTACAGAACCTGAACAAGCAGCGAACAACTATAGGAGTAGAGAGTCACCAACCGAATCTCTCTCTACAAGACTCGGTGACCAAACGCCATCTATCGCAAAAACGTCGTATATTATCGCGACCAATCGCAGCCTTCCGTTTCGGATACGCGTAATTTCTTTCGGTTCGGTCGGAGTTTATTTAAGGGCCGGTTCCACAACTCTCGGTTAACCGGAGTTAGCCAGCTCAGTGTCGTTCTGATTGGTCCGGTCGCCCTTAAACTTTGGTTAACTCGGGGTTACGCGAATTAAGACGGAATTGACACCTCATCGCGGTCGGTATGGTAGAACAATTATAGATACCCAAAAATCTCTGAAACGGCTCTTCAGATCCCGTCGAAACTTTGCCAAACGACGTCAAATAGATAGACGCAAAGCTGTCTGCCCCTCAAATTTTCTGAATTTAAGGGAAAAAAACGTAGATTGACTTATCATAAGCCAATCTACATTTTTTTCTCAAATTCAGAAAATTTGAGGGGCAGACAGCTGTTCGTCTATCTCCTTGACGTCGTTTGGCAAAGGTTCGACGGGATCTGAAGACCCGTTTCAGAGATTTTTGGGTATCTATAATTGTTCTACCATACCGACCGCGATAAGGTGTCATTCCGTCTTAACCGAGTGTTGTGGAACTGAGCCTAAGAAATCTAACTATAAAAATGTCACAGCGGTTCTGCCCCTGCGGCTTCTGGCGACCAATCACAGCTCTCTATTCCTGATACGCCCGTGCTTTGTGTTATCGTATTTGAATGATTGACTACCAAACGTCTCAAATAGAATCCAAACACTACCGTATGTTTTTCTATCGATCGCGGCCCATTAGACCGTAATCGGACATGAAATAACAAGTGAATCTACGCTAATAAATAATTCTGCCAGTGTGGCTTCTGGCAACCAATCCCAGTGTTCCAGTCCCGATTCGCTGTATTTTGCGTTGGCGTTATTGATTGATCGACTATCAAACGACCTGTATAGAATACCAAACGCTATGATTTTTTTTCTATCGATTAAGACTCATCACAATGAATTAGCCACAAAATAATGGGTGAATTTTTGTTAGAAATTCCTTTTTCCGCTGCGGCTTCTGACGACCAATAGCGGCTCACCATGATCAACTGAACGGTGAGCTGTGATTGGTCGCCACAAGTCGCGGCGGATAAAGAACCTATTTACACACGCACGACTACTAAACGATTCGTGGATAAAAGCTTGATTAGTCAAAGTGAGGGGGGAGGGTGCCAAATTGTGGACTGATTTTTAAATCTCAATTTAAAAAAAATGGAAAACTACCAAATGATTTCAATGAACTACCAAACGACCACCAAACGATTCTTAAAAAAAGGCCGATTAGTCGAAGTGGTGTGAGGGGGTGGGGGTAAATTATGGACCAGTTTTTTAATCTTGATTTTTTTAACGTGAAACTACCGAACGATTTCATTGGGCGGCAAACACGGTACCAAACGACGACCAAACGATTCGTAAAACAAAGGCCGATTAGTCGAAGTGTGGCGGGGGGGGGGGGGGGGGGCAGAAGACCGATTCTCTCAGAAGAAGATCCGAAGGTGATGGGGGACCACAATTCCCCCATCACCCCCAACTTCGACTAATAGGCTATTTTTTTACGAATCGTTTGGTGGTTGTTTGATACCGTTTATTAGCCCATTGAAATCGACGTTTGGTAGTTTCCCGTTTTTCAAAAATTCGAGATTTATAAATCGGTCCATAACTTGGAATTGCCCCCACTATGTCTAAGCGGCCATTTTCTTCACGAATCGTTTAGGCCAGGTTCCACAACTCTCGGTTAACCAATTTAACCGGAGTTTAGCCAGCTCAGCGTGGTTCTGATTGGTCCAGTCGTCCTTGAACTTCGGTTAACTCGGTTAACCGAGAGTTGTGGATCCGGGCCTTAATAGTCGTTTAGCAACCAATCACGATCCTCCATTCAGGACCGACAAGTATTATGCATAGTATATCTGCCATGGGCATAGGAAAACTGCGGAAAAGCTAAACCGATAAGTGGTCCCAAGTTCACCTCGCAGTCACGGAACTAGTCGTCTTTCGCCAAGAAATGTCGAAGAAAAATATTTCACGACGTAAGTGACACGACCGGGATTCGAACCCGAAGCCTCCCGATCCGCTGGCCAACACGCTAACCACTAGACCAACGCACTGGGTTCTGTTTGATTTATATCATATTACGGGAACAACATTGCTATCATACTACGCCGTTCTGCGGCGTTATGATGCATCTTTATCGCATGAACTACCCACAAGATGATATTCAGATTGCGGCTTATGAGAAGAAAATTAATGAATCAATCATTTGATACAAATCGAAATATTGTCCGATGCGTTGCGCCAGCGGAATAATGAAATCGGTGAATAGAACATAAAAAACCGGAATGGCACTGTTCTGAATTCCGTTGGATCCATCACCGACCAATATGGCTATTAATCGCCACCAAACGATTATCTTCCATTTAAGACTTATTGGAGCGAGATCGGTGATCAAAAACACAAAGAAATAAAAATATCACTGCACCATATTCCGTTGGATCCATCAGCAGCCAACGACAGCCCTCTAATGCCTGCGTCTAACTGTAGATGGTTTTTCGATCAGCCTAATTAAGGAATTAACTACCAAACTTTTTTATGCAGCTACCAATCACTACAGAACGATTATCTTCGGTTTGGAACTTGTTCAAACGAGATCGGTGAAGTAAAACATAAAGAAATTTAAATATCACTGCTCCGTATTCCGATAGATCCTTCAGCAGTCAACTACAGCCCTCTATCGCCTGCGTCTAACCGTAGATGGTTTTTCGATCGGCGTAATTGAGGAATTAACTACCATACGTTTTAATTAAGCTACTAGCAATCACTAGCAATCACTACCAAACGATTATTTTCCGTATGAGACTTATTAGAACGAGATCGATGAAGAATAAGATAAAGAAATAAAAATATCACGGTATTCCGTTAGATCCTTCAGCAGCCAATTACAGTCCTCTATCGCCTGTGTCTAAAGGTCGATGAGGAGACTTCTGTTTGAGACTTATTAGAACGAGGTCGGTGAAGAAAAACATAATGAAATTGGAATATCGCCTGCATCTAACCGTAGATGGTTATTCGATCGTCGTAATTGAGGAATTAACTACCAAACGTTTCAATTAAGCTACCAATCACTACCAAACGATTATCTTCCGTATGAGACTTATTAGAATGAGAACGGTGAAAAAACATTAAGAACTTCACATATCACTGCGCCGTATTCTGTTGGATCCGTCAGCAGCCAACTGCAGCCCTCTATCGCCTGCATCTAACCGTAGATGGTTTTTCGATCGGTATAATTAAGGAATTAACTACCACACGTGTCAATGAAGCTACCAATCACTACCAAACGATTATCTTCCGTATGAGACTTATTAGAATGAGAACGGTGAAAAAACATTAAGAACTTCACATATCACTGCGCCGTATTCTGTTGGATCCGTCAGCAGCCAACTGCAGCCCTCTATCGCCTGCATCTAACCGTAGATGGTTTTTCGATCGGTATAATTAAGGAATTAACTACCACACGTGTCAATGAAGCTACCAATCACTACCAAACGATTATCTTCTGTCTGAGACTTATTAGAACGAGATCGGTAAAGAAAAACATAAAGAAATTGAAATATCACTGCTACGTATTCCGTTAGATCCTTCAGCAGTCACCTACAGCCCTCTATTGCCTCCGTCTAACTGTAGATAGTTTTTCAATCGACGTAATTGAGGAATTAACTAGCAATGGTTTTAATTAAGCTCCCAATCACTACCAAACGATTATCTTCCATATGCGACTTATTAGAACGAGATCAGCGAAGAAAAACATAAAGAAATTAAAATATCACTGCACCGTATTTCGTTAGATCCTTCAGCAGCCAACTACAGCCCTCTATTGCCTGCGTCTAATCGTAGATGGTTTTTCGATCGGCTTAATCGAGGAATTAACTAGCAACGATTTTAATTAAGCTCCCAATCACTAGCAAACGATTATCTTCCGTATGAGACTTATTAGAACGAGATCGGCAAACAAAACACATAAAGAAATTGATATATCACTGCTCCATAATCCGTGGGATCCATCAGCAGCCAACTACAGCCCTCTATCGCCTGCATCGAAACCTAGATGGTTTTTTGATTGGCGTAATTAAGGAATTAACTACCAAACGCTGGGATTTGCATATTTATGACCAATAGCGTACCGGTCGACCACCATACCTTCTTATTAGGCTACCAATCACCATCAAACGACCACCAAACGATTAGGAATTTTAAAACCTTGAGAAGTTAAAGTTGTTCGGCTAAGTTTATGGTGGCATCCGGGCGGCCCATCGTTGGATCATCTCTTTACTGTGACTTCCTGTTGAATTCCTTTGATTTGATTCTTTATTAGTAATAAGTTTGCGCACACTTCAATTAAATAATTATTTCCAAATGAGGCCACGAATGAAAAAAAATGTACGCCTCGGCTATGACAGATCAATATGCAAAGTCATAACCGAACCAAGAACGGATATCTGGCTTCTTGATTAGAGGACTGCGATAGGTCACTGAAGATCCAACCAAAGAGCAAAATTGTAAAACACGGATGCACTCGCTATTTCTTGTCTGATTTCCCTTCAATGAGTCTTGATTTATAGAAACACTCCCGGAAGCGTTTGGTGTTCAATTTAGAACGATTGGTAGTCGATCACTACATTGCGCTAACGAGAAATACATGTGTATCGTGAACGGCGAGCTGGGATTGGTCGCCAAAAGCCGCACTGGCAGAATTATTTATTAGCGTAGATTCACTCGTTATTTCTTGCCCGATTACGTTCTAATGGCCGCGATCGATAGAAAAACATCCGGTAGCGTTTGGTATTGTATTCGGGACGTTTGGTAGTCGATCATTCAAACACGATAACACAAAATACGTGCGTATCAGGAATAGAGAGCTGTGATTGATCGCCATAAGCCGCAGTGGCAGAACGATGTGACATTTTCATAGTTAGATTTGTTAATAAACTCCCACCGAACCGAAAAAATTACGCGTAGGCGAAACGGAAGCACGGTCTTACATACAGGTCTTGCAAAGAAGCTAAATTTTCGTGGTGGGGGGAGGGCACGCTTATCGACTTCACTTTTAGATTCACTAGGCGCCACTACGCGTCACTACTATAGCAAGGGGAAGTAGTTTTCCCCTTACCTCTTAGCGGCATATGGCCCCAAGGTGTTTACGTATGTTTTTGTGGCGTGATTGTCGAAATAACCTTTATTTGCGCCCATATACTAGAAGGTTCTACGCGATTTACCGTCATACATTTTTTATCGTGTTTTTACGCATAAGTGTGCATTTTTTTTGGTAGTGTTTGTAAAAAATATGCGAAACGGCTAACGGTTGCGCGGTTCGCAATTGTAAAATGGGGTACAAAAATTGTAAGCAGGAATGCTCCGTGTTTCACGTGCCCAGAAACGTCGAACGATACAAAAAATGGTTCGATGCTATTCCGGGACTGAAAGAGTCTCAGTACGTGTGAGAAAAACATTTCGAAGAACGATGTATTGTGAGACATTGGAGAAAAAAGGATGTAAATGGTCGTAATATGTGCTGGTATGACTTAATGTATTCCAAAAGTTTTCAGTTTTTTTTAGATGAAAGTAGTCATCTTTTTTTTAATCAACACATTTTTTCTATTGGTTTCGTATATTATGCAGTTGACACGACAGTACGGTAAATTAAGGCGTTACCCCCACTTGTAGCGCAAATAGGCCTTTTTCACGATTTTTTTTTAAGAAAACTACAAAACTTTTTTAATCGACCAATATACCACCTTAAAGAACACATCTTGAAGAACTTTCAGTAATTTTTTTATTGAAAAATATTACATTGTTTAGTGGAAAATGGCCGTCAATGAAATAATGTTTTTATATACACGGTTTGCGGTGGCCAACATTGCGGCGAAGTGGATCATCTGAAAAAAAAATGGGCATGGATTTAGTCAAATATAAGTATCAACTAGTCTTTAATCGAAGGATTCTCAAAAATATTCATTTTTTACAAAATGGCGGACAGTCAAAGTTAATGATTCAATTTTAACGAAAAAAACGGCCGTTTTTTGGCTATAAAACGGCCATTTTTTTTTCAAAAAAAAAATCGAACGATTAAAGACTATATTTTTATGTATTAAATAAGCCTGCAAAATTTCAAGAAGATCGGTTCATTAGTGTTCGAGTAATCTTGGTCACCGACTTCAGAAATGCCATTTTGAGAAAAACGCGTTTAAAGTTTCAATTTCAGTTAACACAAAGGAAATATTTTTTTCTGTAAACTTATATTAAATATAACTTAAATATAATAAAATATAACTTAAACTTATCTTAAATATAACTTAAATTGAATAACAACTTTCGTTGTTATTTTGATTGAAGCCACCGACGCATCTTTCGAGTAAAGTTTCCTTACTCAGATCGTTGTATATAGGTCTGATGGCATCCAATACATTTGATGGAAGTGGTTTGTAATCGTGTTGGAAAGCCTCGTTTCTCGCCTGAGCTCGTTGATACGAACACCACGATTCTTCACCGGTTGGACATCTCTCATGGTGTGGATTTGCATCGGTTGAACTCTAGTGATCGAAGGTCGCGCTTCTGTGCGAATATAAACTGCGCTTATATTATGAACGGCGGAATATACGTCTTATATAGTCGAACTTTCGAGCTACACTGACGAGTTTAGACCATAACAGACAACGAAAATACGTTTTTATAAATTCCAGTCTATTATATGAACGTTGTGAATGCCGGTTATACGACCCTTTTCATCGAACAATGCATTGAAGGTCGGAGGGAGGGTCGAACGCGCCAGACGGCAGACTAGCCGGTCGTTTACACAACGGATTCTTCTCTTTCAACTGAGCGTTGAAAGAGAAGAATCCATATGAGCTATCTCAGTCAATTTTGTTCGGATCGACTTGAAATTTTCAGGACATATTCTCAGATACTTATACTTAGAAAAAATGCAATAAAAAAAATCGATTTTTTCAAAATCGCAAGTGGGGGTAACCCCTTAAGTTCGGGCAAACGGCGCATGCGTTGCGTTCAGCAGGGAAAAGACAGAAGAGCTATTTCTCTCTTCGTCGCACCACTACTTCCCCTTGCCGTCACGCACCAAGCGGCTGAAATCGGTATAAAAAATAGAACCGCTAAGGGTGCCTACCCCCACTACCGCCGTTGTTAGACTTGTATGTAAGACCGTTAACGGAAGGCTGCGATTGGTCGCGCCTTCCGATAGATGGCGTTGGTTGTCGAGTCTTTTTCCGCTGCTCATTGTCCTATCTTATGGATCGAAATTTTCTTTTTGATTTTTCGAAAGAATGGGAAACTCTCAAACGATTTGAATGGTTTTTTACCCATGGAGACTAGAGTAAAGGAGTCCGAACGCATATGGCGGAATGGGTGAAAAAGTGACATGTAAAAGCGATGATATATCCTAGTTTGAAATTCAGCCACGGCAGCGCTCTTGTTCCACAGTTACCGCTGTGAAGTTTCGCGTTGGTCATAGAACGAAGTGAGCTTTGGGTTTTATTCCCGTTTTATACGTCTTTATTCGCGATGTATTTCTTTCGCGTGTGTATAAAGTGAAAAAAGTGCTCCTGCAAAATATTGTGACTCGTTACCTCGTAAAAGATAACGTACTGGTAAGGAGAAGGCATTTTTTTTACATATTTAATGACATTTGGGGTAATATTTTGTTATTATAATTTGCCGGTTAAATAAATTGAAATTATGGCGCCATATTTGACGTTTTTTTTCCACGCTCGAAGCCGGCGTAATTTCTATTGCAATGAGGGATTAATGTGCATATTTCGAGTTGAAATATGAACAAAATTAATAGACAATACATATTTTCAATTTCAACCATTATACTAGCTTGCAGCGTGGAAATTGGACGCGAGTTCAATTTATTCAACCTGCATATTACAATAACAAAATATTACCCCGCAAGACATTTAATATTTACAATAATGAATTTCTTTATTTTTGCAGATTGCTTCATCGAGGTCGAGATGGGTAAACCGTGTGCGTATCCGGGATGCCGAACTGGGCGACGTGCCGTCAGGGCGGAACGGACGCGTGCTGGATTACGGCAGCTATCCTTTTTTCAAGTACCCGGAGTAAGTCTTTTGCTCTACATTTTTTTCCTATTTTCGACAGTAAAGCACTTAGCGGCGCTGCTCAGTATCCAGTCAACGCGGTTCTCCTATCGAGCTAAAAATCGCATAGCAGTGCCGCCAAGTGTTTTGTTGTCGATTATGCGATCAATACAGCAAACTCCCGCTAACTGTTTAATGAATAACTGTCGCTGACCCTCCCGCTTGAGGGGAAATGTCTGGGAAATTGTCGATACTATTTCTGCCTGGGCTTGCGATCTCGACTACGATGCAATCTTCTACGAGGTTCACTATTTCTTCAAAGTGACAACAATTAAAGGGATAGAGAAATAGCCCTCGAGTCGATTTGGGTATGTGCTATTTATTTTACTTGAACTCTTCTTCAGGATTGTCCGACATCTTGGCGGAAGAAACGAAATTCTGATACGCTGCTTCGTACGATAAACATTTTGCTCCACGGTATAACCAAAAACAAAAATAATGCAAACGAGTTCGAGCTCCATTCGCACCCGGATCGTTTGCTCGGGGGGAGTTGAACTCGTTAACCTTGGGCACGAGGGAACGATAACGAGATCCTCGAGCTTGCGAAGAACACTCAAACGTTTCACCACACTTATTCATGATCAGTGGTCAGAATCATTTAAAAAAACAGTTCTAAGCGTCAGGTCCAAGAGATAAGCTCGGAGAAATTGTACACGCGCATACTCTGGAGTATCAGATCTTCGATTAATATTTATTTCCCGTGTTATTCGCAGGCATTGACACAGTGCCAAGCTTCAATATCCGGAAGCCGACGTCGAACCATTTTTGGTCAAGTCACACGAATACTTTCAGGACATCAAACAGCAAGGTCTCAAGGGCATACATCAGGCAAGAAGGAGTCGGAATAATATTAATGCTCAGTGTAACAACCATTATACGATAGGTGAGGGACACCAAATTGTACAATCAGGCTCTCGCCAACAAGAGGCATGAAAAACGAATACTTTTTCTCTTGAAACAGGTATTGCGACAGAAACCCCAAGTACTGTGGTCAATAAATCTGCCATGGATCCCATTCAGAGTCCAGAGAAATTAAGAGCGCTCGAGGCTCAATATCGAACCACCGTCTCGAATAAATTTAGGCGTGAAAGGGAAAAAGTACGTGTACACTGCTATACAGCCGAGATATTGAATGTTTGATTAATTAATGTTGAGTGGGCGTAGCTTGTGCGTACTTCGGAGGGGCTGACCATCCCCGATACGTGTCGTGTGTACACGAGGGACAGATGTACAAATTATGAACTCGAGTTCCATTCAGCCGCAGTTTAAGCTAATCAATTTTCAAGATAAGCATCGTAGCACTTTCGAAAATATTTATTTGAGAGAAAAAAATGTATCCTTGGAGTAAATGATAATTATACAATTTTTTTAATCGGCCAGTAAATATTGCGTAGATATTTATTGTTAGTCTGGTTTTTAAACCATTTTTATCAGCAAGCAAATATTGTTCGATCTTCCTTGTATTCTTCTTCACTCGAGAGACACATCGAGGATTTTTCGTAACTCGCCACATTTTTTTTTTTTTTATCAATTGAAGATGAAGAAACGATCAACACCGAATGTTCGTTACTGGCTTTATCGCAATTAAGCCAAACCGATTTATTCGAAGATTCCAACTCACCTTGACGATTCTTGCGATATATTTTTTTCTTCAATAATCAGCGTTAGCGATCTCACAGCGTGTAATTGATTTGATTCGTGCTGCTAGAATAAAAATATTAATGCATGAAAAAAAAACAGGCAACACGAACGAGAATAATGAGGATCAGCGCAAGAAGTTCGAGCCTCGCTCGAGAAATCGGCGAAACACTTTTTGCAATGATTAATTTCTGAATTTTTAATTATTTCATTGAAAACAGAATTCATTCATTTTAATTAATTCATTGAAAACAGAAAAGAATTCATTATCAAAATGCAGTTGATATACGCGGTTGAGAATTTCTTGTATCCAGCAAAAGTCAGATGGCTATAAAAATTTCAACGAACCGCCAACAAGTCTCCAGGCTATCGTGCGCTACGTCAATGTACTGGCTGTTCCACACCAACGCGAAATATTTTGAAAAATATATAATTTCATGAAATACAAGTCGTGTTCATTTTCGTGAAAAACAAATCAACGAACTACAAATGATTAATTATACAACCAACCATCGTAAATGTACAATCTAATCGGGAAGATGTACACATTTTTTAATCCCACAACATCTCTGCCACCTTCGTATCGGTTTTTTCAGCATTGTGAACATTTTATGGGCGTGTAAGAAATAAATAAAATGTCGGTGGTCCCGAAATGAACGTTTATTATTCATTCATCGTTAGTATTTTTGTTTTGCGAGAGTTTTCGTCTATAATTAGCAGTCCATAATTTCCGTTCAGTTTAAAAAAAAATTACTTACATTTAGGAGCAAAAATAAAACTGATTTTTTTCATTTCGACACTTAGTTTATGAGCAATATTTATTGCAAAAAAAAAACTTTCCCGACGAGGGTGCGATCCCGGGCTCTGACGCACGTTACTCCAGCGTGCTAATCATTGAGCTATCACTCGCATCACCAGAATAAGTATTTTTTAAATATTTAAGCAGTTCCCCCCGGATGGAGTTTAGATTCGGTATGGATTGTTGGTTGGTTTGAGGTTTAATCCAAATTCTATATTGTTTTATTTTTGCTTGTCGTGACTTAAAAAAATATTTCTCTTTGAAATCGAATAAGCCATTAGGATTTGGTTGTGTTGCATTAGGGGTTAGGTTGCGTTATGGTTATTTAATTGTTCATGTCACCGAATGAAAATAAAACATTTGCAGTATCGATCGGCTCCAAGTCGACAAATGACTGATATATTGACATTTCATAACTATGAACAAAAGCATATCAATATAACTCATCAATTTTATAGAAAAAATGTACGACAAACTATTTCGAATCGCCGCGTTTCCCGGCATTTCCGGTATCGCCGCAGTAGAGGCGCCGCCACGCGGTAGGTGGTGTAAGTCGTTGCCGTCATTGCTTTTTCAGACCATTTCTCCAACACTGCGTTCGGGCTCCTTTGCCTCTAGTCTCCTTGGGTTTACTAAACGCTACCAAACGCTACCAAATGACCACCAAACGATTCGTAAAAAAAAGTTTGATTAGTCAAAGTGGGGGGGGGGGGGGGGGGGTAAATATGACGAGGTCATTAGTAGGGTGATGTACAACGCTCCCCTTATGTGCATCGGAAATGGCGCTAAACCGCTTAAGTCGGTATCACAGTCAGCGTGAACACGAATGGGCAGCTCGGTGAGGGCAAAGTCTCCGCCCCTCGCAAATCGTGTTCACTCCCCTGCTGCAAATTTCCACATAGGAACCTGTATGGGATCCCACACGGGATCCCACGTGGTGTTTTCGTACAGGGAACCCGCACGGGTTCCTGTAAGGGAACCCGTACGGGATCCCACGTACCGATCGATACGGGTTCCTGTATAGGATCCCGTACGGGATCCCACGTGGTGTCCCGTACAGGTTCCTATACGGGATCCCACGTGGTGTCCCGTACGGGTTCCCATACGAGATCCCACGTGGTGTTTTCGTACAGGGAACCCGTACGGGTTCCCATATAGGAACCCGTATTTCGGTGTTACGAAAAATTGTTGAGATAAAGAGAAATTTAATTACAGTCCCCACTGCCAACATTTTTATGGTGTGTTTCCACACTAAGGTACACGAGGATGAATATATTGCACCGCTAACGAACTTGTATTTCTATTAATAGCCATTGTAATAGTAAATTAATCACACATTATTACTGCAATTTTCTGTTAACACATTTTTGTAAGACGTAAAATCATAACATAATAAAAATGTTTAATAAAAAAAACATTAAGATATTGCGTTTAATTAAGTTTAACTAAGAACTGTGTATTAAATATTTCACGCCATTTTGCGAGGCCGGGACCTACGTTGAAAAACAATACTTTTGATGTGAGATAAAACATTTTGAAGAAAACGTTGACAATAGTGATTAATAATTTATTTTCTCACGAAAGTGTAGATACAAATGAAAGAAATAGAAGTTTTACATTTGTTTTGATTCAATCGTGATTAGCTTATTAAGCGCTGTCTCAAAAACTAAGCTACCCACATTGCCCCACACAGGTTCCCATGTAGGTTCCTGTACAGGAATTTATGTTCTGCGTCCTCCCGTACAGGATCCCGTACAGGATTCAGCTTCGCACGTGACCCCACACAGGTTCCCGTACAGGAATTTATTTCCTGCGTTCTCCCGTACCGGATCCCGCACAGGATTCAGCTTCCCACGTTGCCCCACATAGGTTCCCATGCAGGTTCCCGTACAGGAATTTATTTCCTGTGTTCTCCCGTACAGGATCCCGTACAAGGATTTATTTCCTGCGTTCTCGCGTACAGGATCCCGTACAGGATTCAGCTTCCCATGTTGCCCCACACAGGTTCCCATGCAGGTTCCTGTACAGGAATGTTCATCCTGTACAGGAAACCGTACGGGATCCCACACTTTCCTTGGCTGTCCCATGCTTTCCCACACATTCCCACACTAAAACCTGTACAGGAATTTGCAGCAGGGTCGACAGACAAACGGAGCGAGGTTTTCCATCCGATCGACTTCGACATATATGTGTGGCCTCACTGCGGATTGGAATATGCATTAAATTAATTCCGAAGGGATAAACATGTATCGAGATCATTGTTTTCCCTGGGTTGCCTGTTTATGCCGAGAATGCGGTTTATAAAATCAACGACGCAACGCATTGAAAAATAAAACGCCGAAACGACTGTGGAAGGTTCAAAAATAAATCTTGAGCCTTTGCCACGCTCGTTTCGGCGTTTTTTTTCAACAGTAAAAATTATGGATAACCACGTATCATAAATGTTTCTTTATCCTCAATGAGCGTCGTGGCTAAGTTGGCAGCATGTCGGATTAACAATGCTTGCGGTCCGGGTTTGATCCTCGGTGAAACGGTTTTTTATCAATTTTTTTTCTTCATTATATATTTACAAAATTTCGAACTTCTTCTTGCTGTAGCTACTTTTACCTGTCCAGGCATTATTTATTATATTTAATTCATATAAGATTAATTTAAAAAAAGACATTGCTACCGGGCATCGAACCCGCGTCGTCTACACGCAGAGCCCGCACGCTGATATCTCAAACGCAAGGCTCTTGGACTGCAAACCTGCCTTACGTATACACACTTATCCAGTCTTAAGTTCTGTAGTTTTGGTCAAATCTTAGGAATTGGCTGAAATCCAAGTATGGTGTAGATGTGAAATTCATGGACTGATGCCCGAAAATTCAATTCAATTCACCGTTTGTCGATGAGATTATTGTAATTAAATATGAGTATTTTTGTACGCGATCCCTATACCTAACACGTAAACCGATAGCAGTTTGCTCGCATTTCTCGATATAGGTTCTAAACGGATCTGAGGATTTTAAAATAAAAACACACGTGTACGCAGCACTATTGGGGATTGATATTTTTTATAACAAACTTTGACCGTTTAGTTCTGGCGATGTCGACTTGTGAAAAGTGGTAATTTTATTCCACACCGAACTCGAGCTCAACCATCTGTAACGAAATGGCAACAGGTACGCTGAAGCTAGCTGATCGGCGCGTGGTCTGGGAACTCGAAGCGTGTTTTTTTTCCCCCGAGTTCTGGTAATTCTAAGACGGATGTGAAAGAAATTTATTCTGGAAACAAATTTAATTTGCTCAATATATGCATGTATTTGTCTTTGTTACAGCGAATGCAATTTAAATTGTCGTCAAGATGTTTTAGATCCTCGATCCGACGTCCTTCGACATCGCGTTTGGCTGCATTTACTTGACCCATGGCTGCCATGGCTTTCAGTCTTTTAGCAAGCGCCTTTTTTCTTGTAAACTTTCCTTTGTGTTGCATTTGGGTTGACATTTTCACGCTTTTTTTTATTTATATAAAATATTTCGCGATAGACGGATCGTAGAAAGCTCAACGCCATGGAGCCTAGATACCAGGAGGTTCAGCGAGGCCTTTCAACTCGTCCCCAAAACGAGAACAAGAAATGATGGCGCTGGGGTGCTCCGCAACCTATATGTATATAGATATACGCTAAACATGGGTGTGATCTAAGACAGATGACAGATGATGTACCTAACCCTCATTAGTGTTAAGGGATAACACCACTCTAGGATTTTGGAAAGACGTTTTCTTTCCTAAAAATACTTTGGTGTCATAAAAACAATACGGAATTGGTCCTGTAGCAATTTTTTTTATTTAAAGGTTCAATTATCGCTTTGGCCGCAGCGCCTTGGAGCGCGCGCTGAGTTGCTCGTACAACTTTAAGGGGTAAGGCCACTGTAACGGCCCAAAAAAAAAGGTTTTTTCACTAATTTTTTGCTCCCGAAATTGAAGGTATTTGAAAAAAAACTTTTAATGGTGTTATCGGGCATACATTAAACTTTATTGTAAAATTTTTTTACAGTAAAAAAAAACAAAATGGCGGTTCCACAGCTATCTTCCCGGGACATGTTTTGCTTCCAGGGCTCCGCGGCACGCAGCACCACTGGTGCACTTTTGAATCTAGAACAAAAAAAAAACCATTAATCTAGAGGGCTATAGCTAGAGAATGTCGATCGGATTTTAAAAAGTATCAATTTTTGTCGATTTGGCGTGCGTTTGAAAAAAAAAAATTGATTTTTGACGAAAAAAACGGCAAGTTTTTTGTTAATAAAAAATCAATAAATAAAGTTCTTGAAAATTCCGATCGACATTCTCAAGATAATGTAAATGTTCACATCTGGTTAAAATTTCAAGTAAAAAAAATGAAAATTGTTCGAGTTATGCTGCGTGCCATTTTGAAAAACCATGTTTCGAGAAAAACGCGTTTAAAGTTTTGCGAATAGTTTTTTATTGGAAAAAATTTAAAAAAGAAGTTAAAAGGATTTAAACTATTTTTAAACTAGAGGGTTTAAACTATTTTTTAAGCCAATAAAAAAAAATCGATTTTTCAAAAAATTTACAGTGGCCTTACCCCTTAAACGCGTTTTTCTCGAAACCACTTTTTTCGATCTCGGAAGACGGATTACTCGACCACCTTTGCATGCATCGATTTCGAGGTTGAAATTTTGACAGCAGCTTCACAATTAAATTCTTTATGGGAGTACGTATCCGTTTTTTGATTAAATGTAAACTTCTTTTTATAAACAATTTACTGTTTTTTTGGCAAAAAATCGATTTATTTCCTTCAAAGTGCGCTATTTAAAAAAAAAAAAAAAGCAAATTTCTAGGTAGTCTCATAGCTAATAATATATAATATCATTTTTTTGGTTTTTGTCTCAGGTCTTTATTTCACGATAAAACCGTTCTCCCGTGAAGCTATATGTAAAAAAAACACGTTTTTCTAGATGGACTATATTGCCGCCATTTTGAGTTTGAGTTCGAGATCTTTTCTCGCTTTTGCGTTTTTTTCCGAACCGTCATGAGGAAATTATAAATCGGCGGATATTTCGACGTTTGATGTCACGATCGGTCTGTCGTGAGGTTAGAAACTCATCCGATCACTTTCACCTCGTTGACCAATATATTACTATATATGTCGGTCGCGCTGCACCCCAGCGCCATCACTTCGGGACATTTTCGGGGACGCTTTTTTCAGCGCCTTTGCATTGCCGCTGAACCTCCTGGTATCTAGGCTCCATGAGTTTGGCGCTAAAAACAGGCCTAACCTCATCTTGTCAACTGATGGACAGACATGAGAGAAGCACGAGACATATTATTAATCACTTTATGCATTTTTACATATAACGTGTACGTTGTGAAAAAAATGGACAAACACAATCGGAAGAAAATTACGCAACGACTGCGTCTACGTGAATAGCGGGCTCTGAATAAGGAAAAAAAAGAAGAAATAATACAGCAGCAGGTTAGTATAACAATTAATTTTTTTCAAAGCCTTACAATTCTTAATTCTATAAATATAAATGGGATTAAATCTGATTATAAATTAACCATACGCCAAATTATATATGCATTGGTTGAAATATTTATTATGATACATTTGACAGATCCGGAACAGATCCTCTCAGTGAGGAACAACTCGAAATTCCTGAGGATTGGCATGTGTTGGCGCTACCACTATGTAAGTAGATTTATATTTGTTTTGTGTATCGCTTTTATTTTCCTTTACTTGGCCCATCTCCTTTGTCAGAGTAGAAAAACAGACAGCGTAGGCCAACCAAATAATTGTAAGCGGACAGCGTAGTTCAATCTGGTAAATGTTTTGCCATCGGTGCTGATTAGCCCAGACAGCGTAGGCTAACCCAGTAATGATAAATTGACTGCATATTTCAGTTAAGTGAAAGTAAGTCCATCGGTGCAAGTTAGCCCATAGGAAATGCACTTCGGATGAACATTATATTCACTGAACTGCACTACGCTGTCAACTTACCATTATTTGGTTGGTCTTCGGTGTACGGGCTCTCCTGCTTTGATTCTAATTTTCATTAAAAAATGACCGTTCGCAGCTTTTGCAACAATTTTTTGTCTTCTTTAAAGTAGATAATTGGATAGTGAAAAAAAAGGAAAAAAAATAGAGCTCAAATTTGTGCCACCCTAATGAAATAATGTGCATACCTTATATAGATATATATATATATATATATGTAGACATTGAATTCTAAGTGGGATACACATTTTCGTATTTTTCAGTGGCAGTCATTTCGAAATATAGGGAACACGGAATAGAAGTTCTTTCGAAGCAAATTGGACAAGCCGTTGGAGCGGTATCAAGGCCTGATTAATTCAGCAAAAGACTGGGACAAGTTTCCAGCGTCGCGGAAAAAAAACGAACAGAACGCCCGATGTAACGTTTCCTAAAAACGTCTGGTCATAGAAACGTTGAGTTCTATTTACTTTATTCACGAAGTTTCTTAAGTTTTTGTTTAAAAAATATATTAGTTTATTTCAAGTTTTTGTTCTATTACAAATACAAGAAAAATGATGTTTGTTTTCCACATAAATATGTGTAAAAAATATATGTGATAGATTTTATATTAAGATTAAAAAATAAACGATCAGCGTTATGTATAAAGTCGTGCCTTTTTCTCTTGTGTGTATGCGGTGTATTTTTTATTTCAGGAATAAATCGGTCATCCTGAGCCGTGAAAAATCATATGATTTTTCACTTTGATCAAGCCGTGAAAAATTAAGCTCTAAGCAAGCCTTAATTTTTTACGCTGATCAGGCCTTAATCTTTTACACTGATCAGGCCTTGATTTTTTACCCTGATCAGGCCTTCATAGTTTACCCTGATCAGGCCTTGATTTTTTACCCTGATCGGACGGAAGTCAGGGATCGTGTTTCAAAAATGATCAGGGTTTGATAAAAAATTCTGATCAAGGCTGGAAAAAGAAATCAGGATGCCTGATCAAGTGTTTATTGTAGCTGGAGCAAGATTTCTACTCGGGCACATACGCGCGATAGCGGCATTCTCATTTTTCGACGGATATTTATATTTTTCCTTAAGATTAGACCTACACGGCGGAAATGTAGGCTATTGATAATAAGTAAGCGTCTCACGTGCTTTGCCACGCGAGAGCACAGCAGTCTTAACCATATGAAGAACAAATACACACTCGCCAGAATGAAATCCTCGAACCTAGGAAACCACCCATGGCATAAAACACCACGTGCACTCGCGGGCCTTGGTCAACAAGCCCTATCTCGAGCAGTGCGGTCTCGTCACCGACAAGGCCCCTTTTTCCGCCCGGTATTTTTCCGCCTTCCAGATACAGGAAACGCTGCTCGAATTCCTGGAAATAAGGCGACGAATATGACTCGCAGACTACGTCCTGCTCCCACTCTCTATTTTCGGCTGATCATCCGAAGAGACACATATTTGATGCCTTTTCCACGAATCCCTAAGGAAAATGCATCATGAAAATCCACTCCTTCCCCCATTAACGAAACCTCTCCTATTTTCCACTTGGCGAAGAACTATCCTACAGAAAGTCAGTGTTCCATCACCACTCGTTGAAGTCAGTCTCCCAACAGTTTCCATCGCGATCGGGCAAAGTCTCCAACATCTTCCATTAGATCTAGTTCAAAACGAAAAGCTGTCTCCTGACAGTATCCGACAAGTTCAGACGTTAACTCTAAAGATTAGTATATCTCCGGTATAATTGTTATAAGTTCTGTCTATACTTTGTAAAGCGCGACCACATTAATATCGATACATCGTATTGCGTAAATACCCAATTACTTCGAAGACTCGGCTCGCGATAAATACTCGTGTATTAAATGATCGTGTCGACGTAAAGAACACCAGCTCCGCTAAATCCGTAATCGAGCGTACACAACCGAGCGACCGCTCGGTCCGGCCTACCTGCGAAGGCCCGATTCGACCCTCCGTATCTCCGATCATTGTACCCACGGCGCATCGACAAATGTAAGCAAAATACTTCATGTACATTTTCTGTATTATTAATTTAATCGACTTAACCAGATTGGTTAATTCCAATAAACCCCGAGTCGATGGAATTTGAGTGTCCAATTATTCCAAAATCGGATAATCGCGTCATCCCATTTTTACCCAAGCACTACCCCTTTTCGCCGTCATCCCGAGCTATTGCGCTAGGCGTAGGCTACAAAGAGGGAAACGTAAAAATATATGCCCACGTCCCCTCAGGACGTGACACCGGTGCAATGGTCTAGTGGCTAGAGCACGGTCTTACATACAGGTCTGGAAACTCCGTTAGTTCACATGGTTCCTTTGCTGAAGTTCGCCGCGAGAGGCGGTGCAATCGAGGAGTCAGTGTGCGAGAGAGACAGCAATATTCACTCTCACGCACCAAGGCTTGCAACCAGTATTTCATCGGAGTTACTGCTTGCAAATATTTCTAGGTATACGTGTTCATCATGTGTTGTTTTTCCGAACAATAAATATGGATATAGCATTTTATTTTACAGCACAAATATAATTTTGCGTTTATCAAACATATAATAACAACTATTTGTTCCTTAGAATTCAAATAATGGCGTCTTATAATGGCAATGAGAAAGATGTTTAGTCATTATCGTTCTGCAGGGGGGGGGGGGGGCGTTGGCGGAATGTACAAAATAACGAAAAAACCAAAACGTTATTTCCTTTTTGTTGATCGTTCGTTTATTGGTTTGTCAATTTAGACATCTTTTTTTTACATTTTTTTTAATTTCATATTTTCTTGAAAGGCCTCATGTTCAACCTTATGTAATAAATTATCGCGTATGATAAAATATCCGAACCATGTTTTTCACATGGAAAGGAAAACTTATATCCCGTTAATACATCTTCGAGTGTTAAATCAAACACGTGAACCTTTGTGATTTGATTAATTTATTGCCAAACACAGAACATAAACACTACGAAGTGGAAAAAATTGCATTCAAATCTAAGATTCTATTTAAATTTAACTTTCGTCCTAGTAAAAAGGAACGCATCAAACGTGATAGACATAAAACCGATAATGTTAGATAAATATATATTATTTAATAAAATTTATGAATATTATGAATTAAAAACAATTCTTTGTACTGGGATGATGGTTTCGACGATTCTACCATTGTGCTATGAGAGTTGTTAGTTTATTCTACGGCTACCTACGTTGAGTTAATAAGAAGCCTGCTTCATAAAAAACTAGTTAAAATAAAAAACCTGTCACGTAATAAACTATATAGTCTATAGCCAGAGGAAGGGCATAATCGTGATCGACAGGGTACTCGATAACATAGTCAGCCTCCCATCCTTCTTGATCTGAAACGGCGTCTAATTTTCGTCGAAATTCGTCACGATGCTTGACCATTTTGGGTTCCGATTTTTCGCCACTCAAAGCTTTCAGATCGCTTAGTGATATCAAAATCTGTGGCTCAGGTCGTTCTGTAATGGTACAATTGCCATATTTTGGAGGCTTAATCACGCTATATACTGACAGCAGTTTATATAGCTGCAAAACATTGATAGTTTCACTTTTAGGCTTCTGTAAGCCTTATTGCACTCCGGTACTACGCAGGACTTCGACATTACTTCGCGGTTACTCGACGACCATATACAGGTAATGTGTTCGCTGTCAAAACTGACTCCTCGATACTAGCGACACCACGATTTCTGTTTCAATAGTGGAACCACCCCCACCACCCGAATTTCATCGAGTTTCCAGACCTGTATGTAAGACCGTGGGCTAGAGTGCTTGCCACTAACCATTGCACGGGTAATCATTTATATATTATTACTTATTTTTTACAGTTACAAAGACGAAATCTTTGCACCGCAATAAAAAGAAGAGCGGCAGCCGCGGCTGCAAGAGGCGCCCGAGGGAGCCCAAGGGCGCGAGAAGGGCTGGTCATCAACAGGGAGGGGAGCGGCCGCAGCATGGACGCCGCGAGCATCGCCAACGTATGGTGAAGTTGCTCAAAACGAGCGGGCGTTTAATATTTTGGTGCACACGGTATTGGAAAATATGATGAAAGAATAAATGTTTCTTCCAATACGTAAATGAATTTTTACTTTTCCCCTTAGAAAATTAATTTAAAAAATTGTTGAAGAACAGTACCGAAACGATCGAAAAGGCTCAAAGAGAACTTTGAGTCTTTCTCGATCGGCATTTTTTTTTTAAACACATTTCACATTGGATAAGTGTGTTTCAGTATTTTTCTCAACACATTTCACATTGGGGTCGGGGTCAAAACTTTGAAGGTCCAAATTTAGAGTGACCAAGAATTCAAAATGACAGAATTATAAACTCAAAATAACGAACTGTAAATTATTCGAAATTTGATTCTTCGACCGATGACGAAATCGAATGACTATCACACCGAAAGATTATTTATTCGAGCGCTCATTTATTCGAGAACGTGTATTCATATTGTCTGCAGTTTGAGTCATACAAATTAAGATTCAAACAATCCAGAACATTCATATCTCCGAAATAGAAAGAAGTGAGTATCTAATATTGGTAATACCATCTATAGCAAAAAGCAATATATCGAGGATACAAACTTCGAATGTGTAGATCTTAGATAGGCAAAATAGCGAACATCAAAGAAGTGGACAAGTTGCTTCATAATTTTCTGCCGATTTTCGCTAACACGTACGAGCTTCTGTTAAACTCTTTAAGGGCGGATATACATTTACAATGATCAAAAAATCCATTTCTTTTCTTTAAGGGATAACACCACTCTAGGAATTTGGAAAAATCGTTTTCTTTTGGCGTCAAAAATACTTTGAAGCCATAAAAACAATATGCAATTCGTCGTGCAGCGATGTTTTTTAAAGATTGGATAAGTGTGTATACTAGACTGATTCAAAAAAAAATTATTTTTTTTTCTTTCTGGATTCTCGTGTTATTGTTGGGCACTAATAAAAGAAAATTTCTCTAAAAAAATGGGCGCGGTCACTCAATTTTTAGAGGTGGCTATCTCGACTTTTTTGTATTTGAATTTTTTTTAACGAACGTATTGCATTTAAGTACAGTCATGGCTTCGGATTACGGATAAAAATCACATCCAGCAGCTATTTCGTAAAAAAAATAAACTCTAACAATTTGAAAAGATTGCAATATTCACAATTCAAATCCAGGTAGATCAATAATGGCGTCTATACTACTCTCGTTATTCTTGTAGATTTGTTTATACCCATTAACATTTTGCACTTTTTACGAAAAATTAAATTATAAGCTTTTATTCATAAATCATGTATTTACATTTTCAAAATGCTACACTTATATTATATTCAAACTCATTTATATTTCTTCCCAACCACTGTGCATAACATCGCGCATGCCACGGCGCATACCACTGCGCATCCGCGGCGCCATTTTGTATTGGCGCAGCGCATTTGTGAGTGGTGTTGTTTTTTTTCAATGTGACTCAATTAAAGACAATTTTAAACAAAGGCTCGGAAAAACGAAGACAACACAATTTGGCTAATCAGCAAAGAAATTCCGAAAATAAGTACCCGTCATTTACCGTCAAATCGGAAAGTTTTGCGTTTGTTCTTTTACAAACATAACGGAGAAAAACTGACCATACGTCGGAGTGCATACGAAATGATGAAAGAAGTTTTCGAACAATGGAAATGTGCTGAAATTCCAACGGGTCGATTGAATAACGCAATCTTGAAATTAATAAAACTCCATCTAGTCTGGAAAAAAACTTTTAGAAAATCGGGTTAGAAAGAATTTGCCGTCACAACGGAGAAATAATCGAAACGTGTGATAGCAAAAATAATCGCTCAAGTTCGTTAACATTTTCGGCAGAACGAAAATGTGCAACGTTTAACAGTTTGTCCAAATCTCTCTTAAATTTACGCTCCTTCAATATTTGTGACGGCAAATTCTTTTTACCCCGATGTTTAAAAGTTTTTTCCAGACTAGATGGAGTTTCATTAATTTCACGATTGCGTTATTCAATCGACCCGTTGGAATTTCAGTACATTTCCATTGTTCGAAAACTTCTTTCATCGTTTCGTGTGCACTTCGACGTATGGTCAGTTTTTCTCTCTTATGTTTGTAAAAGAACAAACTCAAAACTTTCCGATTTGACGGTAAATGATGGGTACTTATTTTCGGAATTTTCTTGCCGATTATCCAAATTGTGTTGTCTTCGTTTTTCCGAGTCATTGTTTAAAATTGTCTTTACTTGAGTCACATTGAAAAAAAACAACACCACTTACAAATGCGCTGCGCCAATACAAAATGGCACCACGGATGCGCAGGGACTTGCGCAATGGTATGCGCAGTGGCATGCGCGATGTTATGCACAGTGGCTGGGAAGAAATATAAATGAGTTTGAAGATAATATAAGTGTAGCATTTTGAAAATGTAAATATACGATTTATGAATAAAAGCTTATAATTTAATTTTTCGTAAAAAGTGCGAAATGTTAATGCGTATAAATAAATCTACATGAATAACGAGAGTAGTATAGAGGCCATTATTGATCTACCTAGATTTGAATTGTGAATATTGCAATCGTTTCAAATTGTTAGAGTTTATTTTTGTTACGAAATAGCTGCTGGATGTGATTTTTATCCGTAATCCGAAGCCATGACTATGCTTAAATGCAATACGTTCGTTAAAAAAAATTCAAATACTAAAAAGTCGAGATAGCCACCTCTAAAAATTGAGTGACCGCGCCCATCTTTTTAGAGAAATTTTCTTTTATTAGTGCCCAACAATAGCACGAGAATCCTGAAGGAAAAAAAATAATTTTTTTTTTTTAAATCAGTCTAGTGTATACGTAAGGCAGATTTGCAGTCGCAAGAGCCTCGCGGTTAAGATATCAGCGTGCGGGCTCTGAGTGTAGACGACGCGGTTTCGATCCCCGTTAGCAATGTCTTTTTTTAACATATATGAATTAAATATAATAAATAATGCTTGAACAGGCGAAAGTAGCTAAAGCCAGAGGAGCTCAAAATGTTGTAAATATAAAATGAAGAAAAAAAGTATATTCACCGGGGATCGAACGCGGTGCGCAAGTATCGTTAATCCGTCATCCCGCCAACTCAGCCACGACGCTCATTGAGGATAAAGAAACATTTATGATACACGCTTACCTATTATATTGGCTGTTGGAAAAAAAACGTCGAAACGACCGGGGCTCAAGATTTCTTTTTGAACCTTCCACGGCCGTTTTGGCTTTTTATTTTTCAACGCGTTCCGTCGTTAATTTTTTTAACTCGCATCCTCGACATAAACAGGCAACTGAGAGAAAACAATAATCTTGATACATGTTTTTCTCTTTGAAATTCATTTAAGGGATGAGATGCAGTCAGAAGCGTGAAATACGAGCATTTTCAATAATTTTTTTTTACGGTAATTAAGTTTATTTACAAAAGTGGTCACACCGACTTTTTATGCTATATTTCAACTTGACTTGTACAAATTTTCAAAGAAAAATATTGATCATTTATAAAAATATCGCCATCTTTGTCGGACCACCTGCGGCATGTAGTTCTTTGCAGTGACCATCATTAAATTTTACTGGATCATCTTAAATATAAAAAAAAACAAAAAAAAAAATCATTAGTTTAATAATTAATCTAGTCCTTAATCGAAGCGTTTTTTTTTAAATAACAAAATGGCTAAACTTTCTTTATGTATTTTGATCCGCTGAATCCGAATATCACAATATTTTTGCCGAAAAGTCGAGCATTTAATAGTTTATAGCCAATTGTTAAAACAATTTTTCAAAAAATTAAAGTTTTTTGGGCTAAATTTTTTTTGAATATTTTGGGCACTTTTAAAACGAAAGTATTCTTTATAAAATTTTGCTAAAGTTCATAGTTTTTGAGTAATAAATTGTTGAAAATTTCTGAAAGATTTTTCCAATTTTACACTTGATTTATGTATAGAAATACTAATTAAAAAATTACTTACATCGAATCATCAATTCCTGGCGCATACAATAACGGGTCGAAACCGGTTGCTTGCAGCTGCCGTCCGCTACCTGCTATGGGGACCCAACGCCCCTTCACTAATTGTGGAATATCCCGGAAACTATTCATCGGATTGACTTGAAATTTTCAGGGAATATTTTTGAAACATCATACTTCAAGAAAATGTAGAAAATAGATTTCTTGAAATTTCTTAATGCATCTCACCCCTTAATGTATATTCCAATCCGCAGTACGGCCACACGTAAATAGTACGACAGCCCACGACCAAGATTTTTCGGTCATCGCTTCCCGTCTGATATTCCGAATGTAGTTAAATGGTAGCCCTGAGATACCGGAAACACGGTTTACAGATCAAAGTCGCGGAGCGGCGGGCCAGGAAACCATTTTAAAAAAAATGACCGAAGTCATCATTTTGATGACACGGTCATCATTTCCCGTCTGAAAATCATTGTGTTAAGTAAATTAGGGTTAGTTAATGCGAAGTAACCCATTTTCAGACAAAAATCTCACCACCGGTCATATTGAGAGCATTTCAAAAATGTTAAAAATTTAGCCGACCTCGGTCGGCGCTTCCCGTCTGAAAACCATTGAACATGATAAAATGAGTTGCCCAGATATAGAAAAAAATCTTTTTCAGACAAATCGAGTACAGCACGGGCTCTATCGGAAAAGTTTTCGATAGTGAAAAAAATTTGAAAAAGGCGTTTTTAGACGTATTAAAGGGTAGATAGAAATAGAAGGGCAGAAAGGATTTTTAGACGTATTAACCATGTTTAGACTTTGAACCATGTTGAATAAGGGGAATAAGTTTGGTACATGTAAACAAATTTTAACGCGTTTTTACAAATTTCAAACGCGTTGAAACGCATTTTTCTCGGAACACAAGATTTTAAACCGGCACGCATAACTCGAACAATTTTTATTCTATCCACTCCAAATTTTGAGAATATCCTTAGAATAAGATTCCGAAGTTAGGGATGTTTCATGAGCTAATTATAACATCATGTAATTAAATATTATTGACAGAGAATCGTCCTTTTTTCTGTCGAAAATTGAGTTTTTTTTTCGAACGCTTGCCAATTTCACAAAAAATAATATTTTCAAAATCTCCTACGTATTTCACTAGCTATACTGATGTAGATTAATAGAATTCTTTGTTCTTTTTTTTCTATCTTTAAATGTGCGTCATACTGCGTGCCGCAGAGCGTTTTAAATTCAACCTGTCTCGCAAGAATGGCTCCAGCAGTACCATTTTGTATAATTTTTCCATATAATTTTTTTTTTTTTCTTTACTTGAAGACATGACTAATGACATCCTTGAATATTAATCCATTTACTTGTCCTTCCATCCAAAAAAAATCGCGAAAAGTCGCTTCATTTTAGACATTTACAGTGGTGTTACCCGTTAAGATCTCCGCAATAAGTCGCACCCTTTAAATTCTTACAAATTGATTTTAAAAAAAGGTTACCCGAAATCGTTGAAGTGAAGTTGAGGGATTTATTAAAGAAATTTAACAAAATGAAAAATGAATGAAGTATGAGAAATAAAAATTTATTATAAATTACAGTTTCGTGCTTTAGTCGCTGTCGGACTCATTTTCTTCGTCGTTTTCATCAACGTCACTATCGATGTCACTGTCAAGGTCGTCAATTTCATCTTCTGAACATGAAATATCATTACGCAAAATCACTTATTCTCTGACATGAAAATTCTTTATTTTAAAAGTAAAGGTTATATTAATAATACCTTTCGTCGATGATGATTCATCATTCACGATGACGTTCCTGAGTCCCGGTAATTGGTTTCCCGTAAACCATTGCAAGTCCAAGTAGCGCAACAAGCGGGGGGGGGGCATTTGTCGGGCGGCCCCGACAAGTTTTTATTGTTTTTAACATAATAAGTGGTATTGAAAATATCTGAAAACTGCATTTCAATAATATTGGTAGCAATACGAAAGATATTAAAAAAATGAACTGGGAAGCAATGACCGAGGTTGGCTTTTTTTTGACATTTTTGCAAATGCGCTCAGGTCAAACGCTGCGCGCAAAATGTCTGAAAACAGCATTTTTTGTAATTGATGGAAGTGATGACCGAGTTTAAAAACTTAAGTGATGATCTTTTATAAATAATAACACAGAATAAATTATGATGGCGGACTGATTTTAAACAGGATCCAAAAGAGAAATAAAAATGATTGACGAATATAAATTATTAACAAAACGCAGAAAACAGGCACAACGATTGTAGGAACTCGGACATCGATATAGGTCGGCATCTCCACAATCTCAAAGGGAAAGCCGATGCATCGCACCGGTGTCCATTCCATCATATAGGTAGATATATATCTATAGATACGCGTAAGGTAAATGATTCGTACAGGTGAATGGTGGAAATATAATTATTGTTTTCGGTTTTCGATTACAACTTCGGGATACGAATGGTCCCTCGTTATTTATAGACTTGCAGCCGCGACGCACAAATACAATCAGATTCGACAGATAATGCGGGTTTGTTGTTATAAGAAAAATTACGTTTGCTTCAGGTTACATACCGCTCGCCCGTATTAATTTATGATACAAAGATCTGGTCACACCGCTTTTCTTTTATATCGCACTGTCCTTTACACACGCCATATCTTCCAAGAGAGATTCTCGGTGTAACACATAATTATTTCAGTACGAATAATTTCTTATCTTTTTCCGTTTCCTCGTTGTCGTGATGATCATCGAATGCGATAAAATTCGCCAGGCCTGGGCTTTGATGATGAGAGAAGTTCGATGGTCACGAGCGAGACAGAGAGACCGAGATCAAACAATTGATCACGTGTACTCTCGGATATTTCTTCTACGATAGCTTGCTGTGTATACGGCGGTGTCTGGCAAGCGAGTGCTCGACAACTGAACGAGACCGCTTTTTCTCACTGCTCATTATCGTCAAAATTTGATAGTTCGGGAGAATGTTTGTACTATTCGTTCCAAATACACATATCGTTGCCTATTTGATATAGTCGTTCCCGGAAACACCCGTTCACTTGCCACAAGAAGAAATCACTCCCCGCGACCCTGCTGGATTTCTCGGGGTTGCTACCCCCTAGTCGGGTTCAGGGTGATCTAATCTATCGATTCTATAGGCCTTCGAAGTAACTTTAGTGGTGCAGCCCTTACGGCGAGTTTTGGCAAAACTCGGATTGCTTTGCGTCTGCTAGTGCAGTATGCCACTCACCATTCAAATCCGGTGTTTGCCTGAATGACAGCACCGCGTGTGATGTTTACGTTGTAAAAAAAGCGTTTCACGTCATATTTGGGATTGTTGACGCGTGTTTGAGGAAGAACTTTACAGTCCTTTTCTCACCAGCAACAATTTCGCGAACTTCCGACGCATGATGATTATCGAAAGATTTCTGCCTATATTACAACATGCTTTATATAAATTCCCGATGCAAACAATAATTTAAACAGAATGTTTTATGTACGGCAGAAAAAAATTTGTGTGCAGCCAATGTACGCAATTTCATTAACATTCTCTTCGTCACATACCTATAGATATGCTTTTAGGGCGAAAGGTAGTCATGAGGATACATTGAAATCCGCAAGTAATCTTTATTAGTTCCATAACACTATTTTATTTTATTTACAAGCACATTCCATTTACAATGTGAGATCTACAATCGATGATGCTTGCTGAAGCCAGCTCTTTCGTGTTTTTGCCGGTTTGACTTAACCGCCATCCGCCAATTCAAGTTTTGCCACCGACAGCCGTTGCGCGGCGCCACCACGAAAGTTACTTCGGAGGCCTATATGGTTTTATCCGGGAAGCGATGACCGAGGCTTTTGGTCGTGGGCTCTCGTACTAATATGTCGAGCTCGATCGGACGGACCACCTCGCTCCGTTCGCCTGTCGAGTAAGCACGATTTGCGAGGGGCGGGGACTTTCCCTCACCGAGTTACCCATTGGTGTCCACGCTGATTGCGATACCGACTTGAGCGGTGATCACGACTCGCGCGGCTACAAGGGCAACCTCGAGAGAGGCGATGATCACAAAATGATATTCACGAACTCGCCGCCGCGATTTAGGGGCGGCTTTTCCTTCACAAAATATCAAAGAGAACCACTGGTCTCATAGCGAACATCACCAGGAGTAGCAATACAAGCCCTTGGTGGTGATTGGTGAGTTTCAGTAGGATTAGGCACAGCAGCATTCGGATATACATTTACACCATATACTGAATTCATGTCCCTTTCTAACGCAATAGATACTTTCCGCCTTTGCTGTCTTTTTGACAGTTCAAGAAAAGGCTTCAGCGGTGGACCCATAATTTTTATATAGATAAACTATCTTTCCAACTTTTGTATTATATTTGAATGCATGGAAATATATAGTCGAAAAAAGTATGCTTACTTAAATTTTCACGTCCTCTGCCAAAAACAACGTCTCCACCAAACGAGCCCTTGGATGTCTGAAAGGCGAACACACGCTTTCAGAAAAGAATGGAAGTAAACTAAATATATATAGATGTACCAAACACACATATTTGGAAAGCAGCTATTTTTCAACGATTCTGCAATGCGAATCGACAACCCTGAATTAGGATCGTACGAGGCTTTTACGGCACATGCAGCGTACAAGGAGACGGCATGACCGTAGGGTCGGGAATTTGGCCGAATTTTTTTGTGGTGAAAGAGGACCCCTTGCACCTCACGTGGTTAAAGTAGTAGGACGCACCACTCGGAAAATCCCGAGAAAAATCGATTCAAAGTTTCTTAGGCGCCTTATGAGTTTAAAATGTCAGGCACTTGTCGAGCCGCCGTCTAGTCTAGACGGTTAAGGCTCGGTCTTTTGCTCCGGAGGTCTCGCGATCGATTCCTGCTTCGGATCTTATTTTTCTTTCTCATCCAAACAATTATTCAAAACGTTTCTCATCCCTACATTATTTTTTTAAATTTACTTACATTATTTTTTTAAAATCATTTTCTTTTTTTCCCAATAAAACAATTTATAACGGTGGGTTTTTTTTTTATTTTTCATCGTAAAGTATATGAGGAGGAACATTGGGGTTTTAATGAGAATAACAAAGTCGATTAGGAAAAATCCAATTTTCATTCATATAATAATTATACACAAAAACCGCAGTGGTAATTATCGAAGAAACAAACAAAGCAGTAATTTCTACGACACCTTGCGCTACATATAAAAGCGGATTTTTCACAATCGTAGGGAGTTTGCAATACATCCGTACAAGAACATGTCCCATTAACATTCATGAGAATGTTTCTAGTAACTGATAACTTTGAGGCAAACCAGGCGTATTGAATCATGTCTCGGAATATTGGTGACGAAAATTGATGGTGAATTATTGAATGGATTTTTATGTAATCGGATTTTTATACAAGCGGAACCGTGAAATCAATTCCCGAGAAGATTGTATAAAAATCCATTCAATAATTCACCATCAATTATCGTCACCAATATTCCGAGACATGATTCGATACGCCTGGTTTGCCTCAAAATTATCAGTTACTAGATGTAACATTGGAACGAAAATTAATGGGACATGTTTTTGTACGGATGTATTGCAAACTCCCTGCAATTGTAAAAAATCCGCTTTTATATGTAGCGCAAGGTGTCGCAAAAATTACTGCTTTGTTTGTTTCTTCGATAATTACCACTGCGGTTTTTGTGTATAATTATTATATGAATGAAAATTGAATTTTTCCTAATTGAATTTGTTATTCTCATTAAAAACCCAATGTTCCTCCTCATATACTTTACAATGAAAAATAAAAAAAAAAACCACCGTTATGAATTGTTTTATTGGAAAAAAAAGAAAATAATTTTTAAAAAATAATGTAAATAAATTGTTAAAAATAATGTAGGGTTGAGAAACGTTTTGAATAATTGTTGGGATGACAAAAAAAAAGGTTCCGAAGGAGGAATCGATCGCGAGACCTCCGGCGCAAAAGACCGAGCCCTAACCGTCTAGACTAGACGCCGGCTCGACAAGTGCCCGACATTTTAAACTCATAAGGCGCCTAAGAAACTTTGAATCGATTTTTCTCGGAATTTTCCGAGTAGTGCGTCCTACTATTTCAACCACGTAAGGTGCTAGGGGTCCTCTTTCACCACTAAATTCGGCCAAATCCCCGACCCCACGGTCGTGCCGTCTCCTTGTTAGTAAAATTAGTGACACAGCGCACTTCGCAGGTTATGTTTGACATGTGCCTCAACGAATTTGCATAGAAATAGAACAAAATGCATAGAAATAATGCAAACTATAAAAGAGAATATTTTACTTGAACTTTGAAGTCGATACTCGAAGTATATACCTACTTCAAACGATTCCTTGGATAACCTAAAAAACAGACGTACGCTTTTACAGTAAAAACATAGTACATTAAATATATGTATGTACTCAGAGAGGCAAAAACAATAATAAGATAAAAGGCACTTACTTATATATTTTTCAACAGCTGTATTTATTCGATTAATTATTGTTGCACGGAATTTTTTGCCGGTGAAATGAAACGGTGACACATTATATTCGCACTATGACAAAAGTGATCCGTCGGATGTCATCTTTAGGACAACATTTGGATAACTTTGTACTATTTCCCGCCAATACCAAATATCTTTTAAGACAGCATATTACCGATATCTGAAAGATGCCATGAAAAATACGTCTTTTGTAATTCGTCTTTATGCTATCCTTTGGACAACGTCGAACTAGATACAATAAATAACAATAAATAGATCACCTTTGAATAACTTAAAAAGTCATAAATTGGATAATATTTTGGGATGCCTTTTATACATCCGTTTTTATGGCCGAAAGATATCACAAAAAAGGTTATTTTACGGCAGGATTATACGGGATGTAATTTGAAAGATGTCGAATAGTTATCTTACGGTCGTGTTTTAAAGGTAACCTGACAACGGTAACTTATCGACGTAAATTGGATATTTATGCTGCCTGGGCGATTATTCGGAAATTTGAATTCCAACAGGTGGAGAACGGATGCCATTTCGGACATTGAAATTTTCTTCAATTATCGGTCTGTCGGGCTTTTCTAGTATGCAGGTAACAAGTGCAGCCACAACGTTGTACTTTCCACAAGCACTTTCCAGAAAAAGTTTGCAAAAATCAACGACGCCAAATGCGTGTTTTCTCGGTTTTTAAGATTTCTGCCGACATTTTCGCGTACTAGCTTCCATTTTCCACTAATTTTTTGTTGACCGAGGAAATCGTTCAACTTTTCAGCACGGGTGAAGAAACCGTTGAAGCCTCCAGCCAGCAACTTTACTATCAATTCATCAAAGATAATTATTGATCAAACTTCGCAGAGACATTGTCGTATATCCCGAAGTACTTGCTCATATTCGCAAATTGTTTCAATCCACACGCTACCTTTGTTTGGTGCAGGGAAGCATTACATTCAAGAATCTATAAGCAGGAATCGCCAAACCTATCGTCTCGAGTAAAATACATTTATTTTCGTGTATTATCAAAGCATTTATTAAATTCAGCGAAATAATGAGAAGACAAAAAAAGGGGTAAGCCTAACGTCGAAACACTATATATAATTACAATCTTACGAGTAGCACTCTCGTTTTTTTCTCGGTATCGCTATATTTACATGATTATACAAAGTCTGTGTGTTGTGTGTGTATTTATATACACACATATACTGTGTGTGTGTGTGTGTGTGTGTGTGTGTGTGTGTGTGTATACCGTCACATGCGCTCCTCTAAACGTGCACTGACACGGGCAATTTGTTGAGCAATAACTGCCCGGCAACAGTCGCCGGAGATAGTGGAGCAATCTGGACCAATACCTAAAAATAGCTTGAATTGTTTCGGCAATATTGCTTCTAATTGCTCCATATATGCTAAATGTTGCCGCTATGGATTACCAAATATTCAGTAGGTATGGAAAATACAAGGCAATTTTGTTTCTATTTCGGTTGTAAGTATACTCTAACGGCAGTTGCTCAACTGCATTGCTAGTGTATGAATATATTGGCTAGTTTACTCAAGTCGCTCCATATCGCTTAATACGTTGTGACGACATATCCAGCAAGAATGGCTCCATACAGGAATCGCAGTAAATTGCCGAATGTAGTCCGAATTCGCCCAGATTTGAGCAATTTTAGTTGCCCGTGTAAGCGCACCTTAACGATTGCGTTTTTCATTTAGTCAGTTCCAACTTGCGATTGCATTTTGGCCCCCCAATAAGAAATACAGGGTCAAGCTATAATCTCCAAAGTGACAGTGCGCAACAAACGGAGCGTTTTTCTGGGTGACTCGAACGAAAGCAGCTTCATGATTATCGGCGAAAGTCCGTCGTCAAAAATCTCCCTCCTTCGAGGACTAGTTTTTTTTGGCTATATTACAATTGCGAACGCGGAACAGATAAATCGGCGTCCCGTAGGCAATAACGGATTAACGGAACTGACGGAAATTTAAACCTGGCTATACAGCGCGGCCCAGGTGGAAAAAAAGAACCTTGGCTTCTCAATTCCATGTTTAGGCACGTATCCGACTTACGGAGCGGAGAGCGGTGCGAGTGCTCTGTGATCGCGGGGTTGATTGATTCGCTTTTCTTTGTATTCTGTTTGCACTCTAGATCGAAATCCATGCTCGGACTAACTGCTCGAGGGTATAATCCGAAGGGGCTATCGTTGAGAGGCCGCCCTCGCTTAGTCGTGGTTCTTAATATTCCTGTTGTAAATCCCAGCAGCGCTAGCATGCGCGTAAAAATCAATTTGCCGATGATTGCACATATGAGAATCGTCTCTCGTATATAATACTAAAACAGTCATTCGCTACCTTTATACATTCGGTCTCGAGCACTCCTTTTTTTGTTTTTTATCTCTTCTTTGTTTTCTCACGTCGTGATTCGTTCCATTTTCTGACTGCTCGTGGGGAATCGCAACAAATACTCAGATCTCGAAGCGCATCCTTCACGAAGCAAACATAAAAAATAGATTACGCCTACTTTATCCATTTATAAAATATACATATCACGCAATCTTTGCATCATCATTCTTAAACTGTTCCACATATCTCTTTCCCTCTATCACTTTCAAAATTTCGTTTTAAAAAATATCTCTACTCTTTTATTCTACCGATCGCATTCAAATGCGATCGTTAAAATTCGCATCACGAGTTTTTATTCAATGACGGCCAACTTCCGCGCGCGCGCCAAGGACAGACTATTTTGTGCTTTCCTTGTGTGTTGTCCTTTGTCAGGATCATCAAAAATGTCACAGTTGTGTTTGTGTGTGCATTAGGGTGGGCCGGAATACGTATCAGCTCTTACATCTTCAAACAATACTAGTAGGTGTGGAAAATGCATGTTAAATTTGGACTCGCTAGCTCAAGGCTAAGCGGTAGCGCTCGATCACATTTTCCCTCCATTTGATATCCACTAAATCACGAACCCGAGAAAATATTTTTTAAATTGGCCTTTCAAGCTTTAGAACGCTTTTTATTCAAATTCAATGTTATTATATTTGCACACATTACATCTATTTTAACGATGCACGTGTTCATGTCGAAGATGAAAAATTGCATTTTTTCAAGTAGCTGTGTAATGTGTGCGTAAATAATGCTATGAGGATTTAAAGAGAAAAAAACGTTTCTAAGCTGCTTCAATCAATCTTCAAAATCTTCAATCGAGTTTGACAAATACTCATCAGTCGTTGAGTTAGTCAAGTTTAAAGAGCGTAGAGCGAATTTTCAGTGTACATCAAATGGGGGAAAAAATGTACAGCGTTACCATTTCAACTTGAGCTACAGAGCTCAAATTTATCACAATTTTTTCTTCTTCTAATAGTATTGCGCAAGGGGGTAACAGTTCATTTTTCTCTTCGATACACTATAATATATACATACATATATTTGTTTGCACTTTTGGACACAATTGCGACTCCATGTGGAAACCTTGAATTCCTTCATTACCGCCGTTTTCCGCAACTTTTTTTCGCATGTATCGAAACTCCGGGTTTGGTCCTCTGCTCTTTGCCTGTAGACAACGGCATTCACACCGAATATTTAGTGGGGCCGGATTTGTTGATAGGCGTTAATCTCAAGCCCTTAGCGAGCATTCGCGCCTCGAGGTCACGATCTTCGTTTCGGTACCTGAAATCACGTAATTTACCCTCCTCATCATTAAAATCTACCAATAATATGATGCTCCATTTTCTCCGCATTTCGAACAAAACTCAATGGACGTTCTGGACCGGTAAAATGTTTCCAAATGTCCTAAATGTGGCGGTATTAAGCTTGTCAAATGAAAAACTATTCTTTCCCCTCCATTGCCAAATCAATTGGATTACAGTAACCGCTATGATTTAACCCGAAAGTGGTCACTAAATTCTATCTTCGCGAATTATTTCAGGCTCTCAAACAAAAGGGTTACACTCGAATAGCGGACAGTCGGGGAGAAAACTCCGTTGACGATTTAGCAGGCGCGCGCGACGTCGAGGATACTTTTCGAAATTACTGTCCAGGAGAAACAGAAAATACTGTCCAGTATCTATCCAATGATAGCCCATTTGGGCGGGCCCACATTTTTTTCGACATTTATTAAGCAGGGGGAAAGACATTGAAAAATATATTAACGAATTGAAGTCGACAGGCGATATCTCGAACCTGCCGCCTACCAAATATTTACCGCGATTATGCCGGTAAACCGTAATGATGAGTTTTTCTTAATGAAGCGCGGTCTTACCGATCTGATTTTTGTTCGTGTGGGCCGCGCGCACACAGGTGCATAACTAAGCGAGTCCGTGTGCTGCGATCTCCGCCCAATCTCTAGATTTCTTTTTCATGTTTTCCGGGACGCGGGGTTCGCTACCGGACTCGGTTCTCGTTTACCGATTATTTTTTCGCTCTTTTGCGAACGCTCGATATTTCGTTCTCTGTCTTCTAAATGGCGAGTTACGGGCGAGGGGGGAGCAAGAAGTACCCACTGCGAAATATTAGCTTGACCAAGCGAAGGGCGAATTATCCCTCGATACGATTTTCAAAAAATATCATCGGCTCGTCGGCAGTATATGAAATTGCCAGTATCAATGTTCCCCGTCGATTCTTTCTACGGGAAGGTTTATTTATACGAGTTAGAGCACACCGTTTTCTTCTGCTTCCGTTTGCTTGGCCTAAAAAATCATCCAAACTTTTCAAAAAGTACGTCCAATTCGAAAAAAAATGCGTCTACACTATTACAAAGGTTTGCACGTGACATGTGTGACTCTAATTGAAAGAAAAATGGGAAATTGGCTCTTTTACATCCTTGATGTATGGGGCATTTGACGTGAACGTTTCGTTCCGAAACCGCACCATTTTTATTATTATACACTACCGGCCAAAAGATTCCGGACTCTTCAGATAATTGCAAAACTTTCCATCACTTTGGATAATTGCAAAATTATATTAGAATAATATAATTCATTATACAGAGCTGTATAATATCTTGGTAAAATAATAAATCAAATAAACTATATTATTCTGACAATATATGGCAATTCTCCAGCCATCGAAAGTTTTGCAATTATCTGAAGTGTCCGGAAACTTTTGGCCGGTAGGCTAAATTTTGATTATGTTATTATACGAAATACGAATAATCGATCTTTGAGCTTCAATAGCTCGCTGAATTGTGGGATGTTTCCGCGACCTCAATGGCTTCAAACTGCAATAACTCGTCAACTATTGATAATAAACGGAAAAATAATTCATATTATACTTGTTCAAGTTTTGAAAAAGGAAGTAACGCTGATCGTTAAAATATTAAGACAAATAAACTATACAATTAATAATTTACCAAAAAATCCACGTATAGAAATATTTCGTTACCCACGTTGTTGGAATTTTTATTATTTTCAAACATTGAATCGATGTATTGCCTTGAAAAAAATCCATTCACTCTTGGCTCGGTCGTAAAGTTGACGTAATTTGCCACAAAAATCGAAGCAAAAAAGGTGCTTAAAAATCCTAGAAGCCTTTTTTTCGGAAATCATAGGGCACATATAAGTACGTTAAAAAGTGAACAAAAATCATACGAATTATTTTTTGTCTGGTATCAGTAATTTGTGAATTATAGCGGTCGAGGTGGAGGCAGCGTTGAAAATTCTTTAACGGCTAGTTGAATTTTCCCATTAATCCGAATAATAATTCGGATTATCGGAGTCCAATGATTAAGTAATCCTAAAAATGGAAACATAGGTGTCATTTTTTTCGCATATAATAACATATTAAATATTGATACGACTAAAGAATGGTTAGGGTTTCGAACCGAACCTGTCAAGTGCATATAGCAGGTGGGCCAATAGAAATATACACTCGAAACTCCTATAAATATTGACTTTGGACAAAAGAAAGTCACATACAAAACCTCGAAGCGTTTGTCAAGATCTAGATCTCAGTCAGCCCTTTTTCTAAATAGGAAGTCCAAGGATTTGATTTCTAGTGACTCATCCAGCATATACAGGGTGTCTCAGGTAAAGTATGACAAGCTCATTTCTCAGAGAGTACGGATGAAAATAAAATATATTTAAAATGAAAGGTCTTTTGTTTCAAGACGGAAAAAAGATGGGAATATCAAGGTCATATCCTCATTTTTATTGTATATTTTTATAGCTTATCTCGACAACTCTTCAAAATACTATGTATAATTTGTTTATTTTTCAATTACTTTTTCATTTATAAGACTTGACAGTTAGATACGCGACCGGTATCAGCGTAACCCAAGGCGTATCACGGTAATCCTGATACTGGCGGTATTGTAAATTAAATCTAATAGTAAAAAACAATTATTTAACAAAATTATCTGGGACACTCTGTATATTGTCTAAGAAACTGGAGAAAAAAAAAAAAAAACAGTTCCACATGCACCACCATTGCAGCAATTGAAATTGTAGTCACATAAAGTGCCGAAGAAACGGAAATTCAGTCATGCAGAACGTGCTATAAACGAGTCACGAATGACACGTGAGAAAGAAAGCAAAAAAGTTGTGCGAGTTGAAAAAACTGTCGGTCTCCCGATAGGTCTAATCCCGAGTAAAACATGCAGATATGTCGTTCCTGAAGGTGATGAGAATGTCGGTAACGTGCAGCGACATCATATAGCCCAGAAGAATAGCCAATAGTGCCAAGAGCAAGGGACAGAGGGCGGAGTTGTCGGGTTTGTCGGGCAAATAGTTAATCGAACATCGAGGCAGGTTGGCGGACATATTTGCGAGTGCACCGAGTGTCGGGCACGAGGATCTACGCCACCTTTGTCGCTCCTCCTCCAGCAGTGCTATCAGCGAGTCCCGTTCCGCCGATATTTCCAACATTTCGGTCAAGATCTCGCCTTCTTTCTTCACGTCGGCTCGCGTCTTTTTCTGATCTACAAAACGAGCACAATTGTCGGCTATCTTTGTTTCCGCTCTCTTTAGGCATCATAAAGCGTTTGGAATTCTTTTTTTACATGGGAAAGCGATATCGATTTCCGCAAATCGGTATCAGTTTTCGGAATAAACATTTTCGGCCACCAAAAGGAGCTCTAGGTTTATTTGGGTTTGTTTCGGTTCATTAGGATTAAATACGGCAGAAATCGGTAAAGAAGTTGACGTTTCGTAAAATGTTAATGATCAATTATCGACTTGACTATGATATTGTTTTTACCGCAACGCAAGTTCATTCAAGCCAAAAAAACCCACCATCGTCGGCCAATCGCTCGCGCAATTCTTGCTCCAATCTCTCGTGACGATCCTCGAGCTGAACCTCTTGAGCTCGCACCAATAATTCTTTCTCGTATCTTCGCAGCTCCGTCTGCTCTCTCATCAGATCGAACCATTCCCGCAGCAAATCGGCCTCTTCCCGATTCGAACATTCTGCAACGAAATAACTTTTTCCTCAAACGATCGAACATAATTTTTCATGCTAAAGCACGAACGGGGCTGTAAATAGCCGTGAACGTTCTTCTAATTATTTAGTGTTAAAATATGAGTAGAAAGCCACGTAAAATATATAAAAGTAGATGTAAAAAAACGGGGCCGGCGAGGAAAACTAGAAAAGGTTTTCTGAAATTAACCCAAGAACGTGTGGCAAATACAATCACGGGCAAACGTAACCAACATTTGAAATGTCCAAATATATTTTCTAAATGTTAAGTAAAATAATTTGCAACTGGCATAATAAACCAAACCTCGAATATTCGGTTGGATTTTTTTTTTTTTTCTTTTTTTCAATCGATCGTTCACTGTATTCGTTAATCTTTAACTTTATCAGGGCAAAACTCTCGACAGTGAATAGGCCGCGTCGCATGGCCGCCGCTATTTTCCAGCCGCAAAAGTGAAAGTCTACAGAAGTTCCGTACAGTTTGGTCAGAATACATGGAAGCGGTGGGCGAAATAGTAATCAGGATCTCAATACGTCGCAATTAGTTACGGGCTTGGTCCAAATGACGTGACAATGCATCCAATTTCATCATCAGTTTGTTCAGGGATTATTTAGCACAATTTACCTCCTTCGCCTCTCAGTGCCTTTTCGACGCTGACTCCTCTGCTCTCGAGTTCCCGCTGTTTGACTTCCGTTTCCTCAAGTTTCCTCTGTATCTCTTGAGCCATTCGTAATCTGACGTGACAGTAGGAAGAAAATAATCAGTCGAAATCAAAGGATCAACGGCCACTTCCGGTGTCCCGATGAATGCTTACCTTTTCAGTTGGGTCTGCCTGGCGGCTCTTTTGGCAGTTTTGTTTTTCCGAGCTATGCTACCGCAGGATCCATCAGCCGCGTTTGCTTTGTGGATCTGCGAGGTCGATACAGCGGTTGTTTTCGACTCCTCGTCCGATAGACTGTCATCTGTTCGATGTGAAAAATGTTTCGTTCCACGTACAAACCACCCGAAATCACCCGGACCTCAAATTCTTTGCAGGTTCACGTAACACCGTGCACAATCTTCCCGCCCTTTCTTCGAGTCACTCTTGCAGGATGCAATGTAAATTTGGAAAATCGTTACCTGAGACACGAGGAGCAACGAGGTTGTAATTCAGAGGTGGTGGAGGTATGGGAGGTAAATTGTCGACCAAATAGTTGCTGACTAGGATCCCCTCGCAGGCGCTTCTAGGCCTTGCTGCCACGGTCTTAACAGGACTGCATGATTTATCCAGCTAAAACACAATTTTATTGCTCAGAAACTTGTAAAAGTAATTCTGCCGGAAAGAAAAATTATCAGGCTATAAATGCTCAAAACAATCAATGTAGCTCAAAAAAACTAAAATTAGTACGGATCCAGCAGAAAGGTGATAAAAAAAATGCAATACAACACTGAGAAAAGCGGTAGAGTGCGTGTATGGCCACGTCATACCGTAGAGTTTGCTAGCTGGATATTTACGTAAGTGAAAGAAAAATAAAAAACAGTTGTTCTCATTTTTTTACGAAACTCGTTTTTTACGAAACAGTACCTGCAATTTTTTTTACTCAAAAGTAGATATTATCGCCGTGACAAACGCGATGAATTTATAGTTCCCAGTAACTGCGCAATCCTTAACCGTCAGCCAACACATGCGTAGAAAGCGCCAAGTGTCCGATAAACAAATTGCAGATCCTATGAAGAATGGTTTTCTTTTTCTACCAACACAAGTCGATGGTTGATCCTATTCTTCGAGGCAATTTTCTGCTCGAAACCCCGAAAGTGACCGAAAAATCGACAGAGCATTCATTCGCTGTGATGGCTTTGTTGTCAGTCGAATTCATATTATTAAACATTTCACGCACATTTTGCATCGTTGAAGGTAACATACGTATACTCCTGTACACCACTTCACTAGACTCATTGGCATATTTTCCGATTTATCGGTTGAAGCAACAAGCCTGATCCGTGAAGAAAAATCGACGATGTCCAACACTTACGTAGCTGTATCAGCATCCCTGCGGCGTAATGCGTTATCGCAGCTTTTTACGTTAGGTTCGCTAACAGGGGCCATAGGTAAAAATAAACAATCGGCAATAACGGCCCATGATAATTTTTACCGACAGCCGCAACTAGCGAACCTATCGTCAGAAACTGGAACTACGAACTACGTAACAGCGACTCGAATATGGCCACGCGCACACGCCACACAGAGCCTTCCGATTTTACTGTACGTATTGTCGCCCCCCGGCATTTCAGCCAAAAAAGCCCGCAAGTCTCGCAAAGAGCCCAACGAACTGGTACACGAATGGTAGACGGTTGTCTGGCACGCTCAACGGTGAAAAGTGTGCATAAACTGTTGAATAAAATGAATTCGTCGACTGACAAATCAACTATCATGGGTAACGCAATAAAGCTCGAACTTTCAATAACTTGTTGTCCTTGAAGAAAAAAAGAAATCGTGTAAAACAGGCCCGGAACAGGCCATTTCTGTTAGCGGGACAAGTTTATTTTTCACGTTTAGCTATGCATTTCTGGCGTACTTTTGACTTGATGGAGAAAAAATCCTGTTTTGTTTATTGGCTATTCGGTGCTTCCTATGCACGCGTTGAATTCGTTGAATGTATTCTATTCGGGTCCGACTGGACTGTGGGTTTTTAAAAAACAGCGAGATGATACGAATAAGGGTAAGAGTGAAAGCCGGGCGGAAAAAGCAACCGATACATTGGACTAGTTCCAGGGAAACCAACGAGTATCGGATACAATGTGAAGAGAGACAAAAGTAAATAAGTAACTTGGGAGAATCAATGACTTAGTTGGTAGGAACTTTGCTTACATTTGACCCTTCCGAATATGATTTATAGAACTGAAACATTTGCAAAAAGAAATACAGCCGGTTAGGTGTACCGAGCCTCAAATGACACGTAATCATTCTCACAGTTGAAATTGCCCAGCCATGAAAAGCTATTTGAATTCACGAAATTTTCAGATAGAACGTACTTTAAAGGCCAATCAAATACCTTTCCCTTGTCCTTGCCGCCCCTGGAGGTCAAACGGAACATGGAAACTTTGTCCTTGTGGTTGGGCGGCGAAGGTGAGGCGTCCTTCCTTTTGAAGAAGTCCGACACGGCTTTGATGATGCTTCTTCGTCTCTCGGGATCCTTGGGCGATTTTTTTTTCTCCCTTTTGAGCGGACTGTTATCGTTGTTGGATTTGGTGGGTAGGCCACCAAAGGCGGAGGTTCTCAGGAGTTCCTCCATCGACTTGGCATTGCCGGCGGGCAGTGTTTCCAAGTTCGTTTTCTTGGGCAAAGCCTTGAAGTTGTCGGTGCTCTTGCTCGTCTGCAATTTGTTCGTTGTTCTATTGAAAGTGAAGCTCAAGTGTCGGGTGGTCTTGGGCTCGGCGGTGGATTCGTCGTCGGTTCGACGTTTCGTCTCCTCCATGGACAATTGTCTACGGGCAACATTGATTCTTAGCTCTCTGATCCTGTCCTCGGGGCTGAGCCCGAGATCCTCGTCGCTCTTCAGCCTGGCGCGTTCCCGAGGATCTTGTTTCGCTTTCTCGGCAGTTCGTCGGGCCTCGTCGTGTTTCAGCCGTGGCGGTGGAACCGGCGTCCTAAAAACGTTGTCGCGGGGATTCTCGTCGCGAGGGATTTCGCAACCGGGTCTCGGGGCGATCGCCGATGTGACATCCGCGGCGACACGTGGCTGGCTGGCCAAACTCGATGGAAGGCTGGGCTCGCTCGAGTTCCGTTCGAAGCTCAAAGATACCTCGGCCTCGGCGAAGGTCGGTCCGCTCGGCGGCGCTGACACTATGGAGGTGGGTACGAAGGTGAGCGGTATTGACGAGACCGGGCACGGAACCGGGCTGGGTACACTCGAGAACATGGTCGTCGTCGTCGTTGCGGTCGTCATCGCACCGAATGACGAATGCCTCGCCGCCGCCGCCGCCGCCGCCGCCGCCGCCGCCGCCCTTCTCGCCTTTTTCTCCGCCGATTTTTGCTTGTGCGCCTCCATCTTGTCCATGAGCAGATCCTGTATGAGCGTTTTCTGTTTCGTTCTCTCGCGCGTTATCTCCTCGAGTTTTCGCGAGGTGCCGGGGGACTTGTAGGCCTCGTTGCTCGTTACCGATTCATCATCGCGCTGGCACTTGGTCATCTCCTCTGCGATTGTTTCTCCCCCCCCAGCACCACCGATGCTGCCGCACTTTTGTTGAGGCGAGCCGCTCTTTGAGTTCCTTCTCTTGGACTTTCTCACGTCTATTGAATCCTTGGCGTTGCTGAACTCGGCTATTCTCGATTGCAGACGCTTCACGTACTCGAGGTAGTCGGGATTGTTCGGGTCGTTGGCAGTCTCGGCGTTGTTCCGATGCGTCACTGTGTTGCTCGGAGCGCTCGCGAGGACGTTCCGCGGATACACGGGACTCGCCAGAACGGTCGTTATCTCGCTCGTGGTCGTGTCCTCGCTCGGCTCGATCACCAGCAGACTGTCCTCTTCCATGGATCGCAAGAGCTCACGATTCACAGCATCGTTGGACTCGTCCTCCTCCTCCTCCTCCTCCTCCTCCTCGCACCTCTCAACCCCCGTACACGGCCTCGAGCGATCCGGTTGCCGTGACGACACGTCCAAGGATTTCCGGCCCGTGTTCAGTCTGTCCCTGACGTCGTCCATCGTGATTGGATTTATCTCGATAACGTTCTCGTCGTGGACGTCGTAGCGCTCCTCGTCCGAGCAAAATTCGTTCTCGGTCTCATCCCGTGCTATAGGCGCGTCGGCCGTTATCCTCGTTTCCGGTCGCTGCTGCTCGGGGCTTGAAGGACCAGCGGCGACGTGGACGAACTCGACGTAGCCGCGATTCCTCAGCAGCAGCGAGACGTTCGTCGCGTCCCTCAGGCTGTCTTCGAGCAGGGACTCGTTGTCGGTATCCATGAAATCGATATTTTCCCCGTTCGCGAGAAGCTTGGACGTGTCGTTATTGGGAGGAGCGAGGGCGCGCTCGAACTGAGAATAATCAAGCTCGAGGTCCGTCAGATCCTCCTTCCCGGGTATTCTAGCCGGCATTGCCGGATCCTGGCGGCACATGTTTTTCCCACGACTGGCCCCCCGATTCTTCCGCATCGTGACGAATTCCGGATTAATGTTGAACTCGACATTGCGGAGATCGTCGGCGAGCTCGGTATCGCCGGTGTCTCTCGCCCATTCGGAAAACTCCGTTTCCGTCAGAGCCGCGGTCGTCACGTCGTCGGCCTCCATCGAGTCGTCGCGCTTCGCGGAGACGCTCGACGTCGGACTACTGCAATTGCTGCTCTTCCGACCTTCGCTGCTCGTCTCGTTGAGCCGCAATTTTTTCAAATTATCCTTCACAGCCTCGACGACCTCGAGAACGGCTGCTGCTGCTGCCGGCGGCAGCTTTACCTCCGTAGTCGCGACTTGCGGAAATGCTGCTTCGTCGCGAAGATCGATAAACTCGATAGAGTCCGGCTCAAAATTCGTCGCTGAATCCTCGTCATAAACGTCCAGTAGCAAGTCACCGTCGATACTGTGAATCCGCAGCCTCGGCGGTGAAATACTCCCTGGAAATTCTTTTCCGACACGGCCCTCCTCGGTATCGTTGTCCTCGCTGTCGCTCGACGACAACGAGTCGCTGTCGATCTCCGAATCCTCGGTGCTCTCGTGACTCCTCGTCTCCTCCTCACGTGACTTGCTGTTCTTCCAATCGACCTGTGGCACGACTATCGAAGTCTCGTGCAACGGACTTCTCGGTCTGCAAGACTCATCGTTAAGCTCCGTCGTTGTTGTCGCGAGCGCCTTACCCGTCTCGCGAGTAGTCCCCTCGAGCGACGAGGGTTTCGTCGCCTCTTCCCCGACACTCGTTACTCTCGTCACTATCGTCGCCTCGCCACCCACCCGAGGTATATTCGGCTCGGTCCTCGACTTGACAACTTGACTCGTCTCCTTTACCAAATCGGGCAATTGGATCTTGGAGATTTCCTCGAGCTTCTTAGTGTTTCTCGTGTCCAAGAGCCTTGCCGCAACCTCAACGCTCCGAAGGGTCTTGAGAGGCGAAGCCGTGAAAATATCGGTCGGCGTGATCGGCGATATCTGCGGATAACTCGTGCGCAGCTTGTTTGCACCCTGAAGTAAAGCTTGCATAGTTGGACTCGGCTCCGGCGCCGGATTCAACAATTTTTGATGCTGCGATATGGCGTCCGACAAGTTTCTCAGCCTCGTGTCGACGTTTGAAGTCGAGCCGGACTTAACGACCGTCCCGGCTAAAACCGAGCCACCCAGCAGGTATCGCTTCTTCAATTCAAGCGACAATTTCGAGGCTATACCCTCGGTCGAGTGGGTGCGATTCAACAGATAGTCGCCCTTGCGCGGATTCACCAATGGACTCGGCGCGACGACCACGGGCTTGGTCAAGTTTTTCATCCCTTCCAGAATCAACGGTTTTTCCGAAATTTCCTTGGTTGCTTCGAGCTTGGAAAATTGCAGCGTCACCCCCCCGGGATCTCTCGTCTGCTGGAGATTACCGTTCATCGAGGCTATCACGCGACTCTTGATCTGCACTTTTTTCGGCTCCGTCACTGCTGCTGGCGCTGCTGCTGCTGCTGCTGCTTGGCCACTTGGATTCCTCCTTGCGTGGGCATCGTTTATCGTTATCTCGGGGATCTCGTGCTGCGTGGGTGTCGTCCCGTCGTGCTCGAACTCCGAGTCCGTCGATATCTCGGTCGCAGAGTTCTCCTGGCTGTCCTCGGACGTGTCGTTGTCCGAAGCCACCTTGAATCATCCGATCGAATGAATTAGCTTTTTCATCAACGCCGTGACTTGCAATCATCTTGCAACGATTCTCACGCTTATTTTTGCACACTCGCTTACAACCCCCCTCCCCGTTCGTGCAACAATTATTCCTTCGCAATTATATTATTCCATTAGTAACATAAGGGAGCGAGAAACGGTGAGATATATTAACAAAGTATTTTCACTGTTTGTTGGTAGTGAATGGCTGGTGATGAGGAGAAAGAAAGAAAAAAAAAAAAAAAAAAAAAAAACGAAAACACGATGCAACAATCTGTCAGTAGATACGACGCATACCTTGTTCTTTTGAGTGGGTATGTGTGAGAAACGGAAGCACTTGGATAATAAAAGTAACGCACATATGGTTAGTCGAATATTAGCTGAATAACATCACGCCGCATTCCTATAGCTTTCAAAGTTCCTTTACCTTTCGTGTCATTCCTAATCTTACGAATTGTGTCCGGGTGATTTGCGCGCACATAATTCCCTCAGCCATGTTTATTGTCTCATGATACTTTATTCAATATATCTCACACAATCTCTCACTATAGGAAAGAGAAAAGACCTACAAAAAATATCGTATCTTCTAATTCGAGACACGCGTGCAATATTCGCAAGGGCGGTGAATCTTTGGCTTTCCCCTTGGGTTACATGTAACCCAAGTCTTGTTTCATTTCGCAGCATCGATCGCCATTTTCTCGGCGATACATGTATATATGATATTTCGACAATAGTCTATAAGAAAGCTTGAAATATCGCCCGAGTGTTCGTAAATACGCCAAGGTACGTATAGAAAAATAGAGAGATCAGAGTTTGAAGCACTTGAAGCTGAGGATCGCTCTAAAGGTAGTAGACTGCGGCTGCATCCCGAAAATCGATGGAAACTGTGGCAACACATAGTAAGCAATTTCACAGAGAAATGACAAGGCAATCGCGTGAGTATCGATTCTCTCAAATGCCAAAATTTACGTCGATTATTCGGATGTCTCGGTAGCCCGAATCTTCACTGAGTATTGACAAAAAAAACAGAAACAAAATGTATCCATTATGATATGACGCATTTGTCTTTCTTGTTGGTTTTGTCGAACTTGGACGAGGCTACGGATTTACGAGCCTCCGTAATCGCCGTCAACGATTTCAACGGACTCGAAGATTTCCTCGGCTCGCCCGTAAATGTTCTCAAATCAACGAGTTCCCGATTGCAGCTGTCTTCGGACGCGCTCACTTCGTCGCCTTTTCGAGACGTCGAGACACTCGACTCGGACTCCTCGGTCACTCGGGGTTCGCTGGACTTGTTTCGGCTGGTTCGAGTTTCCGGCTTCCTTCGTCGTGGAACTTGCGGGCTGACCGGAGGATTTCTGGTATCCGAGGATTGGGCTTCGTGATTATTGCGCTTACGTTCGGGCCTCCTTGGGGTCGTCACGCTCGTTGGACTCACGACCTCCTTCGCGACTACGGTTATTTTCTCAATGGGCTGTGGTTCTGAAAAAACCACGCCCGCCCTCTTTTCCTCACAGTCTATCGTTCCCTTGCTCGTCGGCTTTTCATCAGTTCGCTCTGGATCGGCGTTAGGTTGATGGCATTTTTCCTGATTCTTGCGAGACCTTCTCTCCGACTCTTCTTTTGTTACGGTCTTCGCAATCGGCTCACTCTGGACCCTCACTTTCCGGTCGACTTCCTGCGAGATCCTAATGTTGCCGGGAGCGCTCTCCAAGATCATAAAATCCTGAGAAACGTCTTCCGTAACCTGGATTTTTTGGTCAACGTCCTCCTCCGCGGTTCTCAACTCCCGGGAGGCGTTCTTCGATTTCCTTAATTCCTGAAGGACGCTCTTGGCTGTATTCAACTCCTGCGGGACGTCCCCCGATGGCCTGAATTCACGAGGGACATCCGCTGAGGCACTTTCCCGGGGAATATCTCGAAGCTTTGAAGCCGAATTCGAGTTACTATTCGTTCTAGGATCGATCGCCGTGGCGCCTCGGTCGAATCCTCCTTCGTGAAGAGCGTCCTCCGAAGCCTTCAACTCCTGCGGGTCCTCATCCAAGGTCCTGGATCCCTGGGGGTCGTTCGCCGAGGTCTTGAGCTCCTGACGAACGTCAGGAGCCGAGGAGTCCGAGAAACTCTTGGTCGATCTGGAGTCGATAATCGTTGCGCTCCGATGAAATCCTCGGGAGCGGCTGGCCTCAAAATACTTGACGAGATCTTTGGATCCGAGTTTGTCGGAAATTTGAGACTTGAGATCCAAGGGAACGATCGGTATGTCAGGATAAACGCCGTTTTCGGTAGTCTCCCCTTCGCTTCTGAACCTCGGTGACGATCTTTCCGCCTCGCTCGTGCTCCTGGCCGCGTTGAAGTACTCGTTGACCTTGGAGCATGCGGTTTCGCGTGACAAAGGTTTCAGCTCGGCGAGACCCTCTCTCTTCTTGGCTCTTCGGAGTTTCAGCTCTTCCTTCAGACTGCTAAACGCGTCCTGGGCCTTCCCGGTCTCCTCGCTTCTTGTTGGACTCGGCGTCGTCGATATGACCGAAATCTCCGCGATACTATCCCCCCTTGTCTTGTCGCCTTCTTCTTGCGTTTGTCTCTCGAATTTGGGCGACGACGATATCAGATCGGGTAAGTTTTCGGTGTTCCCTTGATGCTTTTCCGATTCGGGTATCAGCTCGGCGGCCGCGTGACTCGCAATAGGAATCGCATCCGGAAGTAAAGTCCGGATGTCGTTGCACGAAGAAGACGCCGAGCCGAGGGTGCTCGAATCGAGGTCGACGTACTCCAGATGCGAAGAATCCTCGTCGTTACTATCCTCGTTCGGAGCCTCTGGCAAACTCCTCGCCTCGCCTCTCTCCTTGTCTACGTCTAAGTCTACGGATCTAACGACTACCGATGTCGCTCTTGCCACGTCTAACTTGTCTTTTAAAATATTATCTATGTCGTTCGCCACGTTCGCACTCACGCTCGCGTCACCTTCCACATCTACTTTGTTATTATCGTCTTGTGAATTTTTCACCTCGGTCTCGGAGCCGGTGTCGGTGTCGGAGCTCCTAGGCGGTACTTTGAGCCAGACCTCACGTTTCCTCAGCTCCCGGGCACGGACGTCGTCCTCGTCCTCCGTCGCGGTGCCACTCTCTTCGTCTAGACGCAAATTTTTAACAAGGTCTGAAGTCTGCTAAACCCCCGAGATCAAGAGAGATCGAGACTCGTCTGAGAATACATACTGTTTCATGCGAGCGTCTTTCGTTTTCTTTTTTTTTTCTTTTTTTTTTCGTACTTGAGCTTTTTTCTGTCTTTTTACGCTCTTAGTTATTTTCGAATTGGAAGCAAAGAAAAAAAATTGAACCCACCTTCGCTTGTGTATTCGTCGCTGGAGTCCTCGTACTCGTTGCTACCGGTATCCGAGTGTCCCGTGGACGGGTGCGGATTCGAATAGCGCATCGTCCAATTCTTTGCCAACTCTATCGTACCTTCGGTCGTCAAGGGCTGATCCATCGCCTCCTCGTACACCTCGTTCTCCTCGTCCGAGTCACTGTCACCAATATATACATATAATATGCATTTGAAGAAATAAAGTTATATGAGCATGTGTATACAGGATGTCCCGTTTAAAAAGAAGTTTTGTGGTTTAAGGAGGATATTTAATATTATAGCAATATCAATTTTTGTTTCTTGTCGATGCATTTAAGGGATATCGATATATATATGTTTTGATTTTGCAATTAAAATGCATCATTTTAATTTCACCAAAAAACTGATATCATTTCTACCGTTATTTCAGCTAATTTTATTTCGAGTATCAAGTATTATATAAAGAAAGTAATATATTGTGAAATTATGAACTTTTCATTTAGTCTCGAATAGTACGCTAAGTAGTAAAATCGAAGAGACAAGTCGCACAATTTCGACTAGAAATTATCATAAAAAAGTAATTATCATAGTTCTTAAGCTACGAAGTTTTCTACAAAATATACACTATTGCACCAAACAATATACGGCATTGCGGCGAAAACATCGCAACTTTTTTTTAAATCAAGTCAAAGCTTAAGGGTGCTCCTGCGAGTTTCTCGGAAAAGGAATTCCTACTGAAAATATTAAAATCGAAAGAAAAAAGCGGCCACGATTAACGTCGTTTCGTGAGGACAAAAAAGCTAGTTCTTTCCTCTTTCGAATTTCGTCTAGACCGTTTGGTTAGGTAATTTTTGTTACTGAAATAATACATGTTTGCGCCGATAAAAAATCGGAAAATAATTCCGAATTCTTAGATGATACTATACATTTCCAATATGCTATTGAATACCAATAAATAGTCGACAAGTATTTTTACCATGTTTTACTCATATGTTGCACTTCAACACTTGGATGAATTTTTAATAACTCGGATATTACTGATACCACACGAAAATTCATTCCATTTTGTTTACGTCATTTTGCCATGAAGCAACATGTTTTTTAATAAAAAGCTTTTTTGATTTCCAAATTAGGTTTGTTCCTTAATTGTATGTACAAATCCGGAAATTTAAAGACCAAACCCAGAGTGAACCGATTTTTTTTAAAGCAGATACAGCCATTCAAACTTCAGGAATAATTTGAGGCACTTGAAAATGCGAAGGAAAATGCTACAAATCGTCTGTTGTGTCGCAACAGTAATGACCGAGTGATTGCAATTGAAATGGACGGAGTTTGAGTAAGAATTCTAAAATTCAATCGGCTGTTGAGGCTTACCAATTCGGTAAATTGATCAACGGAAATGTACGTGTCGTCTATTTTTTCTTCGCATAAAATAACATTAAAATTGCACAGTAATAAACAATGGTGAGGATTTTGTAAGAAAACTTTTACGTGTTTAACCAGGATCGTTAGTCGTACCTCATGTCGGATATGTCGTCGCTCGAGCCCATTTCCGCAGCGGAAGCCCCAAAATTTCTGTCGGTCCACTCGTCCTCGTCCATTTGACTTTGGGCCTCTTCAGGATCCGACATACCCGCCAGATTCTCGAATTCTATCCTCTCGGGTGTCTGACCACGGTCCAGAAGATCCAGGCCGACCACTCCCTCCAGTGGTGTTTTAACCTTGGGCAGAAATAATTGTGTCCATACACGACGATCGTCTCATGTGTTGGATCATTTTCGTATCGCCATAGGCCTCTTCCATGCCGAATGAACAAAGTCGGGACCTGTTCTCTTTTTTCGAGATACCTTATCCAGTGCCGGTTTTTTCGGCAACGATGATTCGGGTATGTTCTCTTTGTTCAAGAGCGGCAGTTTTTTCTTCTCCACGACGCGGGCTTTCATTGTTCCTGGTAAGCCGAAGTGTTGACTGCAATAGAAGCGTCCACTGTCCTTATCTCTGTCAAACGTGTGATTTCCTGGTGACCGGGAAAAAGCAAGTTTTAAGGGCTTGGCGATTGGTGTTTAATTTTTTTTTTTCTATCGCGTTATGTTCGGAGAGCTCGGTAATCGTCAAGACATTTGATAGCCAACCTATTCTCAGGGAAGTAGAGCAATATTCGCAGCGGAAGCAACCCCGATGAAAGTATTTGCCCTCGGTGGACATTCTCTCCATTAAGTAAACCCGCTTATTGCAAAAATGGCACAGCTCCGAACCTCCCTGTGTCGGTAGTGTTATTGCTGCTTTAGAATTCTAGAAGAAAAAAAAACAAACATACGTCCAAAAAGCGTATAAGCCAAACGTGTGTAGATGTTTCTTCGATAACGAGATTCAGGGGGAGCGGGTGTTCAAAGTCACCCGGACGTCACACATTCCGTTAAGAATGAGAAGAAGAAAAGAAAAAAAAAAAAAAAAAAAAAAAAAAAAAAAAAAAAAACGAATGACACAGTAACGATTGCAACACGAACGTTAGAACGGAAGGATAATATTTTCCACACAATTTAATATCCACGTAATTATCGTTTTTATTGAATTTAACTGAATTGATTGGATTATTGTGATGTTTTGTGAAGTATTATTGACACGAGAGGCGAGAGGATTTCGGGGCATGCACCTCGTAAATTTCCAACGCACGACGACGACGTTACTCTAAATAGCTAGTCTCGAGCGTTCTAGGTCCTCCTCGCTGACTCGTTTGTCCCTGGATCGCTTGGCTCTTATTTCCTTTCGTTATGAGCGATTTTACACGATATATTTACCGATCTCTGTACTTTGGGCTCGTTGTCCTGATTCTTGTTGGCGAATTGTTCCGCCATTGCGGATACTTTGTTGTGACCGAGAACGTTGCCCTCCTTGATCTTGCGATCAATATCCTTCAGTGTGTTATCGATATCGGCGTACTTACTGTCCAACTGGCTTGGATCCCTGCCCCGCTTCTCCATTTTGATCTGACGTGCTAGAAACTGAACGAAGAATATAGACGTCTGAAGAAAATTTGAGCGTATCCGTGATTAATCGTTACTGCATTCCCAACCTGTTCGCGGCTCCATTTTGGCACTTTTTCGACCCTCTCCTGCCTCGTGCCTCGACCCATCTTGTTCTCTTCGATCTTCTTCTCGATCTCTTTCACGTTCCAGTCGGTCTTTTCGATTTTTCCTTCATCGTCGGCGTTGCGAATAGACAGAGAGAGAGAGAGAGAGAGAGAGAGAGAGAGAGAGAGAGAGAGAGAGAGAGGAGATTAGCGAAATTGAACAACTAAAATTTACGATGCATCGAAATTATGCCGAATTTCAGGACGCGACAAGTCGGCGATTAATCATCCGATCGCAACGAACCGGGTAAATTCAGAAAAGCTACATCTGTATCATTGTATCTTTGTATTGAGGGCTTTGGCGTGGGTGACGCAATCTTTTGTTATTGAGGGCGCAGAAGTCCGCGATGGAAATATAGGGGCACGCATATGTTTCAGGCAGTCTTTTTCACAAATGCGTGGAGCTAGAAGGACGATAGAGTTGTCGTTGTGAAGTACTTGAGAGGCTCTTTCTGGACCCCAAACTATATCGGCTTCAACAATAATGGTGACAATTTATTAAATTTGCAGAGTTGAATGATAAAAAGTTTACAAGAACGTCGGCACATACGTAAAGGAAATATGATCAAAATCGTAGGCAACGGAAATAGGGGGGGTTAGAGAAGAACCCAAAACGAGCGATCGAGAGAGCTACTGGAGCGTCGAAAAAGATTAACGGCGGAGGAAATTCAACTGCTGTCGCGCACAGTGAGTCCCTATCCTCTACCAGCGGGGCAACTTCGATTTGTGCGAGTGTAGTTGAGTGATATACAGGGTATGGCAGAGATAAGAGGGACACCCTGTATATCTACTCGTATCAATAAACCAATATTGTGTAGAATGTAAGGCTAGCGTAACGAGCTAAGGAGTTTCGGGACAATTGACGATATGCTACCAGCTGATTCCAATGTATAGAGTAAATATTCTCTCATATACCGAATCCACTCACTATAATTTAAATCGACCGCCTATACATTTTCTATAAAATTTGCAATTGAATAAACACTTTTAACCATAGGGAGATGTCTAATTTTCATAATTTGAAGGGAGGTGAAATTGTCATAATGTACTGGGTGATTTGACAGTTTTTCATAACATTTTAATCATTTTCTCGCAATACTTGGTACGTAAAAGTGCTGTTCAACGAGGAGGAGCTTAGGTAGCTCTCTATGTTAAAAAGCGTTTCTTCAAAGGTAAATTTCATGGAAACGGTGTAGACGAGCGAAATAAAAATTGGAGGGTGCGTCCAGCACAGGATAAAGAAGTCGATGTATAAATTTAAATGAAATGTTAACATATCGTCAATTGTCCCGAAACTCCTTAAATGTTCTTTGCGCATTGGTAAAGAAAATGAATTGTATAGAAAGAAAAGGCTTGCATTTGGTTGCTTAAAATTCCGCAAAAGAGTAAAGAAATCCGAGATTCTGACGTTTTGACGAAACAAAATAGGGTTCGGATACGACGGAGCCCGACCCGATTCTTTTATCGTTCAGAATGGACAATCCCGTAGATTAGGGGATAGTGTCGGTCTGGAGAGTTTCATTGAACGGGCTACTAACCGATGGCGCGGAGAAGATCTCGCGGTTTTTTGTCAGTGGCTGCGGTGCCCCTCAATTTGTCCTCGATGTCCTTTATGCGCCCGGAAAAATCGTCGTCCGCGCCTCCTCGCTGATGTCCCGCGTGCAATTTTGCTTCTCTGTCCTAGAAAAAAGTCCGTATTCCGGATAAACCGTTCTTACGACCCGAAACGTCTCGCATCTACGACACGCGACTACTATTTGTGAATCGACGCCTCTTTTTGGTTGCTTTTTTTGTCAAAGTGACAAAAACTAAACAATCGGCAGATTATTTTTCAGCATCGAAAAAAGCAGTTAGTTTTATTAGACTGCAGCGAGAACTCGTCGAGCGGTGCACCGTTTGTGAGTTTCTGAATTATGTGTTATTTTAGAACACGCGCAAAAAGAAAACTTCGTTATTCTCTCGTAAGCACGTTACGCATATTCCTTTTCTCTTGTATTATTTCGTTCCTCTTTTTTTCAACGATCGTAACGATCACACACGTTAATCTCGAGCTGGTGTAATTACGTTCTAAAATGTGGGTCCATCTAAAAACGCTATCTACGAGAATAACACACTAGAATTACTCCTTCTAGCTCTTTCTCGCTCTTTCTTTCTTTCGCATCCATTTTGTTGTTGTTGTTGTTGTTGTTGTTGTTGTTGTCGTTGCAAAGATGTGTACTTTTCGTGTTATACTTGGACAAGCAATGTAACAAATTTACATATGCACACATATACATACGTATACGTATTTGAGAGTGGTCGGTTGAGGTTCGATTAATTTTAGCTGAGCCCTCCGGATATTGGAGTAACTATAAAAAGCTAAAGGGCTAACTCCACCGTGTTGGGTCGAAAAAACAAAACGATTTCTTTGCTCACAGCTCACAGTCTGAAGAATAATATTCTCACTATTCAATTAGCTCACAGTCTCAAGAATAATATCAAATTTATTTAACGTCTAAATCAGACCCGACAGCAGAGGGCGACACGAGCTAATTTCAGGGGAATTATTTAAAACCCGATCTGCATCGAAAAATCCGGCGTGCATTTTTTTTAACGGTTTCTTACTGTTATCTAATGATGAAAGAGTTTTAAATTTGCTGGAGCGCGCTTAAAAAAAAGTAGGAAAAAAATGGCGCGGGAACTAGAGAATTCCCCCGACTTGAATTGATTATCTCCGTTGCTGAATAAATCCGGGAATGCGCTACTAACTTTCACAACAATTTTTGCGGTGGAGAGGAAATTTCATATAATTCGCAATGTAAGATTTTTTGTTGCGAACAAAAAGATCCCACAAAACTTTAGCCACGTTTTTTCTCAAAATCGCGTTCGTTCTTCAAAGATGCTTTTACTGTGGAATGTCTGTAATTTTTATCCGATTAGCTCAACAGTTTGATACATTTTCTAGAGGCGTAAGAAGATCCTCTTGTGATCGTATTGAAAGTTGCATCGTTGGAATGCAACGAAAATAATTTTTGTCCATTTTGTCGTACTTTTTTGGCACATTTAGCCTACGAGAATCACGAAACATTTTTGAGAATCCTTATTAAAATTCGATAGTTTACAGCGGCAAAAGAAAATACTTGGAATAATAATGAAAAATAAACAAATGATAAAATCGAGAACAATATTCGTTGCATTCCAACTATGCAAACTTCAACACCATGCATTTTACATACTATTGAAAAATCTTGTTGCAATTTCCATATTGATACAAACTGTTTTTTGCCAAAATATGCAGGTGTGCGTTGTTTTTTCGAAAAATAATATTCAGACAATTTCTTGGTTCTTTTTCTAATGTTTTATATCTCTATCGAGAAGCATTTTAGGTATTGTGTATTGAAAAAACACCCTTGAAAATATTGTTGTGCTCGTTATGGTGTTAATTTTCAAGCACCTGTTGTAAATTTCCAATAAAGTTCTTTTCTTCTAAATTAATATTAACTTCAGAATCCCTATATAAGTTTTCAACTGCATACGGCCATGTCGCCCCTCAAGTTCCGTATGTATACTGACCCGAGGAGGGTCCTGCCAAAATTGATCAAACTCAATTCTCTAACCGCCCAAATTTACGCATACGCGTTGCACATAACGCGTACACTCGTATTTGGAAAAAGGCGAGATGCGATATATTACGTATTGAAGACAAAATTATCAGGCACCACACTATGATTTCAACTTGGGGTAATGTCTTACTGGATAAAGTATTTTCTGCTCGAGTTCTTTGACCCGATCCTTGAAGTCGGTCGCTGTTTGACGATACAAGAATATCGAGGAATCCTCGAAGGGCTCGTCCCTTTCGCGCTTAGCGTTTGCGGCTAGCATCTGTATGCTCTTTATGAATTGTTGTGTCGCCATTTTACGTAGATACTGACGTTTCCTCATACGATCGGCGCGATTTTTTTCAATTTCTTGGAGTCGCGTTTGCCTCTCCTCCTTTAGGATCAACGTATACAAATTCATTTTTCTTTCTTCTCCCATCTCTCTCTCTCTCTCTCTCTCTCTCTCTCTCTCTCTCTCTCTCATATTTTTCGGTCCTTCTTCTTATCGATCGACTACAACGAATATGCACGAGCATAGGCGCGGCTAATTTTTTTCTTTTCTTTTTTTTACTAATACCTCGACACGTCACAATCCATCCGATTATTCGCATTCGTTTATTTGTTTTGTTTTTGAGTTGTAACAAAAAAACATCGCGTTCGCAGGATGTTGTACTCGGTTTCGTTCTTATCCTCGTACGACAATCACGACAAGGCCAAGAAAGATGGACAACAGCGATACGAATATTCCTTGGGGTACGGTGTCTCGAATCTTCTGCCAGGCTGACTGAATTGCAACGAGGGCACGGCGAGTCACGTTTCAAGTATATATTGTCAATGTAATTTTTCATTTCAGGTTTTTCTTTCTTTTTTTTTTTGCACGTTAAACCGTCCGAGGCACGAATTAAACGAGAAAAACAGGGCAAATAAAAAGTGCTAAAGCGGGGAACAAAGAAATAAATTGTAATGGAAAGGAGAAAGAAAAATCTTCAACTCACCACTGTGGCGCCCATTTTTTCGGTGCTCCGCCGTTTGCGCGATCGGCGATTGACCGTGTCGGTCTTCTTTTCCACCGTGGCGATAACGTTCTCGTTGTTGTGACGGGATCGCGAGTGACGAGGTCGCGTCGCGTTTTCCGGCTTTGCCAAGCGACCGATCAATTGGGCCTTTTGCTCCTGCGTCAGTTGCGACAATTGCTTCGTGTACAGAGGCCTCTCGTCGTTCTCGGGTTCCTGGGGGAACGTGCGGGAAAAAGAGAAGCAAGAAAAAAAACCACACCGAAAGAGCGCGTTTCTCCATTATTATTTGCCGCCCGAACGAAATCCGGCCAAGATGAATGGAAAATTTCGAAGAGAGAGAGAGAGAGAGAGAGAGAGAGAGAGAGAGAGAGAGAGAGAGAGAGAGAGAGAGAGAGAGAATTACCAGGGGCAAATTTCGAGAGGGCTGAGACCGTCTCGTACCTCCTGTCTCTAATCTAATCTTCGCCTCGAGGAGACTCTTGAATCTCGCAACGCGATTATCGTTGGTATCGAGGAGTTTGTTAGAACGATGAGAACACTGACAGCGGAACGGAAGAACGGGCGCACGTTGCGGGGATAAGCTTTTCTGGATTTACGAATAATTTGAAAGAAAGACTTGGGGGGGGGGGGGGGGAGGCGGGGGGCATTGAAAAACGAACGGTCTCAACTCTGTGTCGTTTTTGGGAGTTCAGAGGGACAATGAAAAAAAAAATACACCGAATATCTTACCAATTTGGGGTGTTTTATGTGAGGTATCTCACCGCGAAAAGCTTCGTAGATCTGGGTGAGATAAGAGAACATTGCGAGCTTGTCGGGCACATCGCAGTGCGCCATCTCCTCCCCGGTCATTACCTACGATTAAATTCCCAATGAATCCCAGAATCCTTCGGGCGAAATATGCATTCGTCATCTTCGGCCGAATAAAAAATCATTTGGATGTTTTTACCGGCGCAATGCCCAATTCTTTTTCCAGTATGTCGAAGGCGAATTGGTTGTTCTTCTCCGTGTCGCCAGACGTGAGCGAATGAAAGTCTATGAGGTCGGGTCGGTATCTGTGTATAATGGCACTTAGGGCGAGGCCGTCCTTGAACGATGCTCCCATGTCGACGATGTGAACATCGTCGTACAGTGCCACCTGTCGCTGTAGCCAGTGCAGCAAAGTGTCCGGATGTACCTGAGTGTCTGAAATAAGATTATTGTTGGTCTCGGTTTTTTTTTGTCCGTCGAAGCTCGTCGTTGCGCGTCTTTGAATCGTTATTACCTCGACGTCTTCGTTTCTTTGGCAAATCAATTGCGGAGGGAACGGCCGATGGTTGCTTTATGTTCTCTGGGTCGTCAGTATCGAGGAGACTTTGTACTTGAATTGCCGAGACTGACCGACTGTTCAAATTCGGATACCTGAAAAATTGATAATAAGTAAGAAATGGTAAAAAAAAAGCACAAGTAAGGTCTAACAGTTCAAAGTTCATTTTTATTTAATATCGAACTTTATTGGGAATTTACAATTGGCTCCGTGCAACATAGACAAACAGAGTACAAAAAATATCAAGATTTTTTCAAATGCTCAATCGCGACACATCAGCAGCCTTCGTGTTTTTTTTTATCGTTAGCACCCACGAAAAGTTATTCCCAATTTTTAGGATTTAATCTGGAGGGAAATACCAAAGGGTTTCTTAACCACTGGCAAAGTACCAAAGATTTTCACGAAATATTGAAAATTATTTAAACATTTTTATCCAAAGAAAAATCGAAAGAGTTCAAGTGCAAGTAATTTCTTCCGAAATGAATCATTGAAAAATCCTGGCGTACTTCTCGAGCGTATTCCCCATCGATATTAAGAAATGCATTCGTATTTTGCTTCAGCTCCGATTCTAAAACATGGAGAAATCTCGTTGTGGACAGGGCTTCGGTAAAAATCGGTTGTCTGTAAAGTCGGTTTACTGACGATAGTTGAACGTGACAACGTCATAAGAAAATACTGATGGAATGGTTTGATTTTTCAAAAGAAAATTTTAATTTTATTTGTTTGATAGATATTTTGTATGGATATAGAGAAGGAGGTAAATGGAAATCACAATTGAATTGATCAAGTTACATTTATTTGTACGCATAAATACAATTATGTCAATTTTTATTTATTTTTTTTACAATGTACATAGTTTTTACAAGTATGAATGTGCTTTGAGCAATTGTTTTACAACTTTTATTTTTTCATAAAATTCTTCGTTCAGAAAATCATTTTAAATTTACAAAATACTTGAATAAAATTTATTGTTTAAGTTTCTACTCGACTGTTAAATTTTAATTTTTGATTTTATTATTTTATAATAATAAATTTTGTATTGACATTATTTCTTTCAGCAAGTAAACTGAATAAAAGTTGTTCTTCAATTAGTTACTTAATTATTTTTGCAAATTTAATTGTAATTTGTTGTAAAAAAACTAATAATTATGAATAATTTATTATAAGAATAAACTGTGATTAAATCTTAAATTAAGAATTAAAAATTTGGAAACATCATTAAAATTTTTGTAACTCTAGCTTTTAAAAAGCCCGCCTCAATGTGTTTGATATAGGAGAAAATTGTTCCCTTTGACGGCTGGCTGGTCCAACCTGTCATTTCAGACACGTTGTTATGATATGCGGAAGATTTAACATTTATGTTTTAATTTTTTGAAATCATAGCTACGCTCGATAATTATTTCGATCGAATAGTAAAGCAATTGAATTTTTACTCATCGTGAAATAGTTCTGTTAACTTATTGTTATAGTTTTGTCAATTATAGCATAACCTACAATCGCTGCACTAGCGGACCGATGCTATTTATTTTAATGACGAAAGCACGAATATTCGACAATATATCACTGAACATATATTTAATATCGAAAGAATCATTACCTTTATCGCCGCAATTATCGTTGCTATAAACAATTGACACCACTTCACTTTTCACTGCACTTCATACTTGACGAAAACATGTAAATGTATTATTGTATAGCAGCTGTCCACGCGGACGCATCGCTCATGGCCTTTGCACACTGCGCGCGATGGACGACAGCGATGAGCGATATCCAATGAGAGCTCGAGTATGACGGAAATGCTCTATGAGAGTGACGTTGCCATTGGATATCGCTCATCGCTCGTCGCCGCTCGTCGCTCGCAGTGTGCAACCCAAACAAACTCAAGTAGGAGAGAGACAGATGTCGAACGCTGCCGAACGCGGAGGCCGATTGTGCCTCTTTGTCGCTCGTTCCGCGCTCTCGCTTGCACTTCAAGCCTTAAATGGAACGCCTCAGAGCGAGGTAACGCCGCATGAGTCATGTTTGTTTCGTGCGTGCAGCCGGCTCCATCGAATTATAATACGTTGTCACGTCAAAAAGACGGCCTCGCTCGAATTGCAAGTGTGCCGCTATTTTATGTTAAAGAAAATCTGCTTCACTTTTTCAAATTATTTTCCTCTTTGGGTAAAAAAAAAAAAAAAAAAAAAAATTTAAATTTTTAAATAGATTTCATAAATTTCGATAAAATCAAGTTTGAAGAGCCTGTATGAGTTTTGGAGTTAACGCGATGCTACGCCATTTGTTAACCGCATCGGTTTAGGTACGTGAAATTCGTACCTCGTGTGCGGATCGAGGGTATAGGCGGCGTAATCTCTGTTCAGATTCTCCGGGGTTGTTTGACCGAGGAGCCTATAAATTGATTCGCGCTCGGCCAAAACTTGGAGCGGTAGCGTCGAGGCGCCCCAGGCTTTGATGGCCCATCCAGCGTCCATCGAACTGAGAAATCCTCGTGCGCAGCCCGATCCGGTAGGCCAGAAAGGCTGTAGAATTTGTTTTGAAATATGTCAGGATACTCAAAGTAATGTTTAACACGACTGACTGATTTGGCTAAAGTTGTGGAAGACTTTTGGTTGGACAACTTGGTAGAGAAAAAAGAGAAAGTAGGTGGCGCGAACCTCAAGAAGACTGTCGCCAACAAGGGTCATGAGGAGCCTGTGGCCGTGACGTTCGAGAACACGGCTCGCGTTCTCGGCTGCATACATCGACGTAAAATCGAACATCGCAACGTCTGGTTGGCCGTAATGGTTTACGGCAAACTCCATGTCCATCATTTGATACTCGGTTGAAAATTCGGCGGCTTCGCGGGCGTAGAGCATCAGGGCGTCGCGATTGACGTTCTCCTTGGCGAGGAGCTTCGCCGTGTCTGCGTGGTCCTGTCAATTCACCGGATCGCGGGGTTAAGTTCGACGCGAAACAAAAGGAACCTGCTAATTGGATGAATTCGAGACTGGAAAGAACTTTCACCTGGAGTATGACAGCCTTGTCAATGAGGCTGTGTTTCTTGGCAGTCATGACGAAATAGTGAGTATCGTCCTTATAATAAACAATATTCTCGAGATCAATGCCAGTCTCTTGGTACAATTCCTTGAAGAATTTCTGATTGAATATGAAGGCAACGCCGCTTATTTCCTCGGCCCTAGCCTCGGCTTCGGTACGTTTGTTTATAAAATTCGCGGTAATGGCGATCGCAAGTTTGCCACGAAATTCCTTGCGCTTGAAACCCTCGAGGGTGTTCCTCTTGCCGTCGGCGCCGACTAGGACGTCGAACTCGTACTGCGACACCGGATGATCCGCTGGCGATGTCTTTGCACGCCATCCAATTTCTAAATTACACGCAAGATACAACATTTGTGTACATCGGCAACGTCGCTTTCAACATTTATTCTTTTTCGCTCAATAGACTTTCCGCGCAAGCAAGTCGAATCTTCAATATTGACTTGCTCGTACGAGAAACTTTTTCTCCAAAACGCTATTATTTCAACCCTGCTGTGTCAAATATAGAAAATTCGGCATGATAACTTTGTGCCAACATAAATGTATCCGGAGAAATGACGTTCAAGTTTGCATCGTTGCTTTTTCACTTTTCATTACTTTACGAAGCCCTTTTTTATTTATCAAAGTAAGAACATTTGAGTGAATCTTGTAGTTGAAATTGGTGAAAGGAAAATTTACATTTTATTTTTTTAATTTACCCCGTTACATTTCAACGATGCAAACTCCAACATCATCCTCCAGAGAGTCCAACTTTGGAGAAAGTTATGCCATAAAGAGACGCTTCTCTGAAAGTTAGTGTTCGTTTCAAATCAATTCCATCGAATGATTTTCGAAAAAGGTCACCCTCATGTATGCTGTATCAAACACTAGTTTGGTAAATGATTTAGATACTTATAATCCTCCTGTTGAAGTATGAACATCTTTGAAATGCAACGAAAATGATTTGAAATGGTTTTTCTTGCTTTGTGTTTATTATTTTTGCAGATTTACGTTTTAAACGTTCAATGAAAATTCTAAAGTAAGGATTTCAGCCTACAACCGCAAAAGAAAATGCGCTGATTGAGAGAAGAAAATTGCAGTGCACTCCAACGATGAAAACTTGAAATCTTTATAATTCATTGTAACTGAAACCGAATGTTACACTGTTGGCGTCGTGATGCCAAATTTCAAAAAGTTGCCGCGTTAATATGCTTTATTCTGACATCTGACACTCGCTTAATTATTATAATTATAATAATACTCTATCGGTCGAGAAAAGTGTAGCCAGCTATCTGAAAAATCGCGATCGCGTCACGACGCTATACAACATTTTCCTGAGAATTAAAACTGCCTGAAAATCTAAAGCATCCCATCGACTTCCACTTAATTAATTGACAACATACTTTCCCCGCTACACTATCGGTATGCAAAAACTCACCTGAGTATCTCAAAAAGTGAACAAGTTTTCGCCTGTATAAAACAGTCCGTTCACACGACACTTGGACATACACATAGACGTTGTTTATAAATGTTATTTTTCATCATTTTGAAAAATTCTCAACACATTGCCGTTAAAATATAGTCGCAAGAAAGAATGCCCACAAAACAAAGATTCCTGCATGAGGAAGGAGTTTGTAGCGATGCGTAGAAATGAAGAAACGGGGACAAGTGCCAGGTGTACTTACTGCCCTCTTCCTGATTGTCCGGTGGCGGTATCAACAACTCGAAGCTCACGCTCTCGTGAAACTCGACCCCGAGGATCAGGGCAACCTTGAGCAGTATGCACTGTAGTTGTCTTATGCTTATGTGATCTATTGAGCCAGCGCAAAATTTGCCGAAAAACTTTTTCGCTCCAAGGGCACGCAGGTCCTGGATTACGAAAGGCCAAAGATGAAGGACGTTGTTGCGCGTGACCCGGTCTCTTTTTTCGACGACTACGACCTTTGCACCGAGCAACTGCGCCTCGATGGCTGATCTTAGGCCACAGGGTCCGCCCCCGATTATTAGGACCTGCAAGTATATTCGTCACTTTAGCGCATAGTACACTACCGTATGGCAACAGCAGTATGGATACACATTTTGAATTTTAGCTCTGGACGAACATTTACAGATCTCCGCTGACAAAAGGGCCAAAATAATGCTTGAAGGGGTATTTCAATTTCAAAAAAAACAAGCTCTTTTTTTTTTTTTTTTTTTTTTTCTTATTCTCTGCTACTTTTCGCACTCACCAGGTAACTCTGAACATGTTTGTTTTTTACGATATCTAAGTTTGCGTCGTTGTTATTCAACGATTTTTCTTTCAATTCAGGTCATTATCCAAAGCCTTTTGTTGACAAATTGATGACGTCGTAAATTTCTCATTAGAATACTGAAAAACGTTTGGATAATTTTTACAGCCTAAATCGGCTATATAAAATTTGTGCAATTGAAAACAAATGCATTGTCTTTGCGCGTTCCAACGATGCGAACTTCAGTGTCATTCGTCTTTATTTCTCCACTGACATAAACATTAGTATTAAGCTTTCCATAATTCGAATGCAACGAAAATTCTCTTTTAATTTCTTAATGATTTATCTTTGTTGTTGTTGTTTCATTTTTTTTTAGATTTAGGTTTTAGATCTCTAGTAAACATTCTTAAAACCCGCCCGTATGCATGGAGTTGCAGTTTGCATCGTTCGGATGCAATGAAAATTCATTAAAACTTGTTATTTTCATTCTTATTCAAAATCATATTTTGCAGAATTGTTGTGGATCGCTTAATAAGAAAGTTAAAAAATGTTTGCGAGATTTTCGTAGCATAAATCCGTAAAAGAATATTTGCGAAATAAAAAAAAAATCATTTTTGTCGTATTCCAACGATGCAAGCGTCAGCGTTATCCGAATGTTTTTTCGTTTGGGCTATTCGAAAAAAAATGTATTTCGTGATTCCAATGATTCAAATTTCAACATCAACAACGAGCGTACAGTTTTTTGGAACATGGCAATAGGAATGTCTTCTCAGAGTTGATCGGCTTCAAAATGAAGTATATCTAGCAAGAGAAAGTTCGATTAAAAGAGACAATTAAATAGAGTTTCGGGAATACATATTTTCGAAATCCTATTTCTACGATTGCTACCGATCAAGAAACAACGAAAAGTGTGTCCAAACATTGCGCCTCGATTTTTTACTTCGCGAATCGAGATTACCAACCCTAGTATTGGAACAAGCCTTGCCCCTGTTGTAACACTTGTGATTTGCTCTCTGATCGAATTTTTTCCACAGTGCTTGCGCCTTCCACGAGCGCAGTTTCGACTTGAATTTTGGATAGAATTGTGGAAACGTGTTGGGCCTCATCTTGAGAAGATCGCAGAGATGGCGAAAGTGTCCGAGTATAGATTTCAGGGTGGTCGCATTGCAGAAGAGATCGAACACCTCGTTCGCCATCGCGATCTCCGAAGAAGCGATTTGTTTCCTGGCTTGTTCCATCGTGTTCTCAGATCAACGGTGGATTTCCTTGGGACGACTACCGCTCGCCTTATTTCTTCGAGCCGTTGTCGCTCTTTTCTCCTTGGCTGGCGATGGATAAATGGGTGGTGGTGCTGCTGCTGCTGCTGCTGCTGCTGCTGCTGCTGCTGTCTCGTCACCTGAAGTGTTTCAGGAAGAAAAAACAACATTTTTAATCATCTCGCGTAATGAGTAATAATAAGATGAGGGTGCGAGAAGTGGACATTTCCTCAGTGCAATGGAAAACGTTCAGACGCGCGTTTCGAAGTCGTCGAAGTAACTCTCGCACTATTTACGGCAACGAGAGAGCACGGTTCGACCGTCGAGAGAGCGAGAGAGAGAGAGAGAGAGAGAGAGACGGTGCGCTGCCGGAAGAACTTGGCCGGCTCGTCCTGTACTGTACGCGTGTACGCGCGATTGTTTTTTCTTTCTCTTTCATTCGCCCGGCGAATGTGGCTGCTCGATTTCACCGGCCCACCTATCGGGATGCCGCGGCCTAAAAGCATGTTCGAAAATGTCATATCGTCGCGCGGATTCCGACAAAACCGTTTCTTTATTTTTCCTGCCTTTTATCACGTACCGCAGACTCAGAGCATTATTTTTTCCTACGAGAACGTTATATTAAGGCGTAATACCACCACGTTCGGCTGATAACTCATATGTGGACTTTGCAGATCGTTTTTGAGAAATTAATGAATCGATGGAAATTTGCCAGTCGTTTTTAAGAATATAGTAGATAAGAGTACAAACGAAACTACGAATTTTTTGAAAATACAAAGTCGCGGACCCTGGAGCAGCCTCCCTTAACGTACAAATAGAACAAAAGTCGATTAACAATTTTCAAATGGTTTCTCATGATATACACAAACAAAGATGACAAACCAAATGTTTCCAGTGTAAATAAAAAACAGAAATTTTATGAAAATTTACAAGCACGAACGAAAATATCGACATTTTTCAAATACAAAATTGCGGTACACTAGCAGTCTATCAATGTCGATAGAAAAAACCTGGTAGTGGAGAAGTACCAAGGGTTAAACAATATATTTTATCGATTTTGATGTGTATGAAAAAAAAAAAAAGAAAAAGTTAATAGTTCATTGCAAGAAACCTTTTAATATTTCGCCCAAATTCTTGTCTCGAGGTATCTATCTACGTCAAGAAAGGCTTGACTATTTTGCTCCCGGTTCAATCCTAAGAATAGGAAAAAATCATTTGTTATTCCTAAGTTCAGCGAATGAGCCGACGTCGGGGATACCGGTATATGCAATAATCCGTATTTAAAGAAATGAGTGTAAAAAAATGCGCCAATTTGCGCATGTTTGAAAGCATCGATTATAGATTCTCAATAAAATACTTTTTTTTAAATCAACTTCAAAGTCCTCATCGTATTTCGTATGTTTCGTACTCTTTTGTAATCTTTTTCACGACCATTATTTAGTCTCAGGACGATTGTTTCCCGAAGTACAATTCGATTACGAAGAATCTTGATGTGCGCGAAGAAACAGTTGTCCCTCTCGAACGTGTATAGTCGACGCGTTTGAGATCCGTGGTAAGGTCGTATCATCGAGTGCGGGGATCGGATTCGCAGACCGGGACAATTTGTGCTCGCGACAAGTGTCCGGGCGATCTCGTGCGTGATTAAGGAGATGCGGGAAAGGGGGAGCGGCGAAGGGAGGACTGGATCGGGTCGTGTTCGTGACCAGCTTGCAAGATCGTCACACGGAAACAACCGTTGACACGGTTATTCCCTCTTATTGAGAGCAGCGACTACGTGCCGAATTTTGACTCGTGTACCTGCCTGGGAGCTTTCTCGGTCGACATGCCCCCCCCCCCCCCCCCCCCGCCGGGCTTCGCTCGCTACGTCAAAACGGTAAAAAAAACTAAAGAACTCGTGTCATTGATAAATTAGCAGATCTAAAAAGTTGAATCTGCAGTTGGGGCATTTTTTAATTCGAACGTTTTCGTACTTCAATTGGGGGTCTGTCGGTTCTTTGGACCGGGTCCTTGAAAGTTCCTCAGTCACAAGTCGAATTGACGAAGCGTTTTGACGAATCGAATGGCACAGATGTATAATCATTTCGAGGGGGGAGAAGACCAGGAGAGAAGAGATTCCGGAAGATATTTCGATTGTACGGGGCTGAGGCTTGCATCGTCGGGATGCAACGAAAATTCTTATTGATGTATTATTTGCATTATTATCCACAATAATATTTTACAGAGTTGTTGGATATTGCTAAATAAGAATCCTGAAAAATGTTTTCATGATTTTCGTAGCTTTAATCCACCGAAGGAAATTTTCGAAACAAAAATCATTCTCGTTGCATTCCAACACGATGCAAACATTAACGTCATTAGATTGTTCAAATATTGATCAGACGGATTTTTGAATTATCGCTTGAAATTTCATCCTCTGGAGGGTACCACAAATATTTGGAGAAACTTTGTTTATTTAGTGGTCGATTTCAAGGTGATTATAAGATCAATTTTTTAAGAAAATTTAGTCGTAACTTTCGGAGGAGTCCTCGCATTATCTATCCCTGCGTTCCCATTGCAGTCCTCCGAGTTTTAATAATCCGTCGATGATTAATCGATCGTTTGACACAGGCTCGTTCAATTGTCGATCGAACAAGGGATGCACGAGACTTCCGCTAACGGCAATTACTATGGATATGCGCGTAAAAGTACATCATCCGGTCAGTGAATACATATATGGGGCAAAACTTTATAAATAAATGATTTTGTCAACGGGTGTGGTGACTGACCTCGACAGATGATCGAGCTATGCTCGAGGTGTTAACGACCGTGCGTTGTTCATTCGGAGGTGAGAGGGTCTTGGGCCAATTTCAAAATAATTAATTGTCTAGCGCGGCCCCATTCGCGCGGTCTAACAGCGCACGCGACGTTTCTACGCGAGATGCGTTCGGGATAAATGTGCCTCGTCGTGGGAGGACTGGATCAAGAGACGTGAATAGACCATTACGACGCGGTGAGTGTCGATTTCAAGTCTCACAATCGTTGAATTGTTTCATCGAGTACGTGCATTGTGCAATTCGATTGTACTAAAGGTAGAATAGTGACGAGTCAAGAGAGAGAGAGAGAGAGAGAGAGAGAGCAAAATGTACATTGGTTGGGCGTCAGAATTTTGGCACCTAGCCACTCTCCCGTACTCTGCATATGCGATGCTTTCTCGCACAATGTTCTCCTTATCTCTGCGTGCCCTGTTCGATACGTAAGACCAGAACGTACGATCGCCTTTACGATACATTCAAATGACGAATGGTCAATTTCTTAGTCAGACTGGAAAAGTCTTTGTGTGTGTGTGTGTGTGTGTAAAAAGGGCAGCAACAGGGGAGAGGGGGCACGGGATGAAAATAAGAGATGAGTGTCTCGGGATATAAATACGAATGAAAGTGGGCGAGGGATGGGCACAAGCGAGTCTAAAATGCGAAAGTGGAACGAGTCGTCGGTTCAACCCTCTTTTAACACTACACACACATGTAGGCGCACAGGAACGTTCTCACCTGAGAATATGTACGTATACGGTGGTCATATGAATGCGGCGTATATGATGCGTGTTTCACGTTCTGGCACAGAACACCCAAATAATTCAAGACGATTAATTCAATGACTGAGAAACTCAAGTGATTATAACACGAAAAGGCAGGCTTGCTCACTTTCTTTCTTTAACATTATATAAACTATAAACAAATATGACGTCCAAGTTTGCATCGTTGGAATATGCAGAGATATTTTTATATGATCTTATTTCTTTATTTTAATCGTTATTCATTTTTCGATTTTGCAAATTGAGCTTCTACACTTTTAATAAGGATCGGAGAACTGTTTGAGCGATTTTCACTGCCTAATCCGGCCAAAAAGATTGAGCAATTGGAAAGAATGAATTTTCGTTGCATTCCAACGATGCAAACTTCAACGTTATAAATAAATCGTATTTTCAGCAATATTCAATCAATCTAGCTCTACATCCAGTAAAACTGTTAAAGGTGCTTTGTCGGTAATTTTTTATATTCTGATTATTTCTTTACGGTTCGTTTATATCGACTAAAAGGCTCGAGAACTAGTGAATCGACTTCGATTAATAAGAATAATAATATTAATAATGATAATAATAACAATAAGGCGTAGGGAAGCTGGCGTGCCCATCGCCCGGCGGAGCAAAACTCCCTCGCAATAGTTACCGGCGTGCTCGGCTCATCACATGGCAAGTCGAAAACTAGATTCCACCACCACCTAGTCAGGCCCCCACAACCGGGCCCTCTCGGATGGGTACCAAGGATCATTTGCGAGGGGCACCCAGATAGGACCCACGGCAACGAACACAGCTCGAAAACGGTCACTCGAGTGAACGGAGGAACTCAAAGCGGACCTCATTCGCTACTGGTAGCATAGCGTAGCGTCGCGGCGGGGATACATGGCGAGGTTGCAGGCCCTTTGGAGCCAAGCGCACCCAGAGCTTGCACCTCTCGCAACAACATCGGCGAGACCAGACCTCCCGCTTGCGACGACAAGGCTACGAACTCTTGTTACCAACACGAGAGTTGCCAAACAGGCGCTCTTCCGCGCGTTCGGTGCGAGAAGCACTGTCGCACGCTCTCAAGATCCCCCCCCCCCCCCCCCGCGGCAGACGGAGCGTCGTTTTGACAGAGGACTGGGGAACAAGAAGGGAGAGAATCACTGGGAAAATTTGTTTCAACCTGGTTGAACCTGGAGGCGACAAAAAAGTTCCTTTCAGCACAGCAATTCCTGAGACTGCTGATTTCCTTGGCTTGAACTGGGCTATGGATCACGCTGCTGTTGAAGCGAGATGGCGGATACGCAACGAAGACGTGGCAGCGACCGGGATCAAGACTCGGCGGCGCGTTGCACAGCTCCAGAATAAGACTTCATTACTACGATGGAGAAGGCGTTCGCGCCCAAATATCCGAAAAATCAGCACGCAAATGCCGTCTTTCATAGCCGTCTCTCCAGTGTCGCCCAGCATTATTGTTCCGGTCTAGATGAAAATCTAGCCCAAGCCCCGGGGGTAGGTGAATGTTTCTCAGTGCAAACTGAGCAAGTGCATTGCTCGGGACAGTAAAACCCATTATAGAGCTAATAATATACTAATATCATGTATCATGGTAGGATAATATTATTATAAAATATATATATGTCACAATTGTTGGAGTTTTAACGATAATTATTATTACATTGAACAATAGAAAGAAAAAAAGAGAAACTGTAATTTTAAAAATAATTCTTATAATAATAGTGATAAAAATAATAACGGCATTGGGTTGCCCAACGAAAAACAAATGTAATGATTTTTCCAACAAGTAATAATAATAAAAACAACTGCATTTGGTTGCCCAACAATAATAAGCAAATCTATAAAATGATAAAAGAATGAATATTCGAATGATACTGTCACATCCTGCGACGTAGTCGCTGAACTTTCCCTACGACCCTTCTTATCCACCCGACTCTGACTCTGTACACGGTTCTAGGTGCGTAAAACAAAAAATATACAAGTGCGAGCCGAGTGTACGTGGAAGGCCCACGGAGAGGGCATAGAGGATGGGTTATCGCGAGGCGACTCGGCGCGGATGAGGTCCTAGACTCCAGATACCTAAACAAATCCGACTCTCCACGGGCTTTTCCCATGAAAAACCCACGTGGAAAAACTTCTGTCCCTCGTTCTGATTGATCCATAGGCGCCATTATCCATAATCTCATGCGCTCTTGGCCTGCAAGGCACAAAAAACAGACTGCCACGTCGTCCTTTGCGGTTAGCTAAAAGAACATTCGAAAATTCGAAAAGCCCCTTCTCTACCCAAATATGGAATCTGGAGCAGGAAGGCCCGGAGGACGAATGCAACGTCACTCATAATCCAACATCAGTCCGACCCCAACATCTAGTCTTAATCCAACTGTCTATCGCTAATTCTAACATACAGTCCCGCAGCAACATTCCAACGAGAAAGACTTGTTCTGATCAACTTGAATGTCGTATTGCGATTAATATTTCTGTTCCGCGTCTAATAACCTACGTTGGTTTTCTTTATAATAAGTCAGTATTTTTATATTTACGCCCAAGTAACGCAGTCCGATTGTAAACCGATTCCGTGCTTTCACTCGTGCGAACTGACCCCCACTGAGACTTCCGAGAAAACATTGTCAACATAGCGTGTGTGCGTCCCATCGACTACCATTGTACCACCATAGCATTCCAGGCCTAGAGCTAAGGCCAAACGATCATCATTCCACAAACCTAACCTAACTGCACCATTTATTGTATCACTCTCTTTATCCGCCAAACTGTATCTTTCTCATATCTTTGACCGCCCAACTGGACGGTACTCGGCAATAAATTTAAGTCTCTAAATGGTGGCTACATCTGTCCTTGTCATTCCCGTAACTCTTAACCACGGAAGCGGTCGAAGCTTAAACTTCTCCCTTTCACACATTTCCCCCTTTTTACCCTCATCCCGTGCTATTGCGCTAGCCGCAGGAAAGAAAGAGAGAAACGAAAATTTATGCTCTCATCTCTTCCGGATGTGACAATATTGAACTTTGCACTGTTGAAAGCCAATGAAAAATCTTTTCTTATTTCTGGAACGATTTATTTTTGTTATTACGTAAAACTTTTAAAAAATATTACCTTCGGGATCTCTAGGAAGGCTTTCACAATGAAAAAACATCCAAAAATCTTCGCAGTCTAAATTGGCAAAAAAGATGGGCTTTCAAGAGAACAAAATTTCTTTCCGTTCCAATTATGCAAATTTCCAACATCATACGTTAAAAAACTATCATCGTTCGAGAAGTTCACCTTTAAAGAACTGCAATTTACAGTAGAACGGAAATAGTTGTTCGAGAGTGCAAATGAGGAGGCGGGGAACTGTGCGGCTGCGGAGCTTCAAGGGTTTCAACCATGCATGCAGTATAGAGTCGAAATGTCGCTAAATACCATATACAGGTATCTACCGCTCTAGCTCTCTCGGGAATACAGTCTCGGGTTACAAAGGAGATTGACGGAGAGGAAGAGAAAAGAACGGAGAGAGAGAGAGAGAAGAAATGAGAAGCGAACACACACACACACACACACATTCGAAGTGGCTGAGGCGATCCGCGGCAGAACGAATACACATTTTTATATCAAAGAGAAAAGAAAGGAATAAAAACAAGATAAACCAACTCGAATGAGAGAGGAAATAATATTATTAATAGAGGGAAAAAATAGGTTGTAACGTGAACGTCCGCTGGATTAATCAGGCCGCGTGGGCCGTTTGCTGTCTGGATAGTTAATTGTCGAGAATTTACGAGACCAACGACTCCGTGGTTCAAGCACTTTACGTGGTGTGGCATAGCGTATAAAAATTCTTGTATACGTGCACGTGTGTGTGTACTTTGTACGGGCCGCATTGTATCCTTTTCATCACTGGTGTTACCAATTTTATTTTCTCGTTGACAACAGAATGAGGAACGTTCCAAAACGCTAAAAAGAAAAAGAGAGAGAGAGAGAGAGAGAGAGAGAGAGAGAGAGAGATTTATTATGGCTAGACTTCAGGGCAACTTAGTTAATAACAGGGTTAGGTGAAGCATTATAACAATACAAAATCATAATATAAATAATGACTACACTAAATAACACAATAGGAAAATGATTTGAAATGTGAGTTGTCACATTTTGTGACAACTCACAAAAAATCAACAGCACCGATTTTCCGGCCGAGGTTGTCGATGATGAACAAAATGAATAAATAAAGCAATAAAAAAGAGTGTTCGTTGCATTCCAATGATGCAAACTTCAACATCGTAAAATGATGCACAATGATAAGTATCATAACGTTGAAGTTTGCATCGTTGGAATGCAACGAAAATATATATTTTCTTTTTTCGCGAATGTCCTCCGGCAGATTTCAAAGATACGAAGATCAAGCAAACACTTTTTTAGGATTTTCATTTAGCGATCTACAACAAACCTGCAAAACATGATTTTAGATAATAATGAAAATCAGAAATTAAAAAGAATTTTCGTTGCATTCCAACGATGCAGACTTCAAACCCATTAAGTATCTCTCTCTCTCTCGCTCGCTCGCTTTGCAGCGCGATTACCTTTGTATTATATTCATTCGTTATTCTTTTACAAGGATTTACTGTGGTATTTAGCTTACATTGTTGTTCTTTGTTAGGAACATTTTCCATCATTTCCGCTGTACTATGCTGATTTAAATATTGATTACTTTAGTTTTATCGTCATTCCACTTATTCATTTTGTCTTATATGTTGTTATTTTTTTTCTTTTATATATTTTGTGTTTTTTTATATATTTTTTTTCCTATTACCTTAAGGTATGGCAAATCTTATCTAATTTAATTTCTTCCTCTCTGTCTCTCTCTCTCGCTCTCTCTCTTTTTCCACTATGCAAACATTTACACAGCCAAATAGACATAATGCAGTTTCGAGGTAATAGCGTAGAATATTTACAACAAAATATAATGCCATCAAATAATTGAAAACACAATAATAATAATATAATCACCCAAACCGGTGCGATGGTCTAGTGGTTAGTGTCCTCGCCACTAAACCAGCGGACCGGGAGGTCCCGGGTTCGAATCTCAGTCGCGTACATTTCGTCGTGAAATGTTTTTCTTCGGCATTTCGCGGCGAAATAAGACTAGTTCCACGACTGGGAGCGAACTCGATGACCGGCTGTATTGGTATAGGTTTTCCGCAGTTTCCCTATACCCATGACAGAAATGTCACGATGAATATAATACAGAGGGGGAAGTCGGCTGCGGCCGCAAGAGGGGGGAACAGGGCGAAAGATGGAGAAAAAAAGGAGTAAACAGAACGGTCATAATGAAGGAAAGAATAGGTAACAAACGCGAAAAGCGTTGTTACCTAAAGAAAAAACAAATATATATATATATATATATATAATCACCCCAACACAGCGACAGCAAAATCAACGAAGACCAATCAACTATTCCCCCTGGAAAGAGGAAGAAATCGATAATGCTCTGGCAGTTTGTTAGAGGATCATACAAACTTTATACTCGGAGAGCTAACGGAAGCACCGTACGAGCACGAAAAAGAAACCGTATACATGTGTAGATACGGCGCCTCGAAGTATAAGTTTGGAAATAGCTCCGAAAGCATAGACCAAGCTTTGCGACCTCGTTGTGACCTCGTTCCGACCTCCGGCGACCTCGTCGATTCGCGAGGAAGCGAGAGAGCGAGAAAAAGAGAGTGAAAGAGGAAGGGCGGAGGGGGGGGGGGGGCATCACGTCGATTGTAGCAGGGATGTGAGAGCGACGTTGTGCACGAAAGCGCCGCGGGCCACAGCGGGAGACAAAGCGTCGAGGGATAAAAAGTAAAAGAAAAAAAGTGGAATACAAGGGTTTGATAGAAGCGAAAACAGGGCGCGCCGGTCTCTCCGACGCCTGGCGAATTTCATTCTCTCCACCGCTCGCTTGCCGTCTCGTCGAGCTATGATCCTTGCTACACAGGACACCCTCGTCCTCGCGACTATACACGTCCTCGTATCCGGATGACTCACTCGCCCGGCGGACGCGTCCTTATCGACTCGTCACTCTGGACGTATCAACACGTGTACGCCAATACAGGAGGAGGGAACGAAAGAAAAGCGAAAAGAACTAAGTCCCGGATCGTTATTCCCGAGACACGTCGATTCATACGTCATGAAAGCGAATGAAATGTACAAGAAATTCGCGCATCAGACATTTGAACAGGTTCGATAATGGGTCTTCTTCTTGGTGATGTTGAAGTTTGCATCGTTAAAATGCAACCAAGTTTTGTCCTTTTCGTAATGACCAATATTTTTGTTGTTGCGAATTTAGGCTACATGTATTATTGAAATATTTTTGAAGATCCTTACTAAGGATTCGTAACTTAAGAGTGAAAAAGAAGAGTTTGGATAGTAATAAAAATAATGAAATGAAAAAATAAAGAAAGATTTTCATTGCGTTCTAACGATGCAAACTTTAACACCATTCGTCTTGCACGACGCCGTGCTGTATAAGATACCCACTCTGTCGCGTTACTTCATACAGCTACATACATAGCTGTATAAAGACACCCCCTCTGGGACCTTTTTTTTTAGGATCATTATCAGAAATCTACAGCCCAAATTGGCAGGATAATATTTAGGATGACAAAGAAAAAGAAAAAAAAACGAATTTCGTTAATATTAGTCGGAGGGGATTGATAAACCAGAGCAGCGTTGGACGAAGGGTGTAAGCCTAACAGACGACTGAATTGAAATTGAAAAAAGGTTGATCTCGACAACTTTAAAGTAATTTTCATCCTTGCACAAACTTTTCGGGCCACACTCGTAGCAGCCGGCGATTTCGAATATGGACCTCTTTCGTACAATTTGAGGGGTCTTCCCACTTTAGACGCTAACAAAGACTATTTTCATGAATTTTTCGATAGGTTTATATTATAGATATTCATATAAAAGTTGTTACACTTAATAAATACACTTTCGAAATACATTTGAAAAATAATTTCATGTATTTATGTAACCCAAACAAACTTTAAACGCATTATTCTCGAAACAACGTTTTCGACGGTTTGTTGATAAAATCTTCGAAACTAATGCACCGATCCTTATGAAGTTTAACCATATATTCTTTACAACTATAGCTATATCGCATATCGAGGATTTTTTTTAAATTTTTATATATACTATTCTTTGGCCAAAAAACAGTGAAAAGAACATGTTTTTTCGAAAAATATACGCCTTTTTGTGATTTTTGCATATATCAAAAATCGTATGATGTGCGCTACAGCCCATTAACATACTGCATCTAAAACCGTTTGATTTTTTTGTTTCGGACTATCCATCTCCGAGATTTCAATAACAGCGCAGACCTACAATTTTTTTATGAAATTTTTTTAACTACCATTTTCGTCGATGAATACTGACTTAAATTGAAGAGAAAAGAAAAAATTGATGTATTTCGAAAGTGTAATTAACAAGTGTAACAAATTTTAAATCAATATCTACAATATAAACCCATTGAAAAAATTCATGAAAATAGCTTTTTTTAGCCTCTAAAGTGAGACCCCTTAACGATTGGGTTGAAGTTGACATCGTTGAAATGCAGCGAAAATTCGTTTTAATTTCGGATTTTCATTATGAACCATCATGTTTTGCAGATTTGTTGCAGATCGCTACGTAAGAATCCTAAAAAAAATTTGACCAATTTTCGTAGCTTAAATCTGGCAAAGGAAATTCGCGAAATGTGAAAACAATCGTTGCATTTGAACGATGGAAACTTCAACATAATAAATAAACGACGTTGAAGTTTGCATCGTTCAAATACAACGATTTTTTTCTTCAACTTTAATTTCGTCATTTTTATTATTATTCACAAGCTTTTTTGCAAATAGCGGTTGTGAACCTCTAATAAGAATACGTAAAAACGTTTGATCAATTTCCACAGTCAAAGTCAACCAAATAGAAATAATGCAGTAAGAAAAAAAGATCATTCATTGCATTTCAACGATGCAAACTTGACCGTCATCTCACATAACGATACCTTTTTAAAAGAGCGCTATGATAATACTTTTTTCGTCATACAAGTTTTCTTCTACTATCCCTTTTGATTGATATCAATTGTATCATTAGAAGAAAAATAATTATTGCTTGAAAAAAGTATTTGCTGCATTCGTTTGGCGTTGACGTTTCGTTCGAAGCACTTTTTAACCAATTCCACTTTTGGAAAATGAACTTCAGAAAGGGGTCGTCTATCCCCCCCCCCCCCCCCATAGAAATATGTCGTGAGGTTCCTAGCCCCCCCTTGCTCAAACAAATACACGTGATAAGTCACAACACCCCCCCCCCCCAGCATGATCAATCACCCGCGTAGAAATTCTGATGGGGCCCAAATCAGGGCCCGATCAGGTTGCCTGACTGCCCTGGTAGGGGCCTAATAAGGCAGCCCGAAAGGGCTCTACGAGGAAATGTAACGTTCTGTCACATATGGGCCTGATCAGAAAGAAATGCATATAATATTTCCAAAATCCGAAATGGAATGAACCACTTAATTTAGAGTTCCACTACAATGAATTTGTATCATAATTCGCCATTCCCTGGCCTGCTGAAATGTTTCTGTTCGAAGAAAATATTTCGCCTATATGGGAATCGAACCTCGTACCTACCTGCCCAAAGCTAGGCACGCTGCCCCTATGCTACCGCGAGTGCTTGTAACCTCTTGGTCCCAGATATGGAATAAGAGACCATATGAATTCCTATAATTATTTGTTGTATCACATAAAGTATATCGATTAGTTAATATCATTGTGACAATTAAAGAGGTTTATCGAATAACATGCTATAGATTTGTGAAACGTAACCTTGTGTGTGTGTGTGTGTGTGTGTGTGTGTGTGTGTGTGTGTGTTTGTGTGTGTGTGTGCGTGTGTTTGTGTGTGTGTGTGCGTGCGTGTGCGTGTGTGTGTGTGTTTGTGTGTATGTGTGTGTGTATATATATATTTGTAATTAATCTCTCTCTTCGCCTTACAAAGCTGCCGAAATCTTCCAACACGCATCCGAGTTGCATAACGTTTTTTGTCGTGACAGTAGCACCTTTTTTTAAATCGAATTCAGCAATGCATCGAAACTCCGAAGCTGCGATGCTGTAAAATCCAAGTCTCCATGTGGAAAATAAGAGGTTATGTGAATCTATCGACTGCTGAGGCAGTTATAGGGCAAGCCTATTTATGGCCTCATCAGGGAAAGCCACAGTAGGGCCTATCAGGGCAAGCCTTGATAGGGTCACATTAGGGACAACCTTAGTAAGGCCTTATCATGGAAAGCCTTAGTAGGGCCTATCAGGACAAGCCTTGGTAGGGCCTTATCATGGAAAGCCTTAGTAGGGCCTATCAGGACAAGCCGTGGTAGGGCCCTATCGGGGAAAGCCTTATCTTATCGGGGACGGCCTTAGTAGGGCTATTTTAGTACAGCCTGATTTAGGGCCTAAATACTTCCGGCCCGATCTGGGCCGGATCAGGATGTCCGTAATAGGTGTTACCCGTATTAGACCCGATCGCAAATCCCCCCACCCCCCTATTTGAGCCTCACGTGATTAATGGACGACCCCAAAACACTATTTCATTCCTTATTGAATAACAAAGAGACCTATCTATATGTAAACCTCATTATCGTTTAACACAAGCCTGTTACGCTATGGAGCTCCGTGGCGAGCGAGAAAAATGTCACGCCTCATTTAGGACTAGTATCGGTGAAACGTTTCATTAGCCGCGTCCAGACCGGCCGAGGCACGAACCGAGGCAGCTTCGCACTGTAGTGCGAAGCTGCCTCGGTTCGTGCCTCGGCGCTGCCTCGTGCGGTGTACCGCCTCGGACTGTGTGGACATGCCTCGCTCGCTCGTTGCCGCGCTCGCGGCAGCCTCGGACCGAGCGGTTGGCGATGGCAAACGAGACCCGCGTTTGCGCAACACGCAAAGCTCGGTCATGATTCGCTCGCGCACTCTGGATGGGTTAGGGGCACTAGCATCATCCTTGTAAAATTGTGCCCCGTGTTGTTACTGATAGTTTCTCGAAACAGGCGATTTACGTATCCCATACGATTTTTAAATAATCATTTTTTTTCGGATATATTTTGTTTTCTTATCGTTCGTTACATTTCGATGTACCGATACCGGAAAAAAGCTACTGTGACAAGTGGGACTCGTACGTCTGTGGCCATTTGGGCTTTTGAGGATACTGACATGCCGCGGACAACTTATGGATCGCACTTGCCGCGCCCGAAGCGGCAGGGTGTCAGCTCTGCACAGTGCAACTCGACACCGAGTCAGTCCGCCTGTTCAACTCTCGACTGTTCAACTCGACGAAGCGGGCAACTCGACACAGAGCCAAGTCGACGGCCGTAGCAGCTCGACATTTCCCCGACGCTCGCGTATCCCCACTCTTCAGATTCGGGCCGGGCGATTCGCTGCCCTGTGTCAGCTCGACACCGAGTCCTCCCTACACAGCGTAGCGTGCTCAACTTACATTTCCTAGCGGCTGTACTTTTTTCGAATCACCCATACCCGGGAACGAGAAATATACGAGCAAAATGTTTTCGCATGTACCGACTACCCGCTCTGTCAGTTCTCTAGTTTATCGACTTATTTTGAATGGAAATTTCACGAGCGGCATTTTGTCATAACTTTATTCTTTAATAATGCCACGAACATATATTTTGTCTCTTAAAATTTTAATTCTTCCATAATTCGGGAAAAAGCGTCATTTTTGAGTACTTGAGAATAACGATAAGCAATACTAAGAGAACTTAAAACTTATATAATAATCGTGTGAAAGAAAAACTGGTGGCCTCGTACAGTTGGACAGTTTTTCGTTGCCGTTGAATATAGGATAATGTTCTTGAAGAGGATGTTTAATTTTGTTCTGAATTTCGTTTCTTGTGGCTCTTGGTTTATTCGTAAAAATCATCGTGCAAAGTCTAAATTTTATAATCAACTTTTTAATCATCAATAATATCGCTGAAAAAAGCATATGCAGTTACAAGAAATTAATATCATGAAACGATTGAAAATAATATCGTTGTCAATATTCCTCATATATGTTCCTTTCATTACAGATTGAAACGTCCACATTATTATTATCCATGTTGTTCAAATACTTAATGCCAAAGAGCAGTGCATGTCGGATATATTTATTTTTCATTAATGTGTGACATGTCGTCTACCAGACATGAAAAAATTGAATCATCGTATAACATGAATACGCTGTGTTGAAAAGCGCAGAATCATTAAGGGAGGTGGAAGGTTAATTTGCTATAAAAAAGCATATTTTCGATATTTTTTGTTGACGTACAGTTTATATATATTTATTTATATAATTAGTATAAAATAAAAGGACATTTGAAGAATATTCTGTGAAATTTTCGTTGATAATTGTGCAGAAATGAGCCAGTGACAGGAAATCTTCTCAGAGGCCACAACAAAAGTTACATTGCGGTGAACTGCATAACTCACCACTGGATCGCCCGAGAAAAAATTCAACAAGATCGTATTATTTAATAAGTTTCTTGAGGTAACGCTGTCGAGTTTTTATTTTTATTTTTATTTCTTTTCAATTTTTAGTCACACTTGGAAGACAAAATAGGGATTTTTCATTTAAAAAATTGGAACCTTTATTATTGCAAAATGAATTAAAATGATAAAAAAAATCGACAGCGTTACCTCAAGAAACTTATTAACTAATACAATCTTCTTGGATTTTTTTTCTCGGATGATCCAGTGATGAGTTATGCAGTTCACTGCAATTTTTTTGAGGTGTCTGCAAAGATGTGCTGTCAACGGCTCATTTCTGCATAATTATTAATGAAATTTTTACAGAATATTCTTCAAATGTTCTTTTATTATATACTTCTTACACAAATAAATATACATATATATTATAAGATAAATTTCCGTTCCAGGCAAACAACTAAAAAGCATCTTCGTTGGCAGAATCCTGAAAAAAAAGTTTTTTTTTCGTGTTGCCAAATAACGAAGTAACTTGGCTCGGATCAGTACAGAAAATACTGGAGCGAAGGAACGGATTTATAAATAAAAGGATCATTGTCGAATTTTTGCCAATACTTGTGGTTTTATATATTTAACTCTTTAAAAAAATGCACAGCCGTTTCAGATATTTTTTTTTGCTACAATTCACATCCAACATTAATAACTGTTCATATAAACATCTGTATAACTATTTTCAGTTCTGTGACAATTGACAAATATTATATATTAGATTCCTTTTTATCACATCACATTATTTATCACATGTTGAATGCATTGTTTTCACATATTCGCAGTCATTCAAGTGTACATGTTTTTACAACTAATTAATATTATTAACGTTCGTGTACATATTGGTGCATTTATATTTAGATACGTTTTTGTTGGGGTAAGTATTGCACAGTGATTTAAAGCGCTGTCCGCCGAGTAACAAAGGCCATAGCCGGGTAAGTAGGGTAAAATGGCCCCCGCATTTTTGCCATCGAAATTTGGAGTATATTCTGAGGTATATAAAAAAAAAAATTCTGAAAATTTCATCCCCGTCAACGCAATGGTTTTAGAAAAATGATTTTTTTTTAATATAAAAAAAAAATTCCGGAAACGGTTCAGTGGATCGATTTGATTTTTTGTTTGGTCCTTGTTACGATCAAACGTGTTACGAAATAAAATTATAGAACATCTTGCGAAAGATTAAGGTTTAAAAAAAAATTATGTTCCTTGTTTTATTTTTTTTTACTAAATCCACTTGTGGTTCAATAACGAAATTTTTTTCATGTAATCTTTGGGCACCTTATTAGATTATATAATTTTTTCAAAATGACCGGTTTTGTACGCCACAGTGAAAAAAAAAAGAAACAGAATTTATTGATATATTTTCCTTATATATCTATATAACTAAAGTATATCAATAAATGTGTTTCTTTTTTTTCACTGTGGCGTACCAAACCGATCATTTAGTCACATATCAGACTTTATTGATATATTTTAATTATATATCTATATAACTAAAATATATGAAAAAAGTGTGTTTCTTTTTATTCACTCTGGCGTACCAAACCGATCATTTTGAAAAAATTATATAATCTAATGAGGTGCCCAAAGATTATATGAAAAAAATTTCGTTGTTCTACCCCAAGTGGATTATAGTAAAAAATAATAAAACTAGGAACATTATTTTTTTTCAAATCTTAATCTTTCGCAAGATGTTGAAGAAGTACCAAAAAAAAATCAAATCGATCCACTGAAGCGTTTCCGGAATTTTTTTACATTTAAAAAAAATTCCTGTTTCTAAAACCATTACGTTGACAGGGATGAAAGGCCATAGCCGGGTAAGTAGGGAAAAATTGCCCCCGCATTTTTTCCAGCGAAATTTGGAGTATATTCTGAGATATAAAAAAAAAAAAAAAAATTCTGAAAATGTCATCCCTGTCAACGCAATGGTTTTAGAAAAATGAATTTTCTTTAAATATAAAAACATTCCGGAAACGGTTCAGTGGATCAATTCGATTTTTTTGTCGGTGCTTGTTCCAATCAAACGTGTTACGAAATAAAATGATCGAACATTTTGCGAAAGATTAAGATTTGAAAAAAAATAATGTTCCTTGTTTTATTATTTTTTACTATAATCCACTTGGGGTACAATGACGAATTTTTTTTCATATAATCTTTGGGCACCTTATTAGATTATATACTTTTTTCAAAATGATCGGTTTGGCACGCCACAGTGAAAAAAAAGAAACACTCTTTATTGATATATTTTAGTTACGTAGATATATAACGAAAATACATCAATAAAGTCTGTTTCTTTTTTTTTTCACTGTAGCGTACCAAACCGGTCATATTGAAAAAGTTATATAATCTAATAAGGTGCCCAAAGATTATATGAAAGAAATTTCGTTATTGTACCACAAGTGGATTATAGTAAAAAAAAATAAAACAAGGAACATTATTTTTTTTAACCTTAATCTTTCGCAAGATGTTCTATAATTTTATTTCGTAACACGTTTGATCGTAACAAGGACCAAACAAAAAAATCATCCACTGAACCATTTCCGGAATTTTTTTTTTATATTAAAAAAATCATTTTTCCTAAACCATTGCGTTGACGGGGATGAAATTTTTAGAATTTTTTTTTTTATACCTGAGAATATACTCCAAATTTCGATGGCAAAAATGCGGGGGCCATTTTTCCCTAGTTACCCGGCTATGGCCTTTGTTACTCGGTGGACAGCGCTTTAAATCACTGTGCAATACTTACCCCAAAAAAAATGTATCTAAATATAAATGCACCAATATGTACACGAACGTTAATAATATTAATTAGTTGTAAAAACATGTACACTTGAATGACTGCGAATATGTGAAAACAATGCATTCAACATGTGATAAATAATGTGATGTGATAAAAAGGAATCTAATATATAATATTTGTCAATTGTCACAGAACTGAAAATAGTTATACAGATGTTTATATGAACAGGTATTAATGTTGGATGTAAATTGTAGCATAAAAAAAATATCTGAAACGGCTGTGCATTTTTTTAAAGAGTTAAATATATAAAACCACAAGTATTGGCAAAAATTCGACAATGATCCTTTTATTTATAAATCCGTTCCTTCGCTTCAGTATTATCTGTACTGATCCGAGCCAAGTTACTTCGTTACTTGGCAACATGAACAAAAAAACTTTTTTTTTCAGGATTCTGCCAACGAAGATGCTTTTTCGTTGTTTGCCTGGAACGGAAATTTATCTTATAATATATATATATATTTATTTGTGTAATTGTGTGAGATATATATTTATTTGTGTAAGAAGTATATAATAAAAGGACATTTGAAGAATATTCTGTAAAATTTTCATTAATAATTATGCAGAAATGAGCCGTTGACAGCACATCTTTGCAGACACCTCAAAAAAATTGCAGTGAACTGCATAACTCATCACTGGATCATCCGAGAAAAAAAATCCAAGAAGATTGTATTAGTTAATAAGTTTCTTGACGTAACGCTGTCGATTTTTTTTATCATTTTAATTTATTTTGCAATAATAAAGGTACCAATTTTTTTGATGAAAAATCGCTATTTTGTCTTCTAAGTGTGACTAAAAATTGAAAAGAAATAAAAATAAAAATAAAAACTCGACAGCGTTACCTCAAGAAACTTATTAAATAATACGATCTTGTTGAATTTTTTTTCGGGCGATCCAATGGTGAGTTATGCAGTTCACCGCAATGTAACTTTTTTTGTGGCCTCTGAGAAGATTTCCTGTCACTGGCTCATTCTTGCACAATTATTAACGAAAATTTCACAGAATATTCTTCAAATGTCCTTTTATTTTATACGAATTATATAAATAAATATATATAAACAGTACGTCAACAAAAAATATCGAAAATATGCTTTTTTATAGCAAATTAACCTTCCACCTCCCTTAATGATTCTGCGCTTTTCAACACAGCGTATTCATGTTATACGATGATTCAATTTTTTTATATATGGTAGACGACATGTCACACATTAATGAAAAATAAATATATCCGACATGTACTGTTCTTTGGCATTAAGTATTTGAACAACATGGATAATAATAATGTGGACGTTTCAATCTATAATGAAAGGAACATATATGAGGAATATTGACAACAATATTATTTCCAATCGTTTCATGATATTAATTACTTGTAAGTGCATATGCTTTTTTCAGCGATATTTTTGATGATTAAAAAGTTGATTATAAAATTTAGACTTTGCACGATGATTTTTACGAATAAACCAAGAGCCACAAGAAACGAAATTCAGAACAAAATTAAACATCCTCTTGAAGAACATTATCCTATATTCAACGGCAACGAAAAACTGACCAACTGCACGAGGCCACCAGTTTTTCTTTCACACGATTATTACATAAGTTTTAAGTTCTCTTAGTATTGCTTATCGTTACTCTCAAGTACTCAAAAATGACGCTTTTTCCCGAATTATGGAAGAATTAAAATTTTAAGAGACAAAATATATGTTCGTGGCATTATTAAAGAATAAAGTTATGACAAAATGCCACTCGTGAAATGTCCATTCAAAATCAGTCGATAAACTAGAGAACTGACAGAGCGGGTAGTCGGTACATGCGAAAACATTTTACTCGTATATTTCTCGTTCCCGGGTATGGGTGATTCGAAAAAAGTACAGCCGCTAGGAAATGTAAGTTGAGCACGCTACGCTGTGTAGGGAGGACTCGGTGTCGAGCTGACACATGGCAGCGAATCGCCCGGCCCGAATCTGAAGAGTGAGGATACGCGAGCATCGGGGAAATGTCGAGCTGCTACGGCCGTCGACTTGGCTCTGTGTTGAGTTGCCCGCTTCGTCGAGTTGAACAGTCGAGAGTTGAACAGGCGGGCTGACTCGGTGTTGAGTTGCACTGTGCAGAGCTGACACCCTGCCCCCGAAGCACATGTACCGAGGGGCTGCCTTGCGAGGGGCTGCTCGGCTAGCCTGGACTCGGCTATTCACGTACGATCAGGACGAAGATACGTAAGTCGCTTAAAACGTTGCCGATCCTCCCCAGGCAATATAGGAAATAACGAATACCGCAGAAGAAGAAAAAACCTGCAGAATAAAGAAACGCAAGCGGGACTTGCGGAAGTTCCGTTTCCGTTTTGCCAAGCTCATGGAGCTTCGATTCCTATCTTACATAATGCAGTTGTCTCTCTGTCGCTCTCTCTCTCCCTCTCTCTCTCTCTCTCTCCCTCCCTCTCTGTCTTTGCTACTGCACTTTGCCTCGATTTTCCACGGTTTACTTCGTAGGATTGCGGCGTCGGGTAATTAACATATAATTAGACGTTCCAAGAAAGAAATCGTTCCCGTATGATACCCTACGGACACACGAACTTGCATAAACATACGTCTGATATGATGTATTCTTACTGAGCCCCGAGTCAGGTGACTCCTATACGGATCTAACAATTGCCGGATAACGAGAGGACACGCGAGACTCGAGGAATTTCAAAATGTAATTACACCGCGTAGTTCAACATGCGCGTGAAACAATCGATGTCTCGACTGTGGGCCCTATCTTCATCGGTCTTCCGACCCGAGTCTACGTCATACCCGCAGCTAAATATATATTTATGCACACTCAGATATCGCGAGGCACCTTCAGGCACCATGTTAATCCGGAACCTGGTATGGGGGCTTCGAAGTTTAACGAAAAAAAAATTACCGACTAGAAATGTTGCTACGGGGCAGACTAGGGCTGCATCCGGCATACCGTATTCCGTATGACGGTACGGCACAGGCCCTAATGCAGTTGCGCTATCTAATCCCGAAATGAAAAATAACAAAATCCAAAACTTACGAATAAAAAATGTCTGGTAGTATTTTGGGTTTCCTTGTGCTTTATTGATGATCCTGCCTATATGATAATTGGAATAAAACGTAACCTGCCTCGTTAATGTTTTTTTACCTACCCTCGCGGGATTAAACATACGTCTTCTAATTTTAGCGGCGAGCGCACTACCTATTAAGCCATTGTGTTGGCCATTTGTGTAAACTTGATTTTCTTTTTATTTGCATATTTTTATCATTCTAATTATATTCTAAAGAATGCGAATAATTTTATTCCTAACGGCCAAGTTTGCATCGTTGCAATGCAACAATAATAATCTTTTAACCAGATGTTTTTTGCTTATTTCGGCTGCGAAAGTAATCCACATGTTTTTACATATTCTCATTAGAGTGTTACGAGCGGAATTTGCAACAACGACAAAAAATTATTGAATGGATTGATTACCTTTTGGTGATAATAAAAATAAACGAATGAAAAGTGAAGAAAAAAAGCGTTTCATTGCCACGATGCAAACTTGACATTAATTTTCATTCGTTCTTTGTATCTTCATTTGATGATGACACAATTACTTTTTATTAGAATCTTGCCGAAATTATGCATGCAGCAACTCAGTTGTTTACGTTGATGGCCCCGAATAAGATTATCCGGTAGACATCTGACGCAGATCAGACATACACTTCATAGTGCATGGCGGATCTGCGCCGGATCTCTACTGAATTAGCCAACCTCGGAGCACGGATGGGAGAAGGAAAATCGATCAGGCCTTGGACAGGTAACCTTAAGAGCGCCGCATGTGAGGGACGCGTTACGGGTCGCCTGATGTGGGGGCCTGATTAATGCTGCCTTCTCACATCGGTATCTGGAAACTACTGATCCGGCAGACATACGGCGCCGATCAGGCATGGACTTCGGCGCTCTAACAAGGCCCTCGCAAGATTGCCTGATTCAAGACCGTATCTTGAAACCTGCCTGATCAGTGATCCGGCTGCCGGAACAACATTTCCAGCCGGGTTCATCAACTTTATTGAAAAGTGTACCCTTTTACCGGTCTTTTTCAAGAATCAACGAAAATATTGTCCAACATACGCGTACATAAAGGGTAATGATTTTTTTAATTACTTTTAGTGAGATATGCTCAAATATTTTTTCCTTCCTTCGTTCAATCCCGATTTTTATGGCGAAAAATTCATATTACCTTTTTCGCGCAAAGCCTATTCCATACGCCGGTTTCCGAGCGTTTGATTTCAAAAAATCTCTCTACGACAAACAGTTCGTTAGCAGCGTTGATTTCAAGTGCTGGGGTGTGCGAAAGCCCAGTGGTGTAGGTTATTTGTTTCATGCAGATAGTGTAGGGTCCTGGGGTTAAACTATAAAAAATGAAGAAACAAAGTAAACGAAAATAGGACTTCTGTCGCATTCCAATAATACAAACTTCAAATCTTTCTTACGGAAAATTATTCTGTCTAAATTTCAGTGCAGACCCTGCAGTGTTCAAAGTTGCAATTATAAAACACATTATCTCCAAATCTAAATAGTCGACTGTTCCGAAATTTCACTCGAACATGCATAATGATATGAACAATGTCTGGTTAAAATTTGAACAAAATCTATAGAAATCAAGATTGCGCGCTCGTACTACCTTAAAGAAATTACGAATACTTGAATTTCCTCAATCGAAATGCCGATTGCAGGAGGATTTTTCTGTGTTTCCCAAATTGTTTGCCACGTCTGCAGAGTTTTATACCTACTATACATCGAGAAACACTTTGGCATTCTGTTCCAGATTCGAGCATCAACATTAGAAAAAGTCGAGCTCGGAGGGCTCATCCAGCATAAAGATGGCCTCGGATAAACTGTTCATGTTTACCATTTTCTACTAAAAAAAAATGTCCGTACTTTTTGCCTCTATTTTTCAAGAAACAAGCTGTCAATTTTCCCCGAAGTTCATCATTTCGCCTGAAACCTTAACCTCAAACTTTGTATATCAGTTTTCATGGCCTGACGAGGTGGTGTTAGTTATCACCGATAAAAAGACTGCGCGAGTGCATCGACACAATCTTTAATCGTATTGCGCACTGGTGAATAATGCGCGGTGCCATATTTGCCACAGACGTCATACCTCCATTAGAGAAGGCGAGATTAAATGTATCCGATTGCTGATATGGTCGCGGAAATATATATGTGTGTGTGTGTGTGTGTGTGTGTGTGTGTGTATTTCGATAGATATCGAAATATATGTTTTGATAGATAGACGCATAGCTGTGTTACATAGACGAACACACGATAACAGAATAAACGTTGCATATATCTTGTTCCCTGACTCACCAAAACAGGTTTAACTAAGAAATAATAATAATAAGAAGAAAGTCATACAAATCATTATAGGCAGGTCTATTGTGCCAGCTGGTCACGTTCCAATGAGTAGACTAAAGTGAATCAAGCGGATAACTCCTTATAACGTTGGCAACGTCGTTCAATCGACGCTCATAGCCAGAAGCGTGTGGGTTCATTGAAAAAATAAAAATAAATATAAATGACTGTAAATCGTGTATTTTGGTTGATAACCTTTCCTCAGCGTTTCAGCAGGTAAGGCACGTGGACAATGCAATGCCCAGGAAGAAAGAGGAATTGGGGAGAGGTACAGAAGAGCGATGTGATGGAAGAAGGACCGGTGAACTCGGGTCGATCGAACGACCGCAACCGCATTAGAGTGCCACTCTAAGAATAGAAAGAGTCAGAGCAGTTAGCGAATCCCGCCAGCTGCAAGTGAAACGCAACGAAAATGCCAACACGACGGGGGAGCGAGAGCATCAAAGAGGAAAAAAGAGGCAGAGAGAAGAGAGAGAGAGAGAGAGAGAGAGAGAGAGAGAGAGAGAGAGAGAGAGAGAGAGAGGGAGAGAGAAAATATTACGCGAAGAATAGGATGAGTAGGTGGAATAGCGCGTGCATTTAAAGACGAGAAAGAGCTCCATTTACCTCGCTACGCTGAATCTCTAACAAACCACGCTCTAACGGACGCCAGTTCTCTCGAGTATTCTATCAACAACGGAATGCTGCTACGAATCTTGGTCCGAATAGAAAAAAAAAAAAAAAAAAAAAAAACCCCCCACCGCACGCACCGGGGGTCTCGAGATTCGCGGCCGCGATCGGATCTCGCAAGGAGTGAGCTCCATTCCCCACTACACGATCTTTCTCGGGAAAGGAATATTGGTAATTGCCGGTGGGTTTCTTTTTGTTCGCGCTCAAGCTAACAAATTTTGGAATATGAGAACGAATTTGATGGTATTGAAGTTTGCATCGTTGGAACGCAATTCAAGTTCTTTTTCTTTTCTTTTCTAACTTCTCGAACAATTTATCTTCGTTATTGTCTGAAATTTGAGTAGTCCTCAAAGTTTGTCCTACATGTAGCCCGCGTTGAAAATGTTTCAACGGACTACATGTAGGTACCTAGGTGGGTTAAAAAGTTGCATTTTCCAACACAATAATTATTTTCGATAGTGCCACTGTTTAGCCATATTCCCGGTAAATTTCATGAAATATTTCTGAAATTGAATAAGCTACAAGTTCTACAAGTCGGCCAGGTGAGCGGTAGCAGCACTAAACTTTGGACGCGTTTTTCTCGATGTTTCGCCCATTTTCAAAGTTGCTTAACTCGAAGTACCGACGCATCGCCGAGACCCGACCGCCCATCCACCAGTGTCCGTTTAATTTTCTTATTTATATTATCCTATCAAATATTTTTCCTCGCAAATTTACACTGTGGATCAATAAGGATCTTGAAAAAGGATAGGCCGTTTCGTGAAGAAAAAATCTTGCAAAAGAATTAAAAGCGTTTCGGCAATGGTATTACAGCGATGCAAACTTCGATCTCATGAGGAAAGAACGTTGTCTCCAAATGTTTACATACTGCGCTACTCGGTGACAAATTTTTGAACGCTTAGAGAAAATTATTTTTATTCTCGCCACGACCTTGTTACCAACACTTGTCTAATAAATAAAGATAAACAATGAGTATAATGCGGGTAAATTTTTTATAATGTTAATACCGAGAAAAAAATCGAAAAACAATCGCCTTGTAAACTTCACGTACCATAGCGTGAGTATATTTTATGTGCTAGAACTGCTCGTTCTTTTTTCTCATTAAATTCGTTTCAACACCCACTATTCTCTGAGGAACGAAGCACCTCACGGTGTTCCATCTAAGGTATTCCTTTCGCGCGGAGGGCTGTATTTTGTGGGGGCATAAGGAGGGCCCTTCTCAATCATTGGTAAATTACAGTGAGGCTTAATAAAAATAAGTCACAATCAATTATTCTAGCTAATAATAAACTGGAATAGAACATTTCGCGCAAATTTCGTACTGAAAAATCGCGGCTACGAAAATTCTTCCGTTAGTCACATTTTTCAAAGTTTTATCATTAATATATTTTTTTAACCTTCGACGACGCCCCGTTTTTAATGTCGTTACGGGATCGTAAGAATTTTTTACACGCGTGAGCAGTTTATATGAGGAATCTAGAATTATCAACCCTTCCTTGACACACTTATATTCAGGTTATTATATTCAGGTATTATATTCAGGTATATCGAGGTTGCGACACAGTGGGTCAATTTGACCCTGATGCTTATTCATCCACCTGCCCTTAACAACCCTCCGGTCGTATTTTATTGAAAATCATCCAGGATACACTCTCAACATGGCTTAATATGTCAGGATAATTAAAATTCGGAGTTTAAAATTCAATTGTTGTAAAAAATTATTGGAAATATTCAATTTTAGGAAAGTGAGCATTTTATTTGAAATTCACCCGGGTCAAAAGGACCAGGGTGGTGTCAAGGAAGGGTTCAGTGTATAAATTATTAGATAGAAATGAGGCCAGCGTGTTATCTCGATAAAGTGTCAAGTACACTTGGACCCATTGTAAAGCATATTTGTATGAACTTTGAGAAATATTCCCAAAATCAATTATTCGTTCAGAATAGTTTTACGGACCGTCCGAAATACGACGAGATGTGCTGATCGCCAACATAGCATAGATGTAATATATATATATATATATATAATCAAAAAGTAAAGGGTGCTTTGTCCTCTATTTTGGAATCAGATTTTTTTTTACAGCTCGTTTATATTCACGAAAAGGTGCATAAAAATACTATTTAGAAAAAAATGGTCTGTCTGGCTGTACGTTTGCGCGCTTATAACTCGACAAGTACGGAATCGATTACGATGAATCTTTCATGGAAACAGCTGGAAGTGTGAAATACGATTTAGGCCGTTGACCATTACGCTACGTACTGAATTATAAAGTCAATAAACAAGCATACAAACAAACAAACATTACGTTCGTATCGAGAAAACAAACAGCAATAACAAACAGATGGACGAATAAACGAATAAATAAACAAACAAACACAATAATGTACGAATAATCAGAGGTCGTGGGTAATCTCGTGAAATGATGCTGTTGAAGTTTGCATCGTTGGAATGCAACGAAAAATCTCGTTTGTCTCATTTTAATATTTCTTTTATTATCTAAAATCTTTGTTTTCTAGCTATTGGTGATATACATTTTTACCATGAATTTTTACAAATGTTTCAACGATTTTCGTAACATAAATGTGCCAAAAAAAAGTACGACAGTACGAAAAAAATTATTTTCGTTGCGTTCAAACGATGCAACCTTCGATATGCTGTGAAATTGTCTTTACAGACGACTATTTTCAGCGAGGAAGGAACAAAGATGAATAATAAGATAGGCAGAGAGAGAAGGAGGGAGGGGGGGGGGAGAGAGAGAGAGAGAGAGAGAGAGAGAGAGAGAGAGAGAGAGAGAGAGAGAGAGAGAGAGAGAGAGAGAGAGAGACCGACAGAAACAGATTTTGGGTTTGTTCGAATCCTCGCCACTGCGACAGAGCGAACCCTTCTCAGTGTCAGTTTTTCTAGAATCCCTTTGGAAATAAAAAGAAGCGTAGAATAAAGGTAGAAGGTTTGTCATTGGCAGGGTTTCCACGCCGGCGAAGCTGAGGGCACAGCGAATATATATATATATGTCTGTGTGTGCGTGTGTGTGTGTGTGTGTGTGTGTAATATTGAAAGCAGGCTCTCCCACGAGGCCCACCACATTTCCCGAACGTTTCTAAATTGGGATGCGAGCGCACTCCCGCGGATTCATCAAATTCCGTGATTTTCCACTTGCGACGAAGTTAGCAGACTCGCTCGAGACTCGCGCAGAGGAAACAAAAAAAAAGCAGACACTCTGGATGCGCGTCTCGAATCCATATACGCGGGGATTCGAGTCGCGCAACGAAGCTTGAACTTGAGACGGAAAAACACTCGCGGATTTCAAGCCAAAGATGGCGAGAGACGATTCCCTCGCTCTCTTGCCTTGGCCGACACATCCGAGTTGACGCGGAAATTTCCCCGCAGCAGGAAAATCGAGTTTCCGGTGGGTCGATGGATAGAATATAGCGCAGTGCCAGGTAAAAACTGTCGAAAATCTGACGAGGGAAGGATAATGTTGAGCCCTCTAGTCCTCGATTTATGGACCCTTTCGAAGGGGACACCATAAATAAAGTCCACCGATTCCATCGAGAATCCTTAAAGGAAATACACTCCCTTACCCATAATGCCTCAAGGTCTATAATTCCCAGCCCGGAGATCAGACAATTGTACGATGCTGCGCGTTTGCATTCTTGGAATGTAATGAAAATGATTTTTTTTTCGAAATTCTCCATTTTTTCCTCCATTCAGAGTACAAAGATCGGTCGAATGTTTTTTCAGGATGGGGACCATGTTTTTTTTGTCTCCGTTTTTTCCGAGCTTGATACTGCGAAATACTTTTCTGCAGATTTATCTTGGAGATACCTCTAATGAGGATCAGAAATCTACAAGATGAGTCTGCAAAGAGGATCTTACATAATAACAAAAGTCAAGAATAATTGAAAAATTGTATTGAATTTTCGTTGCATTCTTATGATACTGGAGTTGACATCGTTGGAATGCAATGAAAATTAACGTTTTAGTCCTTAGGATCCCTATTAGAAATCTATGATCTAAATCTGCAAATAAAATCCTGGTCAACGATAAAAATGAAGAAATAAACAATAAAATAAAGATACTTTATCGCTTTCCACCATCGCAAGCAGCATAATGAGATTAAAGTTTCCATCGATGAAGTAAAATGAAATTTTTGTTTTGCGTTGCTTACATTTGTTGCCCACGAAAATCTCTTAACCTTTTTGTAAAATGCTTATTTAAAACATTTCGCAGGATGAATTTTATTCTACCCTTTTTTGTACATATTTCTGTACGCGCACAGATTGCCGTATATGCGACACAACTAGGAAATTATTAAAAATTATGCAATTTAAAGAATATATATATATATATATATATATATATATATATATATATATTCGTTTCCATGATGTTGAAGTTTGTATCGTTGGAATGCAACGAAAAATAATTAAAAAAAAAAATTGTTTGGGTTCGTTTGGGCTGTTTCCTTAAGACGGAATGACACCTCATCGCGGTCGGTATGGCAGAACAATTATAGATACCCAAAAAATGGTTGGCTTCCAGCGATGCGATCTTGAACGTTATATGTTTTCGTTGCATGAAACGATGCAAACTTCAACATCATCTTTCTAATTGAGGTCTCAATTGAGGATTACCTTTCTAATTGAGAGATTAAGGGGGAGGGAATTCCTTGAGTTTACATCCAGGGAGATGTTTCAATTTCGGTTCCTTCGCCCCATAGGCACTGTATCTCCCATCGATCCTTAATGTTCGAAAGTCATTATCGGCACCATAATCGAGCAGGAAACACGCCGAATAGAGAATCGTGCAAGAAAAAAAAACCTACGTGCGATCCGGGTACGAGCGCTGGACTATTATAGTGTATTTCGTCGACAAAATATAATTGAATTTCCGGTAACGGTATGTGTCGCATTTACATGACTCGAATGGGAGAAAAGAAGAAGCGTGGTGGGATGCGCTTTGTGCACGCTAAAGCGGAAGTGAGCGCAGAAGCGTGAAAATTGTTGACCCGTGGAGGGAAAATCTCGTGCCACACTGTACACGTGTAAAAGCGGGTTCGAGAGCTTTCTCCACCGAATTTCTTTTCCTTATAGCTGCTCTCGCTCCGCCGCCGCCGCCGCCGCCACCGCCACGGTTCTTCTCGTCCTTCGTACTTCTCCTATTTCATAAGAGGGCTAAACTTAGAGCGGGGTAGGAAGGAAAGAGATTTTCGTTCGGGGAGCACAGATGTTTGACAATTCACTCGAGCACCCGGATATCGTAGGTTCGGTACCTCGTGGCCTGCTTCGGTTCTGTACCCGCATACAGCTGTCTGTCAAGACCGAGAGAATTGAACGGGCTGTAAAGAGAGACAAAGAGGCAGGGAGGGGGAGGGGGAAGGAATGAAGGCTATGAGCCTACTCGAGAGTAAATTCTGCGAGAAATTCATTGGCACACAATTCCCGGCACACGTTTTTCTTTGGGAGAAAAACATTTTCAACTTTCCTGTGCGAATTCCTCTCTGAATTTGGACCATGGAGGAGAGGATTGCGAGCAAAGCAGCTCCTTCAATGGCAAAGAACGCTGCGAAACGACCATGTTCAAGTTTGCATCGTTACAGCACAACCAAGTTTTTTCATCAATTCAAAACAAGTGAACTTTTTTGGACTTCACTTTTAGCGATTTGCAACGTATGATTACGAAAAATAACGAAAATAAGAAATGAAAAGGAATTTTCGTTGCATTTCGACGTTGCAAACTTCAACCCCGTACGAAAGGGTAATCCTCAAATAACGAAGTTTGCAACGTTGGAATGCAACGAAATTTTTTTTTATTTCTTCATTTTTATAATAATCGATCAGTTTTTTTTCAATCCATTAAGGTCGTGGATCTCTGATAAGGTAAAAAAAGTCGTTAAGGTGATATTCGTGACCTAAATTGGCCAAAAAATGGTAAGCACACTGACAGGAAAATCCAATTGATATTAACTAGGCGCGTCTGTTTGATTTAAAAAAAATTGAATTAACTAGATCTTTCGTAAAATCAAATTTTTCCTTATGCATTCCATTATTGGAATTATTTATTTTAAATATATTCGTTTATTCAAATGAAAATCTATTTAATATCGTCCAATAACTAAATATTTTATTCAATCCTAATAAATCTGTGATTCGGTGGCATCTGTTCAAAAAATGGTCTGTCTTTATTGCAACACACATATCGAAGGGGAGTGGGGGTAGAGAGGGTGGGGAGAGAGGTTTTATATATATATATATATATATATATATATATATATAATATATAACCGGTGCGATCGTCTAGTGGTTAGCCTGCTCGCGACTAAACCAGCGGATCGGGTGGTCCCGGGTTCGAATCTCAGTCGCGCGTACATTTCGTCGTGAAATGTTTTTCTTCGGCATTTCGCGTCGAAATAAGACTAGTTCCACGACTGGAGGGGAGGGGGGGGGGGGGAGGCGAACTTGATGACCGGAGATTTTCCGCAGTTTCCCTATACCCATTACAGAAATGTCATGATGAATATAATACAGAGGGGGAAGTCGGCAAACAGGGGGGAATAGATAGAGAAAGGTGAAGAAAAAAAGAGAGTAAACAGTAGAGGAAAGAAAGGGTCACAATCGGGGAAAAAAATAAGTAACAAACGCAAACAGCAGCGTGTACTTTAGGAAAAAAGAAAAAAGAATAGCTGAAACAAAAAAAAATATCTTTGAAACTAATAAGATCGTAGTACGCCGTGAGACAAGGAAAAAACTGTATTTGCTTTAAATATATCCTATTTAAATTAAATGTTTTCTTTTGGCGGTGGAATGGAAGAAAAAAATGACTGTCACGGCGATCCAACGATGCAAACTTCAACGTTATAATAATGAAAAATTGTACATGAAACCTCAATTTTATTTTGAAAGACCTGTTCAACGACCCCCAGTCGATGGAGCGTGCGAAAAATAAAAATCGCTCCATTTCACATATTAGTACAGTCGTGCTGTCGCTGAAAAAACCCGGAATCGGAGAAAATTAGACGAAGGCTACTTTTTTGACAGGTGATTTTGTAGGTGCCGCGGGTGCTAAATCCAAGTTTGCCTAAAAATCGGGGTGTAGTGTTCTGTTTTAGGGGATGAAAGGAAATGGGGGTGGATTAATGCCAAACTACAACCCCTACGAGGTTGGCGCCGTGAGACAAAATGTTCAGAATAATCCGGGCTTTAGTTTTGTCCACAGCCGCGCCGAATTCGTGAAAGTTCATTTCGAGGGTGAAAAAGTGAGGTGAAATTTTGAAAAATCGGTTTTAATTCAATAACTCTTTGGAAAATCGTACGTTTTTTGTTCAAACGGGAACTTTGTAGCCCTTGAAAAGACGCGTCGATCGAGTATTCGATCATCACTCTCCGATAATATCTTCACCCCCAAAAAATGGTTAAAAAACCGAAAAAAAAAAAGAAACAAAAATAGTTTATTGAATAACTCAAAAACAATCGGTTTTTCGAGTATGGTTCAAATATACGAAATGTAGAGAATAATTTTCTCCATATTTTCGTTGCTCTGGACCACACTTGAATTTTTATTTTCCAACCCCTCTCGGGGGTTGAACATTGGAAATGTAATTCTGGGAAAACTATTGACGGCACGAATTCGCCGCCGTGGAAGAATTTGTAGCTTGAAACCTCAGCTACATTTTTGTCCACAGTTGGTGTGGTGTGTCACGAGTTTGATCACAGTGGACAGTTTCGATCGATAGTTTTCCCAGAATTTCATTTTGAATTTTCAACCCCTGAGAGAGGTTCGAAAAAGCAAAGTTTAAAAGTTACGTATAGGAACGAAAATATAGAGAAAATTATTCTCTACATTACGTACATTTGATCCATGCCCGAAAAATCGATTGTTTTTGAGTTATTCAATAAAGAATTTTTTTATTAATTCTTCAACAATTTTTTTGGGGGTGAAGAGATTATTGGAGAGGGTTGATCGAATACTCGATCGATGCGTCTTTTCAAGGGCTAAAATGTTTCCATTTGAACATAAATTGTATGAATTTGTTCTAAAGAGTTATCGAATGACAACTGATTTTTCAAAATTTCACCCCACTTTTTCACCCCCAAAATGAACTTGCACGACTTCGGCGCTATGGATAAAAATAAAACCCGGATTTTTCTGAACATTTTCTCTCCCGGCGCCAACCTCGTGAAGGTTGTAGTTTGACATTAATCCACCCCATCCCCTAAAAAAAACCCTACCCCCCGATATTTAGGCAAACTTGGTTTTAGCAGCCGTGGCACCTACGTCAACCCTCACCTGTCAAAAAACTAGCCTTCTTCTAATTTTTTCCGATTCCAATATACAGTACGACTGTACTATATAGCGGAAGAATCCTAAAAAATCTCCATTTCAGTATGTTGCCACACATTACGGGGTTTGCATGAGCTACAAGTTTCCTAAAATCCATTTCTTTTTTTGCGTAATTTTATAACCATGACGTTGAAGTTTGCACGGTTGGAATGTAATGAAAATGATTTTTGTTTGATTTCGCAAATTTCCTTTGGCAGCTTTGGGGTACAAAAATCACGCAAACATTTTTTCGGATCCTTATTAGCCATCTACAACGAATCTGCAAAATATGATTTGCGATAATAATGGGAAAATGAAAACAATAAGAATTTTCGTTGCATCCCAACAATGCAAACTTCAACCCCATTTATAGCTTAGGATCTTAACTATAATTGTCAATAAAGGCTTGTAGAAATTCAAAAAATTGACCAAGTTTTGACGATTTTTTGAGGTTCAGACCGATGGTATTGAAGTTTGCACTTCCTTATTTGCATACGGAAGCCTAAAAACGTTTATCGACTAATCTGTTTTCTATTATAATTTTCCAAAGTACGCTACGAACTTGAGTTTGCCTCAATGTGCGTAGACTACGTCGAAAACACGTTGGAAGAAGGAACTAAATCCGTAATTCAAGCGACACCCACGTGCGGTGACGGAACAGAGAGGAACACGTCGGCGCTCGCAAACGCGACGCATGAATCGCGTTGGACGACGACGACGACGACGACGACGACGACGACGAGATATTAATCCGTGCAAAAAGTGACGTAAGCAACACGCGAGCAAGATGTCTTTGTACCATGAGCGCTGTGATGCTTTTCTACTACCTAAGGCGCGGATTATTCCGTAGAGAATATTTTACGCAAGATGGATCAAAAAAGCAACCGTACGCCATACCAGTCCACGAATTGACGATCTACCGGAACGGAGGTCGAACGCAAGGCAACAGTACTTGACGTTTTAAATTTTCGAATATATTCTCGGCATTTAATGTTAAATGAATCCTAACTGGCTTGCTTCTTTTGCATTTTGCACCATTGAGAAGCAACGAGATTATATTTTCTTTTCACTATTTTCATTTACTAATAAAAATTGAGTTTCTATATTACTTTATAAAACTATACTTTATACAAATAAAGTTTTTTAATAATGAATAAATAATGCAGCAAGATGAAAAAGTAACGGAAAAAAGCAAAGTCACAATATATAATAAATGTTTGGCAATAATTTTGCTTGAACCTACTCGCCGAATGCCGGTTGCGCTAAGCCTAAAACGGTACGAAAACGTTTTAGATTTTTGACCCGAAGCTTACGATTATAAAGGGCAATGGAAAAAGTAAATGGGCATTGGTTATTATTAAAGACATGGGATAATAAATGGGCAATGGAAAAAGTACAGAGACCCAACCGGGAAGTGTCTGATTAGGTGCGAGTGTCGCCGCTCGAAATTTGACCTACACATGTTCCTTTTATCATTGTTTTATCTTTTTTTTCCCTCTAGTCGCTGCTCGACTCGCGTATCTCATATCTGGTTGCAGTGAGGACACTTGTATCGCGGACAAGATTCTATTCGGAAAGGCCGATAAAGAGGACCTGGTGCCTGTGTGTGCGTGTGGCTCAATCTAGATTTCAAAAGGCTGATAAGAGGAGTGCGCCGGAGATGCGCGGCATAGGCCAAGGCTCGAGTGTACACAGAGAGATCCATTCAGTGAGAAAATTAAAAAGCGAGCAAGGCATAGTGCAATCAAGAGAGAGAGAGAGAGAGAGAGAGAGAGAACGGAAGGAAGGTACAAAAAAAACTCTAAAACGTAATTTTTCCTTGGCTGGCCACACGAGTTTCTTTGCTCAACGATATGAAAGAGCCCACAATAAAATGGCACACGTCGCTTAGAAAGGGAATGCAAGCGTGACACAGAGCGTCAACTATCCGTCTACGGTGTATCTACGACGTTCCTTCAATCTGCTGCCCTTCCCTTCTCTCGTCGCTCGCTCTCTCTCTCTCTTTCTCTCTCTCTCTCTCTCTCTCTCTCTCGCTTTTCCTCTTTTCTCTCGTTGAATTGCCAAGAGCGTGGTCGCCTGTCATACAAACACCGAGCGAGAAAACTCATATCAGCAAAGAGAATAAAACAATTAGTTGGGGAAGTTGTAAGCTATTTGCCGAGCCGCGAAAAGAATCTTGACTGCCACGAGAATTCTGCAGCCTGTGTCTTTCACCAATGCAGTTTGGATTTGTATGGAAACTCGAAAAAGGAAAAATTGTCGTCCGAAACTAATTCAAAACGTGGACTTTACAAATTTTGGAAGAGTTTAATAATAATAATAATAATAATAATAATAATAATAATAATAGCTTAATGATAAGAATAATTATTATTTTTATTGTTATCATTATTACGTTTTTATCAAACTTTTCCGAAATCCGTAAAATGTATGCTCCAAATTAATGACGTTGAAGTTTGAATCGTTGGGATGCAACGGAAATTTGTTCTTTTTAATAGCTCAATTATTTTTTCGCCCAATTTAGGCTAAGGTAAAAATCGCGCCAACGTTTTCACATATGCTTAATAGAGACTTATCACTTCAGTTCGCAAGAAAGGCTTTGGATGATGAAACTATAAAAATGAAGAAAAAACATGGTTGCATTCCAACCATGCAAACTTCAACGTTATTCACATTAATGTTGAAAGTCAATTCTTCGTTTCTATATAAATACAAAAGGCAACTACTTTCTCTCGCCTCGTAGTAGACACATTGTTTTGCATAATAATTATATTTGTTATGACCACTATTATTATTAAGCGAAAAAATAGTCAACCAAAAAAATTATCCTTCCACTCATCATTATTATAACTATTATAGAAATAATAACAATAATAATTAAAATTACGATTGTATGCCAGAAATAATAATAACTACTACTATCGTATGAATGATAATATGTATAAATAGTAGTAGTAGTGATAATAATAAGCGATGATGCTAGAAATAAAAATAAAAATAATCGTAGTACTGATCGCGAGATCGGCATTAGCACGCAACGATTTCATAGCTCTGCTATTTCATTGTTTTTTTTCTCTCGCTAGGATCGTTGCATCTGTGTATACAAGTGGAATTTTTTTTTCAATGTATATATTGGCGTTGAAGGATAACGATGCTATGTGCCCCACTCCATCCTCTTCATGAGGGAATATCAGCACTGCGGTGTTCGTGTTGGAAAAGACGAAAGTTGGTGTCGCGGCCGCGACGTTTTGAACGCGCGAAAGGCGCGTGCGATACAACGAGAACAACATCGACGTACTTTGCGGCGCACTCTCCGCGTTTCGCCTCTGGTACACATTTACACATTCATATGTATTCCTACTTGAGATTAAGCATTGTGCAGACTTTTATTAAGAGCCGAGAACTCGCCATTCACGAAAGTCGAGAGAGAGAGAGAGGGGGGGGGAGAGAGGGAGGAGGCGGGGGCGATCAAGGGAGATAGAAGAAAAACATAAAAAATAAAAGTATGAATCTCAACGAACGTTGCAAAAAGAGATGAAGATCGTGATGATGCTCGGTGCGAAAAGATCTATTTCTTCGCTGCAATTTTACGGGAATAATCGCAAGAGAATTCGAATTTGGATATGCAACACTCGAATTCCCAAAGTTATTACGACCGTTTCAGTGAGAGGGGGCAGGGCACGCATCGTCAATGAATTGTCAATTTTCGTTGGCTTTCTAAAATTGCCGGAAAGAAATAAGTGACGAGTTGATCGTCTACTGTGGATATATACATATGTGTGTGTGTGTGTGTGTGTGTGTGTGTGTGTATACACACACACATATTTATATTCTTTGTCGTTGTTGTTACGCTTTAGTAATTCTTGAGGAATTGGCCTGAAATCTGGGACTAGCTAGTGACTTTGGAGTAAACGTAACCAAGGGGATCTCGAACGGCGGTAGTTTGCATTGTTGGGAGGCGAATTTTCTATTCCATTTTTTACTTTTTACGGTTTGTTTAATAATGAAAAATAAACAAATAGAGAAAAAGAATGAATAGAGAAATGAAAAAAAAAAAAAAATCACGTAGCAAGTTTGATAGGATACCCGTTCGCGTTATTTTTACAGATTAAATCGGCGGAAGAAAAAATCGAATAATCGAAAAGAACCAATTGCCGTTGCATTCCAACGATAAAAACTTCAATAGCACACATAATAAAAGAAATACAGAGAGAGGAAAAGAAATGGGTCTCGAAAACATTTATTTACTTCAAAATTTCCAAGAATTCCAATATCCATTTTTTTCTTTTCACATGCAGGTACCGCGACAATTTCTAATCGAGGACGATATCGCGGCCTTTTTTTGAACGATTATTTCCCCGAAAATGATTCACCGTGCCTCGCTCGGTGAATCACGCAGATCTATACATTTTTGTCAGCCTCCCGCAGTTACATCCAAGGAGGGGACCAGTAATTTGGTACGATGGTACCGAAGTTTGCATTGTTGAAATGCAAGGAATTTTTTGTTCGTCGAGCTTTGACGTCGAGCTGTAGAAAGACACGCGCCGGGACGTTTGTTAGGATCATCATAAGAAATGTACAGGCCGAATTTGCAGGGTAAAATGTAGGATGATGAAGAAAATGGAGAAAAAAGGAATCTTGGTTGGTATTAGTCGAGAGGGATTAACAAACTGGAGCAGCGTTGGACGAAGGGTGTAAGCCTAACATGCGACTGTGTTTAAAAATTAAAAAAAAAAACGGTTGATCCCGAAAAATTAAGTACTTTTCATCCTTGCACGAACCTTTCGAACCTCCCTCGTAACAGACGGCTATTTCGGATATAGACCTCTTCCACATAATTTAACCATGGGGTTGAAGCTTGCATAGCTCGAATGCAACGAACATTCTTTTTACCTTCTGATTTTCTTCTTTATTATCCATCATGTTTTGCTGAATTGTTGCAGATCGTTGAATCAAAATCATAAATCATGTTTGCGTGCTTTTCGTAAGTTAAATCTGCAAGCGGAAATTGGCGAAATAAGAAAAAAATCGTTGCATTTGAAGGGTGCAAACTTCAACGTCATAATATCTGAGGATCAATGACCACTCGTAATTAAAGGACGGATTGGTGGAGACTCGAAAAATTTCGAAAGTCAATTCCCATCGATGATAAGAATATTTTCCTCATCCGAGACACGCGTTTTTCTAAATGAATTCTCATAAAGCGTGGGCGTTTAGCCGGGGAGGAAGAGAAAAGAAAGAAGAGCCGGGCACGAGTCCCTCGGGTCGTGGAACCGCGAGGGCGGCCTCGTCACCCCGCCCAGCTGGGCAGCTACGTTAGTCCTTGACGATAAGCCCCTGCTGCTCTCCGCTCTCGAAGCGCGATATTGAAAAATTCTCCCAGCTCTGGCACGATGACTCTCCCTCGTGTAGCGGCAGATTTCGAGCAACGAAAAACGCAGCGCTCTAATCCTCATAGGACTTGTTATCAAAAGAAGAAGAACATTTGACGAAAAAAAGATGAAAAGGCACGCGTGCTGTTTTATTACAGAGAGAGAGTTACGAGATCCTCGACTCACATTTCAGGTGGGCGACGCTCTCTTTGTTATCCGGCCAGCGAACCTCAAGAGGGCACACGTTGCTTTTCCTTTTTTCGTATTCGCAAAACTATTTGACAAAAAAAACACCTCGGTAGTTCACCGGCAAAGCGCACACTCATTCACATCACAAATTCCTCTCGCCAAGTTGCGAACGCGTGACCAAAGTACGTCCACTCACTGCCCATCCACCATTGGCATTTCCCTCGGTTCGACTGAAACAAAAACCCGATCACTTGAAGTACGTCAGTCACTGTATTTAGGTGGGGAGAAATATGTATACGAGTACAGATGTTCATGCAAGACGAGCACGAAGTGAACTTGGCTGCGTACGTTGTTGCCCTCTCCCGGCTGATCCAGCGTATCAAGTTTGGCGGCAAATTTCAATTCATTCCCCTCGAAGGTAGCCAGCGTATCGTTTTCCACATGAAGCATCGTCATTTTTATCTGTCGTTCTGTCTAATGTGTGTGTGCGCGTGTGTGTTGAGTTAAAACTCGTTTTCAGTTGAAGGTTCAGTTTAAGACTGAATAATTATTGAAGGGCAGGGGAACAAAAGGATCTCGTATGCAACCGTGTGACGTTACCAATGCCAACTTATAATATCGTAATTACCATTTACATATTTGTTACGCACGAAGGCATTAGTATCCCAAGAAAATGATTTGCCGATGTTTTAAAATCCTTTTAAAATAGATACGAGCTTTGGCAACGTCGTAGGGTTCTCTCGACAGTCAAGGCTGTTAGGTTGACTGCAGTGACTGCCACGTCAGGTCACAGCCACGGTCACGGTCTTACACACAGGTCTGAAAAGTCTAATGCTGGCAGCCGCGATCAGATGCATCAGTTAACGTGGCAAATTTCGATCCCAACGCCGCCACTAGTTGTCGCTACGGTTCCGAAACTCAGACATACATAACCTCAAAGCGGTTGAAAATGTGTGCCGCTGAGTCGCTGATAACTGTTGTTTTTTTCTGCGTTTTGGACAGAGTACATTGTGGATAAATTGCCGCATGTAGCTGCATGAAGGGGCAACATAAACACATTTAAAAGGATTCATTCTGCTTACCTCGATATGAAAACAGATGCACGAACAAAAATTTAAAAAATCCGATAATTTTCTGCATTTGTATTACTATTACGTTGCATAAAAAACACGGGAATGAGGGATGAAAGAAAAAAAATTGAGACAAGTGGCTTTGAATCTATGACAACGCGGGTATCAGGCGAGTACGGAAGCACTCCGTCAAAGTTCACGTGCAATGTGACAACTTCAAAATCGTATCTATGTATATGTTCATCACGCTCGCTTGGCGAAAGTTTCTTTGATTACGATTAGGATCATATATTTTTTAATTGTATTAATCAAAACTGACAGGATTAACGCCATTTCCTGGCCCTTTTAACAGTGTTTCGAACTCATAATAAATATCCGTGCAACGAACGTAAACGTGGGACAGAGATAGAGGGATAGAAGCATGGCCGATTAGTGCTGTCTGACCTCCCTGGCCGCGCCACAGCGGGTATTATGATCGCAACGAACATAATGGCGACTAGTAAACTACCAACTCTCTTCAGCAAGCTACCTACCTACCCCTTCCACTGGAGTTTCCTGATCTGTATGTAAGACCGTGATCACACAGCTATGTTAGGCTATGTTCACACGGACGCGCGGCACCGCGCGAATGGCTCACCGCGCGGTACAAAACTCAATGAAAACAACGTTAGCGTCTACATGGACGCGCGGTACCGCGCGGCACCGCGCGGTTCTCCACGCCGCACGGTACAAGATCTGCAAGCCGGTATATGGCTATGTTCACATGGACGCGCGCGGTACCGTGCGGCACCGCGCGCTCATGTGAACGATACTACCGCGCGGTACCGCGAGCTCATGTGAACGTTACTACCGCGCCGTCATGTGAACTTAGCCTTACGCGCGTTTGGTGCCTGTCGGCGTTTTCTGTGGTTATGTCAAACCAAGAGGAGGCAAAAAATGATTCAGAAAAAAATATTAGTGCAAGGCAAAGTTTCCGAAAAAGTGCCGTAATTTTTCGTTTAAAGTTCGATAACGTGTCTTGAAATTTTACCAGTATACTGGGATGTATTTGTACTTGATTATCGACGAAAATTACTTCATTGTTAAATATTCGGGTTCGTGAAAGGAATACCGTGAGTCCTGAATTACCAGGATATATGAGAGGAGAATAAATATTAGAAACCTATATTTTTCATCGCAGACTTACATTTATCGTAAACAAAAAAAAAGAAAACAATTACCTTTGGTTCAAAACATTTGTCTATTTGATAATTACAATGCGAGCTCTATTATCGACACACCGCGACCGATATTTGCTACGCAGTGTGGTGGGGCTGTTGCGACTGCAGGCGTTCCGATAATAGAGGTTGCAGTGTACTTTCGTCCCATCGACACAAGGTGGCAGTGGTCACACTCGAGCAGTCAGTAACAAAACCCGTAATTTTTTAAATATCACACCTTCACACTTATTTTTGCTAATATGTGCGATGAGTCAACAAAATTCAATCAGTAATATCCTCACAATTAAGTCGAAGAATTAGCGCCATATGAAGGAAGTGTCAAATTCGAACAATTTCGAAAATTTACGTTTTTTTTCTTCCCGAAATGACTTTTTATAGAACATTGACATGATAACTGCTGCAATTGTCAATCAGATTAAATAAGTCTTTCCTCCATTATCTACCTAACCGTGGTTGTTATCGCGTATCACAATTATTAATTTACAACCACCCGCTGTTAGGGTTTCGTTGCCCGACAACGAACTTTTATTACTTTTTCTTCATTCCCCTCCGAAACGGCCTCACAGTTCCTGCCGTTTTCAACCTATATCCATGAGATTTCCCAAGTAGAGGATTCAGATGGCAATCTCAATTAATACATTGGCTCCGTGCAGAGTACAGAGTGGGAGTAATGAACAAAAGGAGTAATGACACAAATTTCAACAAACAGGGCTATTCATCTGTCAAATCCATACGAGCGTAATAGTACAAGATTTTTGTAATGAAATTAAAAATATTTTCTTATTCAAAATGGGCGACGATGGTTGCTGTGTAAAAATACCGCAAGAATACCGGAAGGAATAGTGAGCGAAAATTTTATCCTTTCCCTACGACAAATTGGAAGTTAGGCGTCTTTGCAATTATCCTCATTTCGGTCTGAAAAGAAAATTTCATTTATTATATTATCAAATGGCGCAGCAACAATATATTTTTTTTCAAATTTAACATAACCATTTTTATAGCCTCATTTTTCTCGTCTTATAAGAAAATTACAAGTAAACGAAAACATACATTCTAAGGTATTTCTTTCACGAACCCGAATATTTAACAATTAACTAATTTTTGTCCATTATACGTGTAGAGTAAAAATAAATGCCAGTATACTGTTAAATTTCAAGCCAAGATACCGAACTTGTAGCGAAAAATTACGAATCTAAAAATTGTCTCATACGGCACTTTATGGAGATGACACGCTGGCTACATGTCTATTTAATAATTTATACACGAAATAACTCTGGATGCTTGATATAAACTGCTCAACGCGTATAAACAAATCTAACAATTCCGCAACGACAATAAAAACAGGGGGTCACCGAATGTTTAAAGGAAATATTAATGATAAAACTTGGAAAAATATGACTAGCGGAAGAATTTTCGTAGCCGCGACTTTTCAGAGAAAATGTAAAAATGTCGAAGACAACTGAATTTGCGCGAATTTTTTTATTCCAGTTTATCGTTGGGTTATAATAGATTTTGACTTTATTAAACGTCACTGTAATTTACCAGCGAATCAGAAGGGCTCTGCTTATGCCCCCACAAAATACGGCCCTGCGCGGAAGGGACACCTTAAGAAAGTTGGAGCGTTCGCCACAATATAAGATCAATATATATATATATATATATATATATGTGTGTGTGTGTGTGTGTGTGTGTGTGTGTGGGTGTGTGTATTAATTGGCTACACTGTACTCTGCATCTACGAATTTTTTAATTTTTTGACCAGCTCCTTGCCAGCTTTGCCCAGACGGGTTGATTTAATGCAAACCAATGAAATGCAATCGAGACACGATTACATTTTCATAATTTTCATAATAGTCGCAGAGCCTTTGACAGAGCCAACAAAACTACGAACCTTACGCGGTGCTACTGTTGCGCACGAAGCCAGTAGAAAAACCGCGACGAAAAATTTGGTGAGGCTTTTTCCCGTATATGGAATCTCGATGTTTTAGAGGAAAATAGCCGATTTTTTAATGCATCCGATCGAGTGGGCGTCACTAGACTGGTATTTAAAAATGCAATTGACGTTTCATTTACCATTCTTCATTTTGGAGTCCCGGTTGCGAAATATCAAGCTTTAAAGTAGTACCTCCACAGGAGAGTTGAATTAAGAAATTGTTGAAATTTTACATATATGTTATTTAATACATTATCCAAACATCTGTGCAATTTGAATAAGTTTGACCAGCCCAAACCTGAGATATTTACACTTAAAGTTGGCTTGGTTTACACGTAACAAATGCGTTATGATGGGCAAACAGAGCATCATTAATTCTACCGCCAAAACTAAAATTAAGAAATTGATAAAAAACGAGGATAAGCTAGAGTAAGATATCACGAATAATGTGAAAAAAATGAGAATCATTCACCATCTAGTTTCCAAGATATAACCATGAGAAGCCCTCACAATTTTGGTGCAAAACCTGGCAAAGCTTGGCAAAGCCTGAAAAAAAAACCTGGCAAAGCTTGGGGCAAAACCTGGACAGTCCCGGCAAAAAGTTCACTGGCAATAGTAGATCAAAAACACAATATAAAATATGTTTTACGACAATAAATGATATATCCATCGTATTATCTACTAGTACCGAGTCAATATTGCGTAGTTTTTAATTTTATTTATTACTAATTAAACTAATTATCAATCTTTTAAACATGAACATGGTATGTAAACTTTTGGTTGAGATTTTCGCAGAGGAACTACCTTAAAATGATATGCAATGCACCCTCCCCCATCTCTAAATGTTGAACCGTTAATTCGTAAAATATAAAAAAATTCTATAGATACTAGCATTTGATTAGACTGATCGATTAAAATTATTTCGGTCACATGACATCAACAAATTTGGAAGATACATGGACAAGCCAGTTATTGCCAAGTTGACCTCATGGAAGATCGACGATAGGACTGCACCAATAAATTTGTCGCATTTTGTTTGAAGCCTCGTTAATCTAATACCAAACAAAGGGATTTCCCTCTTCACCCGCCATATTGTGTGATTGCCGATTATTAAATGAAATCGCAATTAGTATGCCATAAATGATTGCGCTTCAATATAGACAATAATAATTACATATAAAAAATTGATTATTCAACTGATTTCGCACACAAGAGATTACGAAAACCTATTTGCTGCGTGTTCCAATTCGCACGCGGCAGAGCTTTTTTTAAATAAACACATTGGACCATGACGAAGGCTCGTTAAATTGTAGAAAAATTATGACATATGTGTGAATCGAGCCTAAACAGTTTTACTTCGACATTTAACATAAACCTTGAGAAAAATATATCCAAACAGACATTCATCGGCCTTTTTGATGGAAGGGTATCCACAATCATTGAACAAACAACGAGGCAACGCGTTGCCGCTTAAAATAGTTTTATTTTTCGCACCAATGAATAAATTTCTCATATCCCTTGCGAACATCGCTCATTCTCGCATTCAGTACAATACGCGCTTATGGAATGCCGTAGTTTTTTTTAGTTCGTTTTAATTTTTCTTTATACAAGATCACGCATTTTCCTCCAACACATTATGCAAACGCGTCTATAACGTAACAAGACGTTTCTCGTACGTATAACAATACTTTACGCACACTGTGTATATAACAGTAACATTACAATAGACCTTTAGCTATCCCCCTCAGGCGTAGCCCTCGAATAAATTCAAGTCTTAGTAAAAGAAAAAGAAAAGAATACGCTCGATCGCGATGCCTTCTGGAGGATCCTCGCTTCGAGGATCGCCAGAGACTTTAGTGCGACCGTGGCCACCACGTTATGCCGTCATTTCTTTTTTTTTTTTTTTTTTTTTTTTTTTTTACAATTCCGCATCTCGATGCTTGTGTGGAAAATATTAGCGTAGGGAAACTTCAGATAGGTCTCAAATTATATTTGGAGACTGTGACGTACGTGTTTACAGTACATTATACATACATACATACATACATACATACATACATACATACATACATACATACATACATACATATATATATATATATATCGTTTTTTAGAGAAGAGATAAAATTAGTAAATTTCGATAAAATTGGCACGCTTATTCAATTTCAATATTGATCGAGTTTCGTGGCACCAAATCCCGGAGAGTTGAATTATTATTCTGAGAAAATTAAAGGATCTACATCACACACACATGTGTGTGTGTGTGTGTGTCAATAAATGTCGAATTGCCTGACTTCCTCCACTTTATTTTCTCAATTAATTGACTCTTCTGTATGATCCATGTATTGAATTGATTAACTCTAATAGTCAGCGATTCATTGACACTGCAACCGTTTCGTCGCTACATATCTCTTCTACAATTTTACGACCTAGTCTGAAGTATATCGGCCAACACGCACATAAAATTGGAGTTCGCAAAGGGTCGTTGGTTTTTTCTTCTTTCACGCGACTACGTATTATTGTACCTACGCAAAGTACCACCATTTGTGTTACGGATCCCTAGGAAATTCGATCATAATCAAATCGACTCGCAATTACGTAGTTTCTCGACCGATTATAAAACTCGGACTGCTTCCTTAGTCTTCCTTTGAAAAAGAGAAACGAAATTGGCCGGAGTCCGATATCGAAGATTACGAGCACGATCACGAATTGTATATAGATATATATTTATTTATATATATGTATGTGTGTGTGTGTGTGTGTGTGTGTGTGTGTATTTATATATGTTTCTTTTTCTTCTTTCTAACAATAGGATTTCTCTTTTTACGTAAAAGGTTTATCGTTTGAAAGGTATACCGATTTACTAATCCGAGGACTTGCGAGTAAGCAGGGGGCGAACAAACACGGTACAATATCGTTCATTGGAATGTCTGACGAACCGAGCTTCGTTATATTTCTCGTGTTATGACACTAAGGCACCGTTCAACGTATCGAGGAGACACGCTTCACTGACACGTCGCGAAAATCGATGGAAATTTTCGGAAATTGTAACAATTGCATTAGGATACGTATCAAACGAAAATAACCGAGGCATTTGGAAAAAAAATCATTCATTGGACGACGACTTGTCATCGAAGAATGTGTCATCCCCGAAAGTAACTACAAAGTTATTAGTAATAAGGGATGTACATCATAATAAATAATATAATATCATAATGAACGCAATGCCACTTTTTTAACACGTGAATATATATCTCATATGATATTAATATTATCATTTACTAATGTTATATACATACATTGCTACCCTATGGATGATTTTCCACTAATTCCCAAGGATTGTTCGGAAGTCACTGCGGTGTCACCTCAAATTGGATTTAAAGAAAAAAAAGAAAAAAAAACACTAAAGGCGTGCTCGAGAAGGTTCGCGATTGAAAATGTTCAATGGTCTCGGGCGACACGGTAGCGCAAAAGTAGTTAAAGAATGCTGCACGAGCATTGGTCACGATGAAACGTGGTCTTGTGTACGCTCATGAATTTAACGAACGCAGGTTCGACGAAGTGGTCTCGACGAGATATGACAATACTACTGGAGTAAATACGTTAATGAAAAGAAAGGAAAAACCCTAAACACCTAGAACAAACAGTCTTGTAGCATAGAAACAAACGGACAAAAAATACAGAGGGCAAAATGTATATTCGAATGCAATAAATTAAGCGCGTCCGACGGTCTCCCTTTCGCCTTGTAGAAAGAAATTATCCCGGTTATCGGGCGTGAATGTACAGGTTGGAGTTTTTCTCGCAGTGTTTACGTATCAAACATTGTTGTTGTTGGTTGAAATTTTATTCACATAATTATTGGCAGTAAATTTTGACCACGACAGGCACCACTTCCGAGTTGCCTGGAAACGTGCATCTTTTTAGGAAGAATTCGGATCGTTATACTAAACATTGGACAATCTGAGTATCGTTCGAGGTATTAAAAATCTACGTGTCAATGGTTAAAGTTTTTTAAATAATAGAGAAAACAAAAAGAAAATGCCGAAGATTACGAGCGAGGTCGTTCAGCGCTTATAAACGAGGGAACATACTTAAATTGCAATTGTTTCTACTGACACTACACAACTACAGCCGAGGAACTGAGTTTATTAGATTGATGATTTTTTTTTTTTTTTTTTTTTTTTTTTTTCGTTCTTCGACGACTCAAGGTTATATTTGAATTCTGCGAAAATCTTGGAACGCTTCTGTGGATTATGAAGACAATCGAGCGATAAAATGACAATTTAACAACAACAAAAACGGATGGTATTTGCCTTGCACGAAGGTCACGGCGCTAGCGGATCGGAGAGCAGGTCAAATCGGGGACATTTTCTTAACTTGTGGCCCTTAATTTTTTACCCTGTTTACGAACGGTGAGACATCCTAATGACGGACTAAAAATCCCCGATTATCTCCTTGGAACGTGTTTATCTTCGCAACGCGTTTTTCCGTGTTCTCCGGTGTTCGTCTTTTAATTCGAATTCGTTGCGATAACAGGAAAGAATTGTCGGCGCTTTGTAACTTCCGGCGACGCGGGGGAGTCTCTCGTTCACGAGGAAGATCCGTCGACGGCAGTGACGTTCTTGGCTTTGGATTTTCTGCTGAGAAGTTTGCGAAAGGAGGATGTCCATCGGGAGCGCGTGAACGTGCCGACGTTGTTGCGATTCCCGTCGTTCTCGCTGCTCGACGACTCGCTGATCTTTCTGCTGCTGCCACCTGCCTCGTAAGACCGCGACCTCCGATCACCGACCTCCGACGAAAAGCTGAAGAAAAACAGCAGCTAGGAGTTAGAATTTTCTTTCCCCTTTTGGGAAAACATTTTTCTTTTTCTCGGCTTGAAAAATTCCTTGTTCTTTTGTCATTTGTCTTATTCAAAAGTATATACTTTCGAGCATGAGTCCTCAATTTTTTTGCGATAAATTGCCAATGTTTCCAAAGCATAGGCCTGAGAGCCGACCCACATTTATTAGGTGTGAGTACTTTTTGTATACAGTAAAACCTCGAATATCCGCATCGAATGGGACTGAAAATAGCTCGGATGATCAAAGATTGTATTTATGTTACGTATTTGTTTCAATGTCTGTTATATTCCTCCAGAAAAAATTGCCTTCCGATCATCTGAACTTTTCATTATCAAACTATTTTTCGTCGCGATTGATTCGGATAATCGAGGTACTGTACAGATACGAGGTTCGATAAGAAACACTTTGGAAGCGTTTTTCTCAAAACCTCCGTTGTGGCCCGGCGGATACGATGCCAAGAAAACTATTCGATCTTTTTGCTATTCATTGAACCGTAGGCGTGATAATTAATCAATATTTTAATTTTTTTTTGTCAATCTGCGACGCAGCAAGAAATGTCATTTTTTTAATTATAATTTTTGAAAATCCGCTATTTCGAAATTTTTCACGCATAGCTTTGCTCCGTGATTCGTGAAATAGCAGTTTATATGTAAATTGAGATTCCTTTTATATTTTTCTTTTCCAGATTATTCCGACATTCTGCCGGCGGTAAGCATGCACATTTCGAAGGCTCTCCGGCAATTGAGAAACTATCTTCAAAACAAACTCGAAAATACATTTTTAAATATTTTTTTCGCATTATGTACGGATACTACATTATAATGTCAAAGTTTCAAATTGCAGTGTTATAACTCTGCCATTGAAAAAATTCTTGAAAACTCGAAAAGAATCTCCGCGAAAATTGAATATCCCCTTGGTAGTTGCCGTTAACCACAGAATTTCCATTGAAAATATCTCTAGGCGGGGAAAAAAATTTGCTGATTTTCATGATTTCTTTGCCAGTTTTGAAACTCAGGATATGTTTTACTACTACGTTTGGCTGTTACATCGTGTTTTTTTTTTTTTTTTTTTTACTTAATCTTTAAAACAGGCGGGGATATGGCGCGGTCTTCTAAACTGCATTTCTAAAACTGGCGTGACATTTAGCACAAACACTAATCAACCGATTCTGATGATTCTGAATTTGGTATAAATCTTTCTAACCTTAGTATCTAAAACATGAGCCTAAATGTTTTTGAAAATGAAAAAAAAAAGATCAATTTTTTTTAATTATAAAATGTAGCCGTTGCTTTTCCGGAAAACTCAATATTTTTGTTTCAAAGCGTACTATTTAATCGATTTTCAACACTTGTTACGTTTTCTTGGTTCGTATTCGGCGTATGAGTGTTAATGAAAGAAAAATCTTGGTTAGTTTTATTCGGATTAATCCCGCCGCACACTACGTGTCATGCCGTCTGACAACATCCGCCCCAATCCGCTTAGAAGACCGTGTCTATATCTCTGCCATTTTTAAAGATTAACAATAAATAAATGAAATACCACGTACAAGGCAAAAGTAGTAATGAAACATATATACCTAGATAATCTAACGAATGGTGAAATCTTTTCTTTTAATAAAAAATCATAAACATCAGCAACATTTATTCCTCGCCCAAAGGTATTTCTCACGTTAAAAATCATTGCATTTCTCGAAATGTCTGGGTAGCTTCGTGTCTTTTGTTCCTACATGGCGTCCAATTGAAAGACGAATAAATTGAACGACGGAACGGTCACGACGCCATTCCGAAGTTGGGATTTATGTATTTAGCCCGAATGGCCGGTGGTAGCCTTGCTTGACTGGTTAAACCCACACGCCCGCGTTGTCCGTAGTATAGAGAAAGAAGAAAAAAATAAAAATAAATTCCGTAGGGATCCAACTATGGTGTACGTGCTCGTACTACTTTAGCTCGAGGAAGGCTTTTTGTCTTTCCTACCCGGAATCCGATGAGAAGGCTCGAGCGGCCGGCGGTGCGGAGTTGGCGGACGAGAGAGACACCTCAGCGATGGGGGTGCTCGGGAATTCCTCGTCCTCGGAGTTGCTGCTGCTGCTGCTGCTGCTGCTGCTTGAGTCGTCGATGAAGCTGATTCCGCGTTCGAGTGGCGAACTCGTTCTCAGGGTTGGATACGTTGTGGGTGTGCCGGGACGTAGCCAAGTGCGCAAATCCTGGAGCGGTGCTTGAAGACACTTGAACAATTTTCCGCTGCAAACAAACGAGTACGTATTATTACGTTGGATAAGTTGTCGTGCCGTTCAGGGGCAGGGGCCTGAACGGCTGCTACCAATGAGAACGAATTATGGGAAATGACTTACTCGTCGCGATAGTCGTCGACGTCGGCGAAAGTTCGTTTCGCGTATAGACAAACGGAGCATCTTCTTCGTCGACGACACGAGGTCGCGTGTATCGCGGCCGCTCGTAAATGACGCGCCGCGTGTCGCAGTGTCGCCGTTTCGTGATTCAGGGCGGCAAGACCTTCCTCGCGACGACGACGCTCCGCGCCGAGCTCGTTCTCGCCAACGCGCAGCTTTTCCTTCAGCGCGACGTTCTGCAAAATAATATTGGTCAATCGTTACGATCGGCCGGAGCCTTGTAGAGGTTCGAAAGAAATGGGCTCGAGTTTCGATGTTTTGAGGGTCGTAATAGTCTGCGGTCAACCATTCATTTCGGAGATTTTATACAAAATTATTCTGGTCTATAATCGGCTGCTGTTGAGAGGGAGGGGCTGAAAAAGCTCAAAATTGGTAAAATTCCAAATTATTCTTCTGCATTTTTCTCGAAACTATGATATATTAAGTGGTGTATGTCGTATCGCAAAATTTATTCGACGGATTCACTTCAAATTCGGAGATTCCACATATTCTATTGTATGACCGGATGATTTTTTCATATGCCTATGACACATTTGTTCATTATAAATCATTAAGGCTGTTTTTTTTGTTCTCAGAAATCCAACTTTTTCTACGGCTAACCGTTTCATACGAACTATTACCATACTAAAAGTATATTTTTTTATATTATATATCAGATCAGCCTAGTTGCCAGTACCACCTACAACGATTCGTGGCCATGCAGAAACGGCAAAACAGAAACGGCATTTGAATAATAATAACTTCATCGTTTATTTGCATTTACAATGTAAAAAGAAAGAAAATTTTACAAGACTATGCATTGATGGTGTGTGAAACTCGACCCCCGTCATCCCAATACCCCATCAGAAAAAAAATTTGTTAATCGTCCTGCTTACCGGCCCCAACCTTATGCAGACCTGTGAATATATCGATGTTATAATATTTATTCTTCGGATATAGCGTCTATAAGATGATATTATAATACTAATTGGTACAAATATCATATTATAAAATATGTGGTACATATATGAAGCATTCCACACCAAGTAAAACACTAAAAAATCATGTAATTTTTAAACGAGGTCATAATTTGTTTCTAAGTTCGTTCGAGCGTCAAAAGCAACTACAATTTTTTTAAGTTTTTTTAAATTGGATTTTACACTCGAATTTGGATACCGGGAAATTTTTCTCGATTTTTTTTCGATTCATTATCCTCAAAAAGTGATGCATTGTACAAAAAAAAACCGTCAAAGAAAATTTCGGTTTTCGAATGTACTTTTCAATCACATATGTTTCGTAACTGTTAAAAATTCTGTTAATGTATTTTTCAACGAAATAAGGTAAAAATAATTTTTTTCGCCCATTTCGCCCACTTTTATTTTTCTATAAATATGATATAACTTTCGTTGATATCATAAGAAACCACAGAAAAATTGGCATGATGGAGAATTCATATCTTCCAATTATTTTTTAAGGTTAACCGATGAAGAATTTTATCGAACCATGGATATTGAATATCGACCATTGTTTTAGGCACAACAGTGGATTGCAACGAATATTTAGTGTTATCTAAAACCATTTTGTCCTCCTCCTTTCAATTCAATTATGGTTTTGTTTGTCTGCCTCGAAATATTTCATTTACTCACCGGTTCTCGTAGCGTTATTCTCGTATCAAAAAGAAATCTTGCTTCTCGTTTGTCGAATTATATGGTTTGCTCACTGTCAATGCTAATACAATTGATTTTGCGGAAGAACTTGGTCAAAACGATTCGATACTTTTTTATTCGATATGGTTTTCTCGTCGGTTTTCTCATCGGTAACACACACACACACACATACACATTAGTACTAGTAGAAGTATTAGTAGACTAACCATATTATGATTCACTCATTGTTTAACGATAAACATATTCAAAGATGAAAAATGTCGAGGCAGACAAACAAAACCATAATTGAATTGAAAGGTTCAAACTGATTCTAGATAATGGAGGACAAAATGGTTCTAGATAACACTAAATATTCGTCGCAATCCACTGTTGTGCCTAAAACAATGGTCGATATTCAATATCCATGGTTCGATAAAATTCTTCATCAATTAACCTTAAAAAATAATTGGACGATATGAATTCTCCATCATGCCAATTTTTCTGTACTTTGTTATGACATCAACGAAAGTTCTCTCAAATTTATAGAAAAATAAAAGTGGGCAAACTTGACGAAAAAAATTATTTTTACCTTATTTCGTTGAAAAATACATTAGCAGAATTTTTAACAGTTACGGAACATATATGATTGAAAAGTACTCTCGAAAACCAAAGTTTTTTTCTTTGACGTTTTTTTTGTACAATGCATCACTTTTTGAGTATAATGAATCGAAAAAAAAAACGAGAAGGCTTTCCCGATATCCAAATTCGAGTGTAAAATCCAATTTAAAAATCTTAAAAAAATTGAAGTTGCTTTTGACATTCGAATGAACTTAAAAACAAATTATGAGCCCATTTAAAAATCACATGATTTTTTAGTGTTTCACTTGGTGTGGAATGCTTCATATGTAGACTGAAGGTTGTATGGGAATTTCCCATCCAAATGAACGAATTCAACTGATCAATGTGATTTTCGATTAAGCTATAAATGGGTAATATTAATACTGTAGAACGTCGATTATCCGAACTAATTGGAACCGGACATTGTTCGGATAATCGAAAATATATCTCGGATTGCCGGAAAAATCAACTTATATAATATAAATAGCACCAAACATTCTCTTTGTTAATCCAATGACTCTAAATTCTTTATTTGATAGCAATTAACAATGAAGAAAGTTTTTATTTTTATACCACCACTACTTATGCAGTTAAATCACGAGTGCGGCTTAAAATAATAATGAATTTTGGCAGGACAACAACTCTATTCTTTATTTCTCTATTCTTAAACATCTCTCTTCTTAAATATCTCTATTCTGGAGCAGGTTTAATCGAAACATCTGTATTCCACAATATCTCACTTCTTAAACATTTCTCTGCCGGAACATCGATATTCGTAAACATCTCTATTCCACAATAATTCACTTCCGAAATATCACTACTCTTAAATATCTCTATTCCACAATATTTCTTATCCGAAACATCTGTATTCTTAAATATCTCTATTCTTCGAAATCTCATGTGACATCCATAACATCTGTATTCCGACAATTTCATCTCACAATATCTCTCTTCCGAAACATCTCGATTCTTAAATATCTCTATTCTTTAAAATCCCATATGTGACATCCATAACATCTGTATTCTCCTCCGACAACTTCATCTCACAATATCTCTCTTCCGTAACATCTCTATTCCACGGCCTCTGCGTTGCCAAACTCATTGGTGGCCAAATAAATAAATGCAATATATTACAAATGGGTCATTCAAATAAATTTGACATGAAGTTGGCAAATGACGAATTTCCCATGCAAAGTACTTTTCGTTTTTCAATTTTAATCTCGAAATTACAGTGTTATCGTGTTAATGTTCTTATCTTTCCTAACTTACCGACATCAGTAGGGCATTGCGAGCAGCAAAGTGAGTATTCAAGATCCATACTACGAGCATGACGATTTTATAGGTTAATGTAAAAATGTCTAAATCTACTAAATTTGCGCGAAATTTTTTGTCTCAGTTTATCGTTGAGTATCGACTGGGACTTATTTCTATAAAGTGTCACTGCAATTAACCAACGATTCAAAACGACCCTCCGCGAAAGGAATACCTTAAGGACAATAATCCGAACGAAAAAAAAGAGTTTACGCGTGTTTGGGACCTTTCCGATAACTCGTGCAAACCCAAACGAATAATGCGCAATCTCCACAAATGGAATTTTCATGATTATTACTATTTTTGGTAATTCTTTAGATAAGTGCCTTTTCTGAAAATTGAGCCTAAAGTTTTGTTTTCGCTATTACCTCATAAAACCTTAACAAACCCAATGTGGGCGTCAAAATCTTCCAAAATGCCCTATTTTATAACGTGTTTCTGCGAACTTCAAAACCCCATCACTTTTTATTGGGGGGGGGGGGGGGGGGGTGAATTTTGGCTTCCCCCGACTGAATTTGAAACCTTAAGGTGTTCATATTTGCACCACGGACCTTACTAAATTTTGAATAGTACATGTTCTGAGTTACAAAGTTGACGTGAGATTTTCATTGACTCCTAAATGAAATTTGGTGAGATTTTGCCAGCCCCCCCCCCCCCCCCCTAATTTAGAGCTCACGTAATTAACGGGCGTCTCTATACATCATTAAAAAATAAAGTATGCAATAAATCACATTGGCGTCACCGCGTAATAAACCAAATAAATGAAATCGCCTGTTTTAAAGTTATTCGTCGTGTTTTCAGTTCATTTTTCTTTCCAAGCTTATCAACTCGTTTTATAGTAGAGTGGTCGGCAATGAGAATAAAGGAAGTAAAAAAAACATTGTGGTCTGCCCTCGGCCATAGTGGATGCTTTCATCGAATGTGCATCATAATTGCAAAGTTACATAATATAATACGATTAACCTATAAAATCTTCATGCTCGTGGGATAGATCTTCAACATTCATTTTGCTGCTCGCAATGCCCTACTGATGCCGGTAAGTTAGGAAAGATAAGAACATTAACACGATAACACCGTCATTTAGAGATTATAATTGAAAAACGAAAAGTACTTTGCATGGGAAATTCGTCATTTGCCAACTTCATGTCAAATTAATTTGAATAAACCATTCGTAATATATTGCATTTATTTATTTGGCCACGAATGAAAAAAGTGCAACGCAGAGGCCGTGGAATAGAGATGTTACGGAAGAGAGATATTCTGAGATGAAGTTGTCGGAGAATACAGATGTTATGGATGTCACATATGGGATTTTAAAGAATAGAGATATTTAAGAATAGAGATGTTTCGGAAGAGAGATATTGTGGGATGAAATTGTCGGAATACAGATGTTATGGATGTCACATGAGATTTCGAAGAATAGAGATATTTAAGAATACAGATGTTTCGGATAAGAAATATTGTGGAATAGAGATATTTAAGAGTAGTGATATTTCGAAAGTGAATTATTGTGGAATAGAGATGTTTACGAATAGAGATGTTACGGCAGAGAAATGTTTAAGAAGTGAGATATTGTGGAATACAGATGTTTCGATTAAACCTGCTCCAGAATAGAGATATTTAAGAAGAGAGATGTTTAAGAATAGAGAAATAAAGAATAGAGTTGTTATCCTGCCTGAATTTTCGGCTGTCGCATTGTAGGCGCGCGTTTCTTGGCCGCCAAGTCTCGAATTCGTTTCAAAAACAGTAGCTGTGTGGGACTATTTTCTGGTTGGCTTTCAAACCATTCCAGGGCGGTTACTCATATATATACATACGGTGTATACACGATCTGATGCATCAAGTTAGATATAGGCAATAATGTATTTTAAATATATATATATATATATATATATATAAGTGTTAGAAAACAGTTTTATTGGAGAAAAAGGTGGATACTTTAGGGCGATACTGTAACTGAGAGAGAAAAAAAACCATCATTGAGTTCGGTTTCGGCGCCGAAGCGTTCGGATAACTGAAAATTCGGATAATCGAGGTTTTACCGTATAGCAATATTATAACATTGGTTGTTACAAATGCCATCCTATAAATCTGGATGTCAGACTTAGGAGGAAAGTTTTCTTCCAAAAATTACACAGTTCGAACGAGGTCATCGAGTGGTGCCCACGAGGTTCATCCAGGTGGAAGCGCTGCCGAGAAAAATGGATAAAACAAGAATTCGAATGAGGATTGACGAGGCATTTGAATCGTGAGCATTTTGAGCAACCATTGTCAGAACCCAGTCTCGGTCGCTTCATTAGTAACTGGTTTCGAACGCACCGGACTACGGCACTTGGAAGCACCGGTTTTCCTAAGTTTATTGTACACATTGTACACAATGTGTAACGCGAAGGCGTATAATGATCCGGATTACGACCAGCATACACAATTGCCATGGTATTGAAGTTTGCATCGTCGAAATGCACCGATTTTTTTTTTCCCTTTCAAACATGACATTTTTACTTTTCGAGGTCAAAGCTACGATAAATGTTTTTTTTAAGTAGTATACGGACAGAAGGAAATTCTTTCGTAGTATTTTTCATTGAAGGCAACACACATTATCTCAATTGCAAACAATGTCAACAAATCAACGTACGACTTACCTGAATGTTGCTTAGTATTAAGGAGTTTCGGGACAAATGACGATACGTTACCATTTCATTCAAATTTATACAGTACATTTTTTCTCATATACTGCATGCACGCTCTCAATTTTAAATCGATCGTCGACACCGTTCTTATAAAGATTACAATTGAAGAAACACAAGAAACAAAATGCCTAATTGTCCGTAATGTAATGTAAAGCAACGGCGAAATTGTCGTAATGTACTGATGAGTCATTTGACAGTCTTTCGGCAACATTTCTTCACGCTATTCCGTTCGCAAAAACTGCGATTCTCCGTATTATCCGAGGATACACCTCGGATAATGCGGAGGACTCGAATGAGTTAGGTGAGACTCGGATAATGCGGACGTCGGTTAATCGAAGGTCGGATAAACGAGGTTCTACTGTATTGGATAGGCAAATAAGTGCGTTCGGTTTTTTAGAGTGGAATTAAAGACAAAAACCGAACTAACTTTTTTGTCAACTCGATAAATATTGATCGATCATTCTGAAATTGGGTGCCTCAACTTATTTTTAGTTGCTTCATAAAATTCGGAAAAAATAGTGGTATTATTTATAAAAAAATCGAGCTGACCTTTGAATCTTCGAAGCGCCTCCGCATTCCTCAATGAATCTATTATCCACTACTCGACGCGTCCCTTCGAACTATGCAACTTTTGTAGAAAACGTCTTCTCCTAAATCTAATAGGTTATAAAATAACCTTCCACCGTTGATAATTGCTGCCTCACCCGGTATATAGAGATATATATATATATATATATATATATATATATATATATTAGGAGTACAACTTTGCAGTGACCGTTTTACTTAGAGAGCCACTGCGGCCGAAGTAGTGGCCCTAGCTCAATAAAAAAAGTGGCATTTTAAACTAGAGGCTCTGCCAATGTAAACAATTAAAAAAAGCTAACGGATACGTGTATGCATTATAAAGTTATTGGCACTCAAACATGGCAACTTACGAGCCGAATTCTCAGCATTTGCGGGAATTGCTCCAAAGACAACAAAGGAAGGGATTTTTGCACCGGATTGTGACTGGAGATGAAAAGTGGGTTTACTACGATAATCCTAACACCGAAAATCATGGGGACGGCCTGGTCATATTCCGTCATCGACGCCCAAACCGAATATTCACGGAACCAAAGTGATGCTGTGTATCTGGTGGGACCAGCTGGGCGTTGCGTACTATGAGCTGCTCAAACCATCCGAAACCATCACAGGGGAACTCTACCGACGTCAGTTGATGCGTTTGAGTAAGGCACTCAAAGAGAAACGGCCACAATTCAACGAAAGACATGACAAGGTGATACTGCAGCATGACAATGCCCGACCCCATGTTGCAAATGTCGTGAAAAAGTACTTGGAAACGCTGAAATGGGAGGTTTTATCCCACCCGCCGTACTCTCCAGACATTGCCCCTCTTCTGACTATCACTTGTTCCGGTCAATGGCACACGATTTGGCTGACCAGCACTTCGGTACTTACGAAGAAGTCAAAAATTGGGTCGATTCCTGGATTGCCTCCAAGGACCAAGACTTTTATCGACGCGGGATTCGAATGCTACCTGAAAGATGGGCCGAGGTCGTAGCTAGCGACGGGTAGTACTTTGATTAATACATATGTAGCCACTTTTTTATAATAAAGCCTTAAACTTTTGAAAAAAAAGCTCACTGCAAAGTCGTACTCCCAATATATATATATATATATATATATATATATATATATATATATATTCACACACATACAGCCTCAAAATTATATGTAAAAATGATCAATATCATACGTGCCAAAAGCTCAAGAGACAATCAAATGTTTCATATCGTATATATTCTTCCCACCTGAATAAACCAATCAAACGAATCAACGTGAATTTCAATCGAACTACCGTTGAACGGATAATATCATGGCAAACATTGGCAAAACGGGAATCGAGAATGCTGAGCGGGATTGGGAAGTTTTGCCGTTGAATTGGTCAGATGCTTGGTGTATCGCCGTGTCACGAATATATATTAGGGAGGCGTGAACACGTTTGAGGAAAGTTCGATAACAGCGTTCGGTTGTTTGCAGCGTCGACTGCGATCGACCGCAAGAGGATCACGAGCGCTCGCTTTCACAGTACCTTACAGGTATATACGTGCAGCGCGGAGGGCGAGAGAGTGCCCGAAAACCGCAAGATTTCGAGGCAAGACGGCGAGGATAAGAATAATCCAGAGAGAAAAAAAAATATGGCGTTAAAGTTTGCATTGTTGGAATGCAACGATAATTCTTTTTCATATTGAGATGTTAAATAAGTTCTCGCTGTCATTTTGCATTAAAAAAATAGCGCTTTATTTAAAAAAAAAAAAAAAAAAAATCATTCCCAATGCTTTCATACGTTTCGAAACTGTCGTGTGATCTACTCCTAATGATTCTGCAAGTTTAGCTAGCGTCTGGCATGAGCATTCGCGAAGTAATGCCTCCAATTCGACACATGAACGTCATTATTTTTGGAGCGTCTAAAGCAATCTTTGCGGTCGCCGTAATTCTCAACAAGAATTCTGCGTACTTCAGCAAATTCGCCGCAAATACTCTGTTTTCGCACGAAATTTCACATGTTTAATAATATGGGGAAAAAAAGAGTTGTTTCCACTTCGGCAAAATGACACACACTGAATTTCAAGCTTGCTTATTGTACTTTATAGATGCGTTACCATCCTAAACTTTTACACTACACGCACGCAGTTCTGGCAACACCATCTGTTGGAAAACATTAATTTTTGTCATTTTTATTGTTATGAAAAATCTTCCTTTCCCATGTTGATAATATAGATTTCTGAATACGTGTGTTAAAAACTACTAAAGGGATTTTTATCGGCATAAAAGCCAGGGACGCATTCATAAGTATCAATTTTCATGGCATGTCGACGATGCGAACTTGAATCTCATAAAAAAAAATTGCGTTAAACGAGGAGAAGGAGGAGAAGAGACGGTCAGCGTATCGGATATCGAATCGAGTTCTTCATCCTGGCGATATTATTCTCCTCGCGACGATTCACGTAGTGTTACGGCCCGTTCGTTGACCCGGCAAATAGATATCCCTCTCTTATTCTCATCGTGAAACTAGCGTGTATCTTGAGTAGCGCGCGATTCCTCGCTACGCTCTTCCTCACGTCTGATCCATTTTTCGTTCGCAGAGGCGTGACCTTATCGAAGTGTCCTGAGGATGACCAGGGCCGGGCCGTTTTTTACTCTCGAGTCGAACGACTGGATCACGGGGGTGGGGGGTGTGAACGTGAAGAACGGACGGACGGCGCGAATCGAGAGAACGGATCGGCAATCGTCGGCGAACATTTTTCTTCGATGTTTTATATTTTATTAAGGAGGCTCAAAAAAATATGCAACAATGTTATTTGTGCAGTAGTTTTGCGGTGTTTCCATGGAGTCAACTCAGCCATAACATGGCTGTCTAGATCTTCTGAGATTGTTGATGTAACCTGACCGAAATCATTTTAATTTCGACAGTTCCCATCAAATGCTAGTACTGAAAATTCTTTAAGATTTTCGAATTACCCGTTAAAAAATTAGGAAGGCCAGGGGTCGCATTGCACACTACCTTAAGGAGTAAGGCCACTGTAAATTTTTTGAAAAATCGATTTTTTTTTATTGGCTCAAAAAATAGTTTAAACCCTCTAGTTTAAAAATAGTTTAAATCCTTTTAACTTCTTTTTTTAATTTTTTCCAATAAAAAACTATTCGCAAAACTTTAAACGCGTTTTTCTCGAAACATGGTTTTTCAAAATGGCACGCAGCATAACTCGAACAATTTTCATTTTTTTTACTTGAAATTTTAACCAGATGTGAACATTTACATTATCTTGAGAATGTCGATCGGAATTTTCAAGAACTTTATTTATTGATTTTTTATTAACAAAAAACTTGCCGTTTTTTTCGTCAAAAATCAATTTTTTTTTTCAAACGCACGCCAAATCCACAAAAATTGATACTTTTTAAAATCCGATCGACATTCTCTAGCTATAGCCCTCTAGATTAATGGTTTTTTTTTTTTTTTTTCGTTCTAGATTCAAAAGTGCACCAGTGGTGCTGCGTGCCGCGGAGCCCTGGAAGCAAAACATGTCCCGGGAAGATAGCTGTGGAACCGCCATTTTGTTTTTTTTTACTGTAAAAAAATTTTATAATAAAGTTTAATGTATGCCCGATAACACCATTAAAAGTTTTATTTTCAAATACCTTCAATTTCGGGAGCAAAAAATTAGTGAAAAAACCTTTTTTTTTGGGCCGTTACAGTGGCCTTACTCCTTAAAGCTCGATATCTCGCAAATAGGACTTGAAAATGAATAAATGGCACCTCAATTTCCTGTTGAAATATCAGTCTAATGAGCCCCAACTCGATCGGGTGCGTAGCAAAAATCGCCCCGATTTTACAAACAGGTGAAAGACCTGGATTTTTTTTTCAAGGTCTTCCTGCATGTTACTCGAGATTGCACTTTGAAGCATCTACTTGGAAAATCTCATGCATACTGATTCAAAACTGTAAAAATTGTGAGCCTGTGACAGATGGACGTGACGTTATGAGGGTTCTTATTTGAACCCGTAGCCGTAAAAACCACCTGAATATGCGCGCCTACAAACGTCTCGTCGGAAAATTGGAAAAATGGAGAAATTAACAATACGATAAAGGGGCAGTTGACGTAAAAGGATAAGGAGCTCGTACGCTGAGAAAACAAAGAGCGATAGGGAGTATCATTGACGGATGTCTTGGGGCAAAATTCTCGTTCTAATTGCAACCGCGTTGCTCGTTCGTCACTTGCGTCCACGATTTCGTACGGCAACCATTGAAAAATATGCTGCTGAAGTTTGGATCGTTTGGCTACAATGAAATCGCCCCAATATGTTTTGGCAGATTTAGGCTACGGAAATCACTGAAACCGTTTTTTTCGCCTCATTATTAGAGGTTGGCCACCTGAGTCTGCAAAAAAATCGGGGTGGGTGGCGACGCTGCCGCAGTTATTTCTGTGAAACGTCTTAACATAGAAACATTAACAGTAAGACGCCACGCGACAACCTCTTGCCGCTGTTTTTGGCGCATAGTGGTCAGTCGAGGAGGCGCCATAGCAGAAGAAGAAGAAGAAGAAGAAGAAGAAGAAGAAGGAGAAGAAGAACTTTTCACCAATTTTCACCTTATATTCCCAATAACTTTTGACGGGCACACATTTTGATATTTACCACGTATTAAGAAATCCACGAGTTATACCCCCAACGCGAGCCCGCTTTGCAACGATATCTAAACAAATCGCGCATGTCGCGTAGTTACATGGGGTTAAAGCCTGCATCCTTCGGCTGCAACGAAAAATCCTTCATTTCTGATTTTCATCATTATGCAAAATCATATTTTGCAGATTTCTCATAGATTCTACAAAAGTTCATTCCAACGATGCCAACTTCAACGTCATGCAGTTACAATTATAAGCCTCACAACGGCGACATGTAAACGGTTGCATGCTGCTTTATTGGCACGTTCACCCCCGTGTAATAACTGACTCACCGAATTAAAAGACGTGTCACGTCATCAAATTTTTCATAATAATGGCAAAAATAAATGAATGAACTAAAAAGAATTTACGTTGCAAACTGTAAGGGAGAGATACGTTTAGGCGACGAAAATTTTTGCTAATTTTCTTGATTTTTTTTTCAGGATGACCAAGAAATCTTGTTCATTTTTGAGACTCTCAAAGTACGTTTCACTACTACTTTTGGCTGTTACATGGTATTTTGTATTTTCGTTGAACTTAAAAAATGACGGAGGTACGACGCGGTCTTCTAAACTGCATTTTCAAAACTGGCGTGACGTATAGCTAAAACTAATTGAATAATTCTGACGAACTTTGGTAAAAATCTTTCGAACCTTAATGTCTAAAACATGGGCCTAAATATTTTTGAAAATTAAAAAACAACAAAAGTATTGCAAAATGTAACCATTTTTTGCGGAAAATTCAATCTCTTGATTGAATCTTGGTTTTAAATGATATACAAACCGGTTTAATCACTCGGTACATTATGACAATGTTGTCATCGTGTGTAACACAGTGTACTGACTTTTTATGTTATCTCATTATAGGCATCTCCCTATGTTAGGAAGTGTTTTTTCAATTGTACATTTTATAGAAACGATGTAGACGATCGATAAAAAATTTGGACAGTGTATTCAGCATATGGCAAAGAATATACTGTATAAATTTGAAGGAAATTGTAAGATTTCGTCATTTGTCCCGAAACTTCATAATGAAAGAAAAATCTTGGTTAGTTTTTCTTCTTTTCTTCAGATTAATATCGCCGACGTAACGTGTCATGCCGTCTGCTGCGACAACATCCGCCGCAACGCTATAAAGGTTTCCTCTGCCTCCTCAATACGATTGCACAATTGCCTTGCCATGTGAAAGATTGCAAGCTCGATAGAGCGACGCGGAAGCAAGCTGTGCAGGTATCTCAGTACAATTAGCGAATATATTTAAGTCGTCACCTCTCTCTCGAGAGCGTCGCGTTCGGCGCGTATGACGGTGGCTTGTCTGACGACGTCCTGTCTGGCGCGTTCGAGCGATCTTCTCGTCGCCTCGTTCTGGGTCGCCTGCAGTTGGACTCGTCGAAGAGCCGCCGCTTGCTCCCGTTCGAGGCGATCCCTCGCGGCGATGCAGGCGTCGCGATCCGCCCTCGTTCTCTCGGCCTCGTCCTCGAGGCGCAGGCTACGCTCGAGCTCAAGAAACAGCTCTTCTTCTTTGTCGCGAAGCTCTATCTCGCTGCTCTCGAGTCTCTTCTCCAGGGCCCGCCTCGTCTCCTCCAGCTTCTCTCGTTCGGCCTGAAAATAAACGCAATATCAATATGTCAGAGTTGAGAGACTAATTATCGATATAATCATTCTCATTCGATACGGCAAGTTACACGACGACCAACCAGGCACGCTCTGCATCATTTTGCATTTTCGAAATTATTCGTTTTTGTTATCGTATACTTGTATAGACTACGCTCTTAACTTTCATTTGCAACCAACATCTTGTAAACATCTAAACAAAAATTGACCTAGTTATGAGGACTTTGGTGAAGGGTCAGATCATCGCCTACCGTGCTATGAAATCTCCAAACTTTATAACATTTTCTATCATATGACCGAATGATTTTTCGATTAAATTTCTTACTTGTAGTCGAAAATCGAACGTCTTTATCGACAAATTGCCATTCGCGTAATTTAAAAGACAAAATCTCATGTATCCGATCATACGAACGTTTTCATGTAATATTCAATGAATTACTTTTTTTTTCTTTTCACATCCCTCTAGATCCACCTACACCGATTGGCCATGCAGAAACGGTCACACGTTCTTTAAATAACAATAACTTCATTGTTCATGCATATTTTTCAATCAAAAAGAAACTCAAACTTGGCAAGACTTTTTCATTTTTTCATTTATTGTGCCAAAGCCCGACCTCGTCATCCCAATACTCGCATCGGAAAACAAATATTTCAAGTCGACCTGTTTGTTTGGGCTCCCAGTTTCTGCGGAGACCCGTTAAACGAAGTAGAGAAAGTCAAAAAGTCCTTATCTTTTTCTTGTTTTCATTAATAATTAAACTATTGGAGAATATATTTTCCAAGTTTAAGAGGCCAATGCGCAATACTTGTAAGGTACACACGTAAAAACGTAAATTCATTCAGTCATGAACACGAACGGTACGGTATAAACGTGTATCAATCGGTGTCTTTCGTGCTTCCTGCTTCCAACCGGGTCTAGAGAATCGCCGCGATGACTATGTAGTAGCAGCTTTTTGGGGCTATACCAGTCTGACACTTTCATAAAATCAATTTTTTTGCCCCTTTCAACAGTTTATACTTTCAAGAATATCCTGTGAATATTTCAAGGCCGTATCTATAATACTCCCCGAATGGCAGCCTTCTACTAAAGAGCAACCGCGCCCGTAGCTATAAAATCGATAGTTCAATCTTTGAACGCGTTTTTCTCGAAATGACATTTTTCAAATTTGCTGTCCGTCTAACTTAAAGAGCAATTATCCAATTGACTTGAAATTTGAACTGAGTACTCTTCAATATATTTACTCTACAATGACGTGGAATATTTTCGATTGGATGAAAATTGACGATTTGGCATTGAAAAAAACCACCATTCTATAGGCAAGAATACAGACTTTTTTTTCATAACTAGGCCATTATGTTAGATATTGATATTTATCGAAAATCCTACGTCATTGGACAGAAAATACCTTGCAGTGTAATGACATTTTTTCCTTTTTCGGTTTGAGCTACTCAATCGGCCGGAATCATGTCAGCAGTGGAGGAACTTTTTTTTTGCGCCTCCGAAGGCAGCGCATAAGTCGCTTGGACCTCAATGTTTTTTTTTTTTTTTATGAAAAAATTATGCGATATAGGTCAAATATAGCCAAATATATCCTTAATTTTCCGAAACATTTAATTGAGTATTTTTATTCCACAAAATTCCTGAAAACCACCGGAATTTTCAGCGTTTACGCTTAAAGATGATGGAATCTCTCAAATTGAATATTAGCCAGAAGTGCAAGATTCGCCGATCAGCGCGATAAAAATTGTTTTCTTTTCTTTTTTTGTTTTTTTTGTTTTTTTCAAAATCGTCACTCTTTTCTTCAAACTCCAAAATTGTTCTGATTTCATGTTTTCTTTTCGGGGTTTTTTTTTTCTTTCAATTTATCGAGAGAAGAGAAGAGAAGAGAATTCGAGACTCTAGTGGCGAGGCATGACCAATGTTCAGCTAATGATTCCGCCATTATGCGACACTTTTATGGTAAACGTTTTCGTTTGTAGTCTTTTCGTAATTATTATCAGTTTGCACCTGAAAACGGCAGAATGTTTTCGGTAGAATCGAAATGTTCTACCGAAATTAAGGCGGGACACCATTATGACGGGTGAAAAATATCAATTTTTTTTGTGCATTTTCCCAAAGTATACATGTCCGAGAATATGTGAAAAAATTTCGAGTTAAAATAATAAAAATCGACCAAGTTACAGAAGAGCAAGTAGCGTAACGATTTACGTATATACTAAAACTTTCAATCGTGCTTTTCTCGAGACGATTTTTCTCGACCTGGCCGGAATCAACACCAATTATAATTGTCCGATTTTCAATGTTCCGTAGCCAATGGTTCCGTAATTGCAGTAGCTATCGTTGTGCGTAGCTGTTTTTTTTCTTTAGTTTTTTCTAAGCCCCCAAATATAAGTAAACATTTCGTCAATATTACACTTTTTTTAAACCTGCCATTTTCTGCAAAATGTTTGTTTTTCTTCGAAAAAGGACTACGTACAACAAAAACTACATCTATATAGATTATAAACGCTTTTTATTCTTATTTTTCAAACCAAGCATTGCCAAGTCATCGATCCGACCGTTGGACCATCTTTTTTACACAGAGGCTCAATAACATTGTCAATTTTTTTAAAATTTACACTATATAAGTTCAATGCATGCTTCATAAGAAACCTTTTTTTTAATCCCAAATGAATAATCTAGTGGACAAAAAAAAATCGGAAACAAGTACCTTTTTCGGCCCGTCACAGTGGTGCCCTCTTAGCAATAACATTGCTCTGTTACACAGGTAATGAAGATGGAGAATTCGAAGTGGATTCGAAGAAAACAAATGAACTTCGGTCATGATCTACATATGGTTCTACAAAATGGACACTACATATGATTCTACAAAATAGACAGTGGAACAACTTTTTAACGATTTAAAATCAAATACGATTTTGCGGTACACTAGCCGTCTGTCCGAAGCCCTGCGCGGTGGAATCTTTGTTTATATATAAGCTTGACCCTGGAGAAAAATACCAAAGCATTTCTTCATGTCAACAGAAAACACTGGAGATGTAGAGGAACGGTTTTGTAAAATATTTATTTTCGAAGAAATGGCGCTCACTCGCATTTTCTCAAACAAACATATGATAATAAAAATGTTAATTGCAAAAAGATTTTACAATATGTTGCGAAAATCTTTGGTACCCGTTTGGAAAATATACCAAAAAATGTAAAATACAAGTTATTCCGATAAAAATTAAAGGTTACCGAAATGTCACCGTGAAGTCATATTCGAAAAAATGCCTTTTCAGGGAAAACACTCTCGAAATTCTGGCTACTGATTTTTTGTTAATAACAAAATAAAATAATAACGGTTCCAAAACTTGTTTACACCCCTCATTTCGGCCAAAACCAAATTGGTTTGATCGCAAAGAAAATGATTTCTTAAATTTCTTCAACAAATCAACTATGCCATAATGTAAGAGTTTTTCTTTTCAATTTCGGCTTTTATTTCTCTAGCAAGAGTTGTAAAAAAAACGGCCGAGTGATTTTTCCATTCTAAATCTGCTAAAAAACGTGATATTCGAATAAAAAAATGGACAGCGTTCCAACGGGGTGCCAATTTCAACAGCATTTTGACATTATTCCCGAGACTATAAACCGCAAAGAAAATATTTTTTTTCGACCGAGCACGGTGACGTGAACCCTTAACGAAAAAAAAAAGAATCAGACAAATCGCTTTCAAAAGAAACCGGCTCACTAGGCTGGAGGACCGAGTCGGGGTTCAGTAGAATCGATCGGGTATAATCAATTGGGTTTGTTTGGGTTGTTTGGGAAGAATACAAAATAATAGTCGAGTGATTTTTGAACTCTAAATCTGGAAAAAAATTGTGCCATTAGAAGGAAAAATTAGGCCGCGCTCCCGAGACTACAAACTAAAGATATACGCAAGGAAAATCAGTTTGTCCGATCCAGCACAGTGACACGTTAACCCTTGAAGCAAAAGAAAAAAGAAAAAATCGGTTGGAAAAGAAAGCGGATCGATAGGCTGGAGGAAGAAGCCGAGGTTCAACAGAATCGAATCAACATTACGCGCCAGCTCAATGTATTTTTTGTTTCCATCTTTGTTCCAGGAGATTCGAGTGGCAGCTCGAAGCTCGCGCTCGATCCTTGGATCTGGCACACACGCCTATACGGGGGCCGTGCGTGCACGCCTGAATGGCCGCGCGTACTCCGAAAGGATATAGGCGTTTAATTACGCTGATTCATCATTTGTTATAGCCGAGTGAGTAACGCGTGCATCGACTTTTCTCCATACAAAAAGCGCACGAGTTTTCTTCTTTTTCATCAGCATTTATTAAATTAATGGTGTGTAGCGAAAAGACGTTGGTTTGTTGTTGTTGTTGTTGTTGTTATTATAATAGGAAGAGCACGGGGAATTCCTTGACTCCACGAAGTCGACGCGGGCTTTGACGTTAAATTCCGTGAACCGTTACCTTCACGGCCCTAATTAGGAGTAATTGCAGTGACAAGGTGGGCTTTCCGATCGCGGGCAACCACGTATCGATAATAATTGTGCTACGAGGCAGTCACACAGGGCACCTGCGACCACGGCAATCGGAATGAGGGGGGCGCCTCTCTCGCGAACCGCACGACTCGCACGGAGCCGCCGCGCATCGATCATACTTTCTAATTCGCGAGAAGGTTTCGCGCTTTATTCTATATTATGTACACCATCTCCCCGTATACGCCAGATTCATATCTTTTGCGCTACAGAACTCTCTTCCGGCTTAGGATACGCACACGCGCATACACGGCATGCACGGGGCTGTGCGAAGAGAATAATTTCACAGCTTCTTCCCAGGCTGGCAGGCAATTATTCCGAGAGTCGTGCCTTTTAGAAAGGAAAAATAAGGGTCGATGTAGAAAGTCCCGGCGAGATGGCTTCGCAGCACGGACAAAAAGGTCTGCCACGGACAAAGAGAGAGAGAGAGAGACAGAGGGGGGGGGGGGGGGGTAAAAAATAAACGAGCGGCAGTGGCGGCGCAACACCCAAGGCACCCGACTGTTGCGATTATTGTCCTGTTATTGAGACGACCAAAGCTTGCCATTATCAGGCCACCGAAACCATGTCTTCCCGTCACGAGCGGACTAATGAGGACGGGTTTGTGCCTTTTTTAAGGTCCGATCCACGGTGAGAGTCAGCCAGCGCACGTTACCAACTCAGAATCGAAGCTAGCCTTTCTAGCGATAAATTACGTCTAAGTTGATAACGAGGCAAGTGTCTCTTGCGCGCAATTATCGCGCTTTATGCATCCAGCAGAAATAAACGGATGCGCCGATACAGCGCAGGGTGAGAAAGGCGACGGTGTTGATTACGGAGGTATGACACGATCTTCTAAACGGAATTTTCGTTACTGCTGTGTCGTACGGCGGAAAAAACTATTCGACTGATTCTTATCATAAAATTTGGTATACATCTTTCTAACCTTATTATTTGAAACATGACCCTACATGTTTGGAAAATTAAAAAAAAAAAGAAGGATTTTTGGTTGCCAAATATTGCCATTTTTTGGGTAATATTCAGTTTTTTGTTGTTTAAAAACGTACCATTTCATCGATTTACAACATCTCTCACTTTTCTTGGTTCATATTCTGTGTTTGGGTGTTAATGAAAGATAAATCTCCGTTGGTTTTCATTTTTTTTTTTTTTTTTCAGATTAATCCCGCCCACGCTACGTATCACGCCGTTTGACAACATCCGCCGCAACACGTTTAGAAGACCATGCCATACCTCCGCCATTTTTAAAGATTAATAAAAAAATACCATGTAACAGCTAAAAATAGTAATAAAACATACCCTAAGTGTCAAAAATTGTGAAGAAATCTGTGAAACAAAAATGGAGATCAGCAGCAACGCCTCACCTAAACGTACCTCCCCCCCCCCCTTAATGTGACAAGCCTTGGTCGTCTCAATAACAGGACAATAATCGCAACAGTCGGGTGCCTTGCGTGTTGCGCCGCCACTGCCGCTCGTTTATTTTTTACCGACAATCACGAACCCAAACAAATCCAAACAAACACACACACACACACACACACACACACACACACAGATATATATATATAGATAACCACCGACAATGGTGGATGGGCAGTCGTTAGTGGTCCGGCTCTGGCGGTACTTTGAGTTGAGTAGCGTTGTGCATGGCAGATACTCGGAGCGGTGGCCGCTTGGCCGTGCAAGCGCTTGCGCATCACCAAGTGAGTGGAAGACCAATACTTCTGAGACCTTCATGTGGATACACGGAGAGAAAAGTTCGCGGTATTTTAAAGAAACGCGCATGGTAAAAGATGGCATTGTAAATTTGCTATAGTTTATTGACATCGTTATCATAACATGGTTAACTATAGGCGAAAAGAATATTTAAACATGCTATTTGGGTGGTGTGTTTAATTATCTATTATGCCGGAAATAATCATCAACTATCGTAAAAGGCTTAACAATATGGATATGGCTAATATAGTGCTATCACGAAATCGGCGCACAAATACTAATGTTGTATACTGTGCGTTAGGTTTTGTACAGTCAAACTTCCACTGTTTTTTTTTTTTCAAATGTGTACAATTCATATGGTTAACATTATCGTTTGACGAGTATAATTTGTTAGAAGACCTTATGAAAAGTGACTATTCGAAAGGAAAAAAAATGGTTATGTTTACTTATAGAGAAGACGTTAATCATTTGCAGTTGGAGCAACCACGGCTCAGGAGTTTTAAGAACTATGCGTGTTGCATTGCAAAAATAGCATATCAGTTGAAGACTTCTTCTTGTCTGGCTATGCATTTGGCAGCTCGTGTCATATAATTTGGTACAAATCACTATTATAAGGTAAAAAACTATTGCGATACGCCATAAATACATTTAAGGAGTGATGCACATTATTTAAACAAAAAATCTGTGCACAAATCCACCTTTTCGTTTTATCCCGAATCATGATAGGAAAGGGTTTAATTGGGAGGGGAATACGTGAAAACCCGCAAGTGTATACTTTGGACCTCAACAAATTAATATTTAATTCATTACTCATTGGTGGTAAATAGAATCTTGATTTGGATAATAAATATATTTCAAATACGTCTCTGGAACATTAGAATCAAAATTTAAAAAACATTCATTCCACGAAAATGTTGGTCAATCCAAATAATAGAGCATCGACCAAATGCCTTTATTTGATTTAAATAAATATATTTTTTATCAGTGTAAGCACATACATTCAAATGTTATGCTGAGTGTAAAAGAAATATACATTTTTTTTCAAGTTCCCACTCCACTTTTGGTTACAATCGACACACCACGAATTTTGCGCACTGTCGCTCTCGGTCGGCCAAGTGTATTCCGAAAGACGTGGGGATTACACATTTTGTGATACCCACGCGAGAAAAACATTCTCTTGTATGTACCGAGATGGTGGTAATACAAAATATTTTTTCATCATTGAGGATGGGTAACGACACGGATTGCAAATCAAAGCACCAGTAATTCAAATACTCCTTTTATACATTCAAATTAACAACAATGTATTTCAATCAAATACGTCTTTATTGAATTGTCTAAATCAAGGAATGCTTGAATTAATTTAAAAAATATATATTTGAAATAGCAAGTTAGTAGGACGCGAGGCAAGGAAATAAATGATTTGACTAAAACAGATCTTACACGGGTAAAAAAAGTCTGATTTAACTGGCATCTATTAAATTCAAACAATTTCGGTTCGTTGTCTCGCGGCCTACTACGATTTTATTTGTTTTGCATGTTTAAAAAAAATTGTTTTGAAGCATTCTTGCAAAATCCAAACTACATGTATCCGAAATCCAAATAGTCTACAAGACTAAATACTTTTTGGAGTAGATGATACCAAATTCTAAAACTATTTGGAGCATATAAATGTTTTATTAGTCAATGGTGTTAAATAGATCTTGATTGAAATAAAGAAATATATTGGAAACAAATATTCGGAATAGTATCGTGGAAGCAAACAAACAAAAACATTGATATTACAAAATTTCGTAAACTCAAATGAAAAAGGATCAAATAAATGCAGGTAGTTGATTTCAATAAATCTTTCCTATCATTTCAGGTGAATGGGATAAATTTGTTTAACAATGTGAAGTCAACACACGCACGCGCGCGGATTTATTCGTGCACGTCTCCGGCGACGATAAACACTTGGAGGATGTTGCGCGTACACGCCAACTCCGCAAGTGCCGTAACCCGAGAGCGATAAATCGTGAGAATCATTTGTTTTTGTTCCACCAGATCTCATCCGGTCTCTGTTAATTTGCCGCTTTCGTTTATGCCGCTGGTGGGCGCGAGTATTCCGTAGCAAATTGGAATTCATGGTTTGGAAGTTCGCATTGTTAGAGCGCGATAAAAATTCTTTCAAGTTTTTTTCGGTGCTTTTACTTCGCTTGTCATGAAAAACCCTTTTTCGCGATTTGGGCTGCTGGTCTCTAATAAAAATCCTAAGGCGCGTTTCAGATCACATTCGTAGGGCCAGAAAAAAAATTGCACAATTAAAGGAAAGGTACTTCTTCCGTTGCATTGCAACGATGCAAACTTCAACATCATGATATTCCGGCAAACAGGTTTTTATTGCCAGAGTGTGGTGAGTTGTTACTTCGATGCCTGGTTTGTCGCCTCTTTTTTGCTTCTGCCACAGCTATTCCTATGCTTTAGGACGTTGAGGGCTACATCTACCTACAGACACGAAAATGGCCAAATTCCAATTTTTTTTTCTACCAAGTGCTTGGTGAACGAAAAACGAATTTTTTTAACACAAACGTTCACATATTGAGAGCCTTAAAGAAAATGACCAAAAGATTCAGAAAAACAACAAAAACACGGCAGTCGTCGGCTGATGACGAAAATTTTTTTGCGTCGTTTGGCTTTGGAAACTCCTGCTTAAACGGTCCATCTGAAATCTAAAAACCAAAATAGTGATGCAAGTTAAGAATAAATACGAGTCGTTGGTGATCGGCGGTTTTTAAAGTCGCTTTTTTTAACAACGTGGCGATGAATAAAAATTCGAGCATACAAAGTCTATAAAAAAAGTCGTCATTCTTACGTAACTATTCAAAAATGAAGATCGATTTTAAAAAAGTGAGATCGTCAACGACCTTTAAATGTTTCTCATCGTATCTCTTGTAAATTTGGAAACAATCCATCAAGTGGTTCTCGAGATATCACGTCCACCAAGTTTGAAAACAGTTTTTCGAGAAAAAAAAAGCGTTTAAAATGTTAAGTATACCACTCGCTCGGCCAACCATTTTGAGCTTTAGCTCACTCAATTGTAGGAATATTTCAATAAAACTTTCAGGGAATGTAGTTAAAATCGAATAAAAATATTTTTGGAAAATGCAACTTTTTTAATCAGCTAGGTAGATGTAGCCAGAAATCGTCGCCGAGCTTTCAATCCGTCGAGGTGCTCGATTGCAGCAGAGAATTTTAAATATCTGTAGACGCCGGGAAAAAATAGCCTCGGGCTTCTTCTTTCTCCACTGCTGAGTCACTGGCCGAGGACCCCAAAAACTTTTTCTTCCTTCTGACTGTTCATTGTAACCGTAGTCTTTGGTAACGTGCATTCGCCTTTCTTCCGCGAGCATATTTCTCTCTCTCTCTCTCTCTCTCTCTCTCTCTCTCTCTCTCTCTCCCTCTCTCCCACTCTCTCACGCGCCGGAAATCGAACTCACGTCTTTTTTTAACCTTTGCAAATAAAATCGTAGTTTCCCAACACGAAGGGGCCCTGTAACAGCGTGTTACCATATTCTACTCTCTCTCTCTCTCTCTCTCTCTCTCTCTCTCTCTCTCACCCTCTACCTTCCGCCTGTCCCCTCTCTCGTTCTCCCCATGGTGATGCAGCATGTGTTTTGGTGCATCAAGTCGTAATTGATTGACTTTCGTATTTTCTTATTGCTATTATGGTAAATTTGGTATCTTTCGATTATATTTTATCTCAGCTTTATTACAACTGTGTAGCCACAACTTTTTCTTATTTTTATTTTGTCTACAATGTATGACGTTGTATATTGTTTTATTTTATTCACATTATTTGCTTCCACCCTACGACCTGACAGCAGTTCCCGCGAATTTCCACTTATTAGCGTCTACTGCGATTACGATTTGGTTTATGATTTAACATTATTGTTATATGTTACCCTAATTTGCGATTCTGTTCTCGCGTTTACGGGTCATGCTTATGAGTTATTTTTGACGAGTTTGCATAAGCTTTAAATTCCATAAATACGATTATTGTTTGTTATTGCCAAGTTTTTATTGCCTGGAGTCTTAACTCAAATTTGGATCAAAGCTTTTGTAAAAGTTTACCGAGTTATGAGGAATTTTGTGAAGGAGAAGTAATAAAAGTATACATTATTATTTTTGATTCAACATTACCGTACAAGGAACATCACATAAGGAGGCTGGAGCGTTAGCCACAAGCCAACATTTAAAAAAAAGTATGTCATTGTCTAGACTATACTGAGTATTAGCGATTAAATTTTTTTTCACCATAAAACACCACATATGAAAAATACCTTAATGTATGTAACTTTACGTTCAGTTAGATGGGCAATACGTTTACACTACGGGTGATGTAATTTTTGGCTAATTAGCATCAGGATAAACCACTTCCAGCAACGATTCAACGCAAATTAAACCTTTGTACATATTTAGAAAAAAAAAAAACATCTTGCCCATCGTGAACCATATATATTCAATATTAAACGATCACGGTTTGATGAAAGACTACGAATCTTGGCTGCCGTATGAAGAGCATTGCTGCCAATCTCGATGTCCGTCAAGTTGCAATATTTCGGCGACACTAAATATTAATTAATGGTAATAAAATAAATAATCTCGTGACATAAACGTAAATAGGCATCATTATAAATTATTCAATATTTCATTCTGAGTTGTATAAAACATTCACTGACGCAGGTTTTTCATAATAATCATTGATAATGTTATACTTTTCCGAGTGAAACATGAGCACCTACAGAATCAATCTATATTTTGTATGCATCTTTTTGGTGGTTCATTGAAAAAAAAATCATAAACCGTCATTTGACTCAACTAGTTTCGATTATGTTGAAGCTCAAATACGCGATAAAGCATTGCAAACTATTAGATACGTATTTTTTTTATCGGCGGAAAAACGTTTTCAAGGTGGTCGTAAACACCCTTCCAAGAAAGGGCGTTTACGACGCGAAACGCGTCAACCCTTCATATTTTTTCTATACTTTTCGAGAGGATTTTCCATCGCTCTACACGAAAAGAATTTCCTTTTTTCGTTTTATTCAAATCGGTGGACTGCTTGTGGGTGAAACTGCAAATAAATCACCCCTGGACACGCCTTTTTTGAGGAGTGGTTTTCCCCGTTAAAACCGTTTTTTCGCTGATAAAATAAATATGTCTAATATGTGTCTAATAGGTTTCAATGCTTTATCGCATATACGAGTTTCAACAAAATCGAAGGCAGACACTGAAATCTTCCTGTTACTTTCTAGAACTTAGCCACACCGACTGGCCATGCAGCAACAGTTGCACTTTGTTTAACAAATAATTACTTCATTTCGTATTAATATATTGGAATTAAAAAAAAACTCTAATTTGTCAAGCCTATGTATTAATTGTGTGTAAAATCTCGGCCTCGTTATCTCAACGCACTATAAACAAAAAATATTGATATTCGACCTGATTTTTTAGCCTCAAGCTTATGCAAGCCGATTAAGGTCGTTATACGCACCACGTTAGCCGTACGATCCATTCCTAAGATTGAACGATGCACCGAAGTTGAACCGACTCACCGACATTCTTGTATTTACCATAGTTGTTTTGTCCCAAAATTCAACTACGAGACAATAAACAACCATTGAGTAATCAATCTATGTCTCCCAACCTGACCCCACCTCTCTCCCTTTTCGTTCTTGATTTTTTTTCTGTGTTCTTTGATTTTACAGTAGAACCTCGATTATCCGAACCCTCAATTATCCGAACGATGGCTTAGTTTATCCGAACGCTCAATTATCCGAACGTTGGCGCGAAAGATACATTGTTGCTCGCTGCCACTGCCGTGAGCAACAATGAGCAACCCAACGCAACTTCTCCTTCTCAAATGGCTGCGAGTCTTAGCCGCTCAAAAACACGTTAGGGCCGTTCGTCAATTACAAATGTACGATTTTATAAAAAAAATATTTAAAAAGGCATTCGACTTTTTTCAGGCGATTAATATATATATATATATATATATATATATATATATTAACACCCGATATATGTATGTACATAAAAACAGTACATACATATATATTATAATTTGACATGTACTGTACTGTTTTTATGTAAAAGGTTGTTGTTTATGATCTCGTCCCAAAAAACCCAAAAGTCGAATGCCTTTTTAAATATTTTTTTTATAAAATCGTTCGGATAATCGAAACGTGGGTTTTTTGTATGTACCCTAAAGGTACATATATATATGTATAAAAACAGTACATGCATATATGTATGTACTGTTTTTATGTAAAAAGGTGTTGTATATGATCCCGTCCTAAATAACCCACGTTTCGATTATCCGAACTTTTGATTATCCGAACTAGTCTCAGTCCCAATTGGTTCGGATAATCGAGGTTCTACTGTATATTCGATCTCATCGCATCTCATTTGTTTATTTTTAAATCGAATCTTGATGTCTTCTATTTCTGTTAATCTTTATGTTTTTCCGACAGTTTAATGGGGCGTAATAAATATTATTAATCAATCAATCAACCGCCCTCACCCCTCCCCGCCCCTATATCTTTGGCTCGTGTACGAGGACGATGGAAGTGCTTTAATGCTCGCAGGAAGGTGGCTATAATACTGTTAACCACGGCCTCGAAACGGCGGAGCGCGAGCTGAGGTCACCAGCTCTCACGGTCTGGTGAACAAGCTCCGGGAAATCCTGCGCGCTCGCGAGCAGCGCTCCTCCCTCTCTCTCTCTTTTTTCGTTCACGCTCTATCGCATTAGCTCTTCTCGTTTCGCCGATTCCGCGGCCAAATTTGAATTCTTCACGGCTAATCGCCGAATTTACCGATTGCTCGAAGAAGCGAGGATTGTTCTCGGCGGGTGCGCTCGCAAACCGTCTAAATCGCTTCAGCTTCGCATTTTCCCACGGGAAAAGTCTCTCGGAGAAGTCTCTGGTGGCTTCGGTAGTTGACTCGTTCTCGCGTAACCGCTTGAACGATCACAGACAATCGCAAACCGACCTTCGCTTTACGTAAGAGCCCCACGGAGGGGAACGTCTAATCGACGGGGCAAAACAGTACAGTTGCAGAGATTATTATACGGAGTGGAGTCGCGTGCAAGACGTCGCGACACTGCCTGCCTGGAAAACTGGACGAGATTCGTTCGTTCGATTTTACAAATATGCCAAAAATAAAATCAACCGTCGGCCCATTGATCAACCGTTTTCGGGCTTATAAACGATTTCGGACATAATGAGCATACGTTAGAGTTCATAGGTTGGGTGGCTGTGCATCTCCGCAGTCAATTTTTTGCCCGCTTTCGACCAACTATCAACACTCGGCGGGTGTCATTTTTTTTCATCTGCGGAGAATTATGTAATAATTCATTTTACAATTATTACAATGCAATATTATTTGCAGACTTTTATTGTAAGTCTCGGAAAAAAGTTTTTTTTTTAATAGTCAAGGGATTTCCGCACTCAAAATCTGCGACACGAAATCAAAGAAATTGGAAAATACTTATCTCAATTGAATCCCAACGATGCAACGTTCACTCTAATGGAAAATTTCACACGGGACTCTGAGTTTCGCGAAATCCGAACGTTTATGTTTTCGGCAGATTTCTCTTTTTGCATAATAAAGCCTCCTAATTGAGCGATTTATAATTATCGGTATCGCTACGATAAGAATTTTCGTAGACTCGGATAATGCAGCTGCGGTTCGATTATATGCGAAAAAGCTCCCCCATGCAAAAAAAGCGAAAGTCAGCTCTGTCGGGACGAATTTAATACTTTGCCAATATCGAAAAATCATGGTGGCCGGATGCGCTCACCGCCATTCTAGAGCCTAAAGGATTCCGCACGAAACGAGGGAGGGTCGAGCGCTAAAGTTCCAAGTCACGTTAGGACGCAAACAATTGCTGTTGCTGTTTCGATTGAATCTTTAGTTTATAGTCTCGAGAATGATATCCAACTGCTTTCGAGTACAAACAATACATCGCGCAGCCAACATTTGAAGCCAATTATATTATTTTTCTATTAACGAAAAATCTTTATTTTACTTTACGTTTATTTTCTAAAGAAATACCATTTTCCCCTCAATATTGAAAAATACTTTGCAAATCAACATTCTTACGAAAAAATATAAAAAATAGACGAATCCAAGTGTGGACGGTTTTTGAAAATCAGCGAGCACACACCAGTTGGCCTTATTTGTTGGTTTGTGCTGCTAGTTTGTATTGATCTATAAAAAATGTCTACTCTTCGATGTAAATCTATATATATGTATATGTATGTGTGTGTGTGTGTGTGTGTGTGTGTGTGTGCATGTGTGCGCGTGTGCGTGTGTGTGTATATATATTAGGAGTACAACTTTGCAGTGACCGTTTTACTTAGAGAGCCGCTGCGGCCGAAGTAGTGGCCCTAGCTCAATAAAAAAAAGTGGCATTTTAAACTAGAGGCTCTGCCAATGTAAACAATTTAAAAAAGCTACCGGATACGTGTATGCATTATAAAGTTATTGGCACTCAAACATGGCAACCTACGAGCCGAATTCTCAGCATTTGCGGGAACTGCTCCAAAGACAACAAAGGAAGGGATTTTTGCACCGGATTGTGACTGGAGATGAAAAGTGGGTTTACTACGATAATCCTAAACGCCGAAAATCATGGGGACTGCCTGGTCATATTCCGTCATCGACGCCCAAACCGAATATTCACGGATCCAAAGTGATGCTGTGTATCTGGTGGGACCAGCTGGGCGTTGCGTACTATGAGCTGCTCAAACCATCCGAAACCATCACAGGGGAACTCTACCGACGTCAGTTGATGCGCTTGAGTAAGGCACTCAAAGAGAAACGGCCACAATTTAACGAAAGACATGACAAGGTGATACTGCAGCATGACAATGCCTGACCTCATGTTGCAAATGTCGTGAAAAAGTACTTGGAAACGCTGAAATGGGCGGTTTTATCCCACCCGCCGTACTCCCCAGACATTGCCCGTTCCGACTATCACTTGTTCCGGTCAATGGCACACGATTTGGCTGACCAGCACTTCGGTACTTACGAAGAAGTCAAAAATTGGGTCGATTCCTGGATTGCCTCCAAGGACCAAGACTTTTATCGACGCGGGATTCGAATGCTACCTGAAAGATGGGCCGAGGTCGTAGCTAGCGACGGGCAGTACTTTGATTAAAAAATATGTAGCCACTTTTTTATAATAAAGCCTTAAACTTTTGAAAAAAACGCTCACTGCAAAGTTGTACTCCCAATATATATATATATTTCGTGGAGCCAATTTCAAATGATCAATTAAGTTCATGAATAAAGATTCGAATTAAAAGTGGATTAATAAAAAGAATCAATAAAAACATATTTTTTATTCAAAAAATCGATTTTTTAAAACCATCTAGAAAAATCTAAAATACATTTAAGATTAAGATGCCGTTGGACCCAGGTCGAAAAAATAATTATTTTCGGAGATATTGAATATTTTGTGGAGCGGTGCAGCGCTCCGTGACGCTCGGGGTCCCGCGCAGCTGCGTGCCTCAGGGTCGGCAGGTATACCGGGCCTTTCCCAGGTCCTGCGGGTCTTTCCTAGGTATTCTTTTGTCTCCCTTCACAAAAACCGGCTATTGTTATAAATATAGTTTCGAAAAAAAGCCATAGGTGGCGATAATTGAAAAATTTTCAAGGCAGGTATGGGGATAGCGTCATAGCATCAGTTTGCGAATAGAAGCGACGCTACTCGTGTCTAAACGCTCCGAATCGTTTCGTTTATAAATATCGAACGCTCAGGATTATTCTTTGCACATCAAAATGGATAATCCGAAAGTATACGCGGGGAAAAAGGGAACAAAACGGAGAAACTATGTGAGGGGGAGTCGAAAGAAAATTTCGAATCAAAAAGCTCCGAACCGTTATAGCTCCGAAAATAGTTCTGCAGAGTATGTGAGCACGTCGGCGAAAAAGTTAAAATCGTCGGACGATTTAGAGGTCGGTGTTACTAACGATTTCGGTTATCGTATAGTACACCTCGTCAATGCATTGAACATTATATCGACGGTAGTGAAGTGTGTGATCGCGATATAAAGTTTACTGAAAAAAGTTTGCGCGGACTCGGATTCAAAATCGAGGTCGATTGCGGCCATTGTGAAAAAGTGCAAATCAATTCGTGTCCTATGATTGACAATGCATACGAAATAAATCGTCGGATCGTATTCAGTATGCGTCTTCTTGGCGTCCGTTTGAATGGCCTCATGAAGTTTGCCTCATGAAGCTGCACTTGAGGAGGAGACAATTTCGTTGGAAAATGACGTGGAGGACGGAATTATCGTTTCAGGCGACGGATCGTGGCGTAAGCGCGGTTTCAGCTCGCTTTCGGCATAACATCGCTAATTGGCTGGTACACTAAAAAAGTGATCGACGTTATCCCATGTAGGTTTCGCCAATCGAACCGTAACAGCCAATACTTGGACCAATGTTGGCGGGACGAGGATCGATTTACCAATTGTACGCCAATGCTCGGCTGAGTATTGACTAGCCAACATTAGTTTGCTGATACGAGGTCAATGTTCGGCCAAATATAGACTCGCTAATCATTGGCTTATCGGTACGAGGCCGATGTTTGGCTAAGTATAGACTCGCCAATCATTGGTTTGCCGATACGCGGCCAATGTTCGGCCAAACGTAGACTCGCTAATAATTGGCTTGTCGATACGAGGCCGATGTTTGGCGAAGTATAGACTGGCCAATCATTGGTTTGCCAATACGAGGCCAATGTTCGGCCAAGTATAGACTTGTTCGTTATTGGTTTATCGATATGAGGCCGAAGTTTGGCGTAGTATAGACTCGCCAATCATGTTTTTGCCGATACGAAGTCAATGTTCGGCCGAGTAACGCATGATCGAACCGCAATTCGTATATTGACGATTCATTGTTTTGCGTTGAAGTCATTGAGAGACGAGACAAATACTTTTTACGAGTCCATTGGACATTATTCTTAACAAATATACTACCAAATCAATGCACTCATTGTTGGCCGATTCTCGAACGAGCTCATACGCGATACTCTGCCGATTTTTATGAACCATCCTACACTGACAGAAAAGTTCTATTAATATTAACTAACCGAGTCTATTTATTTATTTTTTATTTGAATTAACTAGATTTTTCGTGAAATCAAATTTTTCCTATTGCATTCCATTATTGGAATTATTCATTTTAAATATATTTATTTATTCAAATTAAACTTGAACCAATGAACTAATGGTCTGTCTTTATTGCAACACACGTATTAACGGGTTGTGGAGGTAGAGAAGGTGAAGAGAGAGGAATTATATATATATAGGTTAGGTTTGAAAATTCTATAACATGTCATTCGACAACCCTCTCTAATTATCATAATTATATTAACTAATCGATATAGTTTATGTGATACAAATAATGGTGAGAACCCATTTGGTATCTTATGCCATATCTGTGATTCAAGTGTTACAAGCACTCAGTAGCATAGGGGCAGCGTGTTTGGCTTTGAGTAGGGAAGTTCAAGGTTCGAACCCCATATGGGTGAAATATTTTCTTCGAACTAATCATTTCGAAAGACCAGGTAATGACGAATTACAATACAAAAGTAATTAATTTTTTTTTTGGCAGTGCAGGACCAATTTTGGTGATCTATATTGGGTCACAATTATCCGCCAAGACTCGGTCGATAATCGGGCCAAGCTCGAGTGCCAATGATGGCAATCTTGAGGGGGCTTATTGTTGGCCGATTCTCGAATGAGCTCCTACGCAATGCTCGGCCGATTCTCATAAGCCATTCAAGGGCCAATATTGATTGCGAATATCGGGCCGCTCTTATCATCCAAGGCTCGGTCGATGATCGGGCCAAGCTCGAGTGCCAATGTTGGCAAGCTTGGCGTCGAGCATCGGCCAATCATTGGCCACTACCGATCACCCTACATGGGATGGTGAAATCGAAATATTGCAAAGCTTGCGAGCATTGGGAAAAAAAAGAAAGCGCCGCGGAGTACTGGGAATGGAAAAGTACCCACGACGATGAGTGCCAGGCGAACCATAGCGGCTCCTCCGGAAAAATGGAAGTCGACTCAGCTGTCGAAATGTTTCAACGGTCTGAAGAGCTCTATGGCATAAAATATAAATATTATGTTGGTGACGGCGATTCTAAAACGTGTCTGGGCATATCTAATAGCGATCCATAGGACGGTTTCGAGATAAAAAAAAAAGAGTGCATCGATCATGTCCAAAAACGTATGGGGACGCGCCTCCGCGAAATCGTGAAAAAAAACAAAAATAATTGTCTGGCAGAGGAAAGCTCACCGGAAAATTGATTGACGAGTTGAGCACATATTACGGCTTGGCTATTCGGAGGAACAGCGATGATGTTGAAAAAATGAGGAAGGCAATTTGGGCAACTATCAAACATAAAATATCCACAGATAGTGAGCCACAACATGACGATTGCCCAGAGCTTCTCTTCCTGAGGAAGTATTGGAGGCAATTACGCCAGCCTTGGAAAATTTGAGCAGAGACGATTTGCTACAGCGTTGTTTGGGCGGCTTCACGCAAAACAACAACGAAAGCTACAACAAATCAATTTGGGCAATAGCCCCCAAGTGTCAGACCGGGAGCAAAAAAATCGTCGATATTGCAGCTGATATCGCGGTATTATTATTCAATGATGGCCTGAGACGCCTCATGAAAGTTTTGGAGACGTTGGGGATAACCATCGGCCCAAATTGTTTCAATTTTTACGTTGAAACCGACGCAGCGCGGATCGAGCTGGTGGAGCGCTCGCTCACACACGCTGCAAAAGAGGCAAGAAGAGCCTCTACAAGTTCGAGAAAAGATGCTAGAGACAATGATTTGCTTCTTGAAGGCCAGCTATATGGTGCCGGCATCGCTGATTAAAGGTAAAAAAATGTTTTTCCAATTTATCGCATAAATTAACAAACCTAAAACTTTGAACGCGTTTTTCTCAAAACCACTTTTTTCAGTGCGGCACGCAGCAGAACTCGAGCAATTTTTATCCGATCGACTTGAAATTTGGACTGCATCAATAAAACTAGATTATCTAAAGAAGTACATAGGATTTTTCGATATCTCAATAATAATAAAAAGTTATAGCCTATTTTCGACGAGAAATTTTGCTCGAAAATCGTCCTTTAATTTCAAAAGTGTCTATTTTTTAAAAATCAATATTTTTTCAAATCCCTGTGTACTTCTCTTCAAAATATCATATTATTAACGAAAACACTTGGTATTTTTTTTTCAGATCGACTTTGAAGAGACTTCTGCTGCGTGCCGCGAACCACTGCAGAGGCAACGGTACCTGACGCAGGAGCTTCCCCAGCGTCACCATGGGGCGTGAAAAATTTGAATTTTTTTTTTTTTATATATCTTCAATAAACAACGAACAAAACAAAAATTTTTTTTTCGCATATCTCTTTTTTTCCCACAAAAAAAAATTCTTGAAAAATAGCAAAAAAACAGGGGGTCACAGTGGTGTTCTGCCTGAACGTTCTTAAAAGAATGTCACTCGACTGACAATGAAAAATGTGTAATACAGCTGTTTCCTGTTCGGCCAGGGATTCAAATATTCGCAAATGCACAACTCGCTCGCTCGATGTACTGTAGGATTAAGTAGTACGTTGACGCGTGATGAGGATCGACTCTCTGGTGTGTACGGGCATTGATGCGGGCTACACCCGAGTATCAAATTACAAGTGTAGCGAAAGGGGAGAACTCCGCGCTTCCTTCTTATTTCGTTCCCGTGTGAGATTTCCTGTAAGGTATCGGTGTCTCGTTCGATACTCTAGCCACTTCGAGGCACATGCGGCCACCGACGAGTGCCCACCACTCATCCTACAACGTGCAACTCTGCAATGGCTGTATGCAGAGTCATCAAAAATGAAGAAAAAATCATTTAAAAAAAAAAAACTCGTCTATTCAGAGTTCCTCCAAACGAATTTCAAGCGAAAGGCTTTTTTCGCCGTTTTTCACGCGATTGCTTTTGAGCAGGGGAGGCCTTAACCGGATGATTTGCGACGCGTCGGGCCCGTTTTTCCTTTTCTCTAATAATAAAAAGCCGAACGGGGTCCTCGAAAATGTTGCATGTAGTGCTTGCGTACGAAACTTGCTTTGTAAATCATAATAAACATAAGAAAGATATATATTGTGTGTTTGAAAGTGATCTAAGATTAAAATTTATTAATAAAACGTATTATTTATTCGAACAGTACCGATGTTTTAATTTTAATATAAGGTACAAACATGGAGGGTACGTGTGGAACACAATATCCGATAAATAGCCTCCTCGTCCCTGTTTGCAAACGTTCACTCTTTTGACGAAATGTTCAATAACATTTCGAATAACATGCTTCATTTGGCTCCGGAATGGTCTGTGGATCATCGACGTTCACTTTTCCTTTCGGAAAACCCAATGGCGTCTATTCGCACGATCTTGGTGGCCAATTCACATCGCCGCGGCGCGAGATAACACTACCATGATACTTCGTCTGCAATAACTGTGTTGTTTCGCCCGCAGTGTGGCAGGTGGCCCCCTCTGCAAAATTTTCACCATTTTTGTAGTCTATGTTCACAATTTTTATGCGTTGCTCGATCGTCTAATTCTCCATGACTAAACCTCAATACTTCCTGATGTCAGTTATCGAAGATTAATACTCTATGTTAGCCACAAAAAAATGGCACGCTATTTTAAATATCAGGTCATTTTGAGACACCCTTTAGTAAATATGATAGAGCTTGGCAAGCATATGGTTATTAGTGAATACAATAGAAATAATAATAAAGTACAGGTTATGAATACGAGCTTATTATTATTTTTATTACGAAAATTGTTAAGAGATCTAATATAAAAATAATTTGTATGGTATTACATTTTTTCCATTATAACTATAATAATAATAATCATCATGATACACTATATGATAATATAGAATCAATAACATATTACACACACACACACACACACACACACACACACACACACACACACACACACACACACACACACACACACACACACACGCGCGCGCGCGCGCGCGCGCGCGCACACACACACGCACGCACGCACGCACGTACGCACGCACGCGCGCGCACACACGCACACATATATATATATTAGGGTAGCCCTTGATATGGGTGAACAAAAATTGATCGCGCCGCCCTCCAAGTCGGTACCAAATAATAAAAAAAAATCTACGCGAAAGCCCAGCTATGTCCGTTAAGAGGAAGACGTCCCTGTAAGCATGAACTTAAATTTAAATATCAATTTTTCTTCATGATTAGAGAAATTTCGATTTTTTAAATCTAGTTTATTTGTTAATTTTTTTTTCCTTTCCGAAGCTATTGTATATTGGTATTCAATATACAGATCTAACAATAAGGTCCGCCATACTAGATTTGATGAGCGTTCAGTTTTACCATTCTATTATTTTGGAACAATAGTTCGATTTAGCTGCTGTCGAACGTTTTTAATCACGTCAGTATCAAACTTTAAATTTGCTTCTTGTCAGAAAAATCTATTAAGTACGAAGGATATAAATTCACATTAAACCATTCACATCGAATTTCCGGATTGGCCGGAATTGATTTTTTTTTAAATTTTGTTAGAAATATTCCTTGCGTCCTGAGATACAAACATATTAATATTTCACTGAGATCAGACTTCCAGTGCTGTGGATAAAAAATGTATTTGAAAATTACTTTCGCAAAAATGCATAAGGACATTTTAAACTTGGCGAGCTTGTTCGTCTTATTGAAAACAAAGAAATTATTTATTCGCACAAGTCATCCAATTGGTCGGAAAAAACATAATATTTAAAAAATGTACACATAAGATATCGATACTAGTTCGTTCAGTACGAATTTATTTATTTAAACCACAGAAAAATAGTGTTGATAAATTGACAAATAAACTAGACTTAAAAAATCGAAATTTCTCCAATCATGAAGAAAAATTGATATTTAAGTTTAAGTTCATGCTTACAGGCACACCTTCCTCTTAAGGCGATGTGCCACATGCCTCCGACCGCTTCGAAATTTTGACAAAAGAATTCTCCCAAACGAAACAACCGATTGGAATGAAATTTGTTGTGTGCATGCACGATACTTGCTCCGAGGGGATGACGCCCTCCATTATCCAAAATTTCCAAAAAAAATTTACAGTTTGTCGTTACCCTGCGAAAAATGGTGAATTATTAACGATTGCATCGCATTTTCGGTAATTTTCTGAGCGTCATCCTCTGGACCTTGAAAAAGCACACATTTTACGTTTTGTTTCACCTGTTTTCATGAACAAATGGCGGAGAAAAAGCATATTGAAATATTTTCATAAATGTAGCAAAAGTGTACCAACAAAGCTCAAAATATGTTACCGGAGCGAGCGCTCAGTTCATCCGTATTCTCACTGGCGGCGCGCAGCTCGCTTCCTTCTGTTTGTACCGACCGCGCTCGTCTCCTTTCGGAACAATTTATTTTTTGACAGGTCGAAAGCCGGACCTATAACCTCACACATTCGTTCGAAATATGTTTCATCATACGATGTGTGTGATGGAGTGTGATATAGAATGTGAATAGTGTGTCATAGAGTGGAGTTTGTTTTCGTCGCGTTTTTTTTTTGCTGATGAAGAGCGCCTCAGGACGCCGGCACACCACTGACGAGAAATCCCGACGAAGAAATAATCGACAAGAAAACCGCCGCGGCCGATTACACGAAGAAGATCGAGGAACACATAGTGACAGCGAGAAGCCGAAGAAGAAAACGCCGGAAGTCAAGGTACGTACGTGCTATAACCTCATAACCTCAATTTACGTACTTTGTCATTTGCCACGATCGTCCCTCGCATTGTTTTCTCGCCCGCCTATGTGTCAAACAGCCAACGGCTCCGGTGCAAGAAATTCAAGCTTATTTGCTCTTCACAGAAATACCGCGGTATTTATTCGTGAAAAAATCGCAGATAGCATATTTTTCGATGATCCGTAGCCATTTCCATTACCCCTCGAAATCCTCGATTTCCTGATCAGTGTGCGACCAAAATAAGGCACAAAAGTCCAACTCCCTTTGCCTACGAACGCAAAACTGTCACGTCTCAAGCACAGTTGATTTGTGGACCTGTGGCGATTCCTCGATAGTTTCACCCTGATGACCGAGAGTACTATTGGTATGGCGTATTAAGATAGAAGACGCTCGGTATACCTGTATGGTAGTACACCACTACACGCAAATGTACGTGTTACTAGTATGGTACTGCTATACTGTGCAATAGTAAAATATACTGGTTCCGTATCCTCACCATACTAATACTCGTACCGATAGCGTACACATACACATGCTAGGTACGGTACCTGGGCTAGCATGTAGAAACCAGAACTAATGTAGTGTCGGATTTACCATCTAGATGGACCATCGGATTTATCAAGGGCAGCAAGAACGCACTGCCGAGGATGAGAAACCGTGTCACTCGTCACGGCCACGGTTAGAGTCCCAGCGTCCACGAGGATATCACCGCTGTCTCCAATCTCTCCGAGAGCATCAGCGAGGCTGACCTCGAGGAACTCGTTGAACTCTTCGGCTTGGCTCAGAAACAATATCTCACCATGGATCGCACCATCAATCTGTGCAAGGCCTTTCGTTTACGTATGTACGTTTTAGAACAAAGGGCGAGGACCATTGCATCTCAATGGTTACGGCTACCATCATCTTATACTCAGAGTCGACGGGTCCAAACCTCCAGCCCAACAGCATTGAATGGTCAACGGTTGAACGCGTTAAGGTAGAACAAGCGTGCGCTTTTGATTTTTATAGATTTTGTTTAAATTTTAACCAGTCATTGTTCGTATCATTATGCATGTTTCAGTGAAATGTTAGATTAGTCGACTATTTAGATTCGGAGATGATTGATTTAAAAATTGCAATATTTAACACTGTACGGTCTGCATTGAAAGGCCATAGCCGGGTAAGTAGGGAAAAATTGCCCCCGCATTTTTTCCAGCGATATTTGGAGTATATTCTGAGGTAAAGAAAAACCAAATTTTCTGAAAATTTCATGCCCGGCAACGCAATGGTTTTAGAAAAAAGAATTTTTTTTAAATATCAAAAAAAATATTTTTTTCCGGAAACGGTACAGTGGATCGATTTGATTTTTGTTTGGTACCTCTTCCGATCAAACGTGTTACGAAATAAAATTATAGAACATCTTGCGAAAGATTGAGGTTTGAACAAAAATAATGTTCCTTGTTTTATTATTTTTTACTATAATCCACTTGCGGTACAATAGCAAACATTTTTTCATATAATCTTTGGGCACCTTATTAGATTATATAATTTTTTCAAAATGATCGGTTTGGTACGCCACAGTGAAAAAAAAAGAAACACACTTTATTGATATATTTTAGTTACATATCTATATAACTAAAATATATCAATAAAGTGTGTTTCTTTTTTTTTCACTGTGGCGTACCAAACCGATCATATTGAAAAAAATATATAATCACATAAGGTGCCCAAAGATTATATGAAAAAAATCGTTATTGTACCCTAAGTGGATTATAGTAAAAAAAGTAAAAGAAGGAACATTATTTTTTTTTAAACCTTAATCTTTCGCAAGATATTCTATAATTTTATTTCGTAACACGTTTGATCGTAAGAAGTACCAAAAAAATCGAATCGATCCACTGAAGCGTTTCCAGAATTTTTATTTATTTTTATTAAAAAAAAATTGATTTTTCCAAAACCATTCCGTTGACGGGGATGAAATTTTAATTAAAAAAAAAAAATCCGGAAACGCTTCAGCGGCTCGATTCGATTTTTTTTTGGTACTTGTTACGATCAAACGTGTTACAAAATAAAATTATAGAACATCTTGCGAAAGATTAAAGTTAAAAAAAAAATAATGTTCCTTGTTTTATTTTTTTTACTATAATCCAGTTGGGGTATATAATAACGAATTTTTTTTTCATATAATCTTTGGGCACCGTATTAGATTATATAATTTTTTCAAAATGATCGGTTTGGTACCCCACAGTGAAAAAAAAGAAGCAAACTTTATTGATATATATTTTAGTTATATATCTATATACTCGTAACTAAAATATATCAATAAAGTGTTTCCTTTTTTTTCACTGTGCCGTACCGAACCGTTGCCGGAATTTTTTTTATATTTAAAAAAAATTCATTTTTCTAAAACCATTGCGTTGACGGGCATAAAATGCGGGGCCAATTTTCCCTACTTACCCGGCTATGACCTTTAGACAGAGTAACTTTCCGTGAAAAATATTTGTCCTCTATAAAAAGACACAAGGTAATAACATAAACAATATAAAATATTAATGTTTAGAACGCAAATCTTTTTCTTCACGTTAGAAGTGTTTAACTTTAGGAACACAATAATTAACTTTTTTCTCGAAATATTGAACAAGGCTGTTCTGCGGTGTTGCATAATGTCTTCTTATTATAGGGGATAAATATTTTTAACCGAAAGTTATTCTGTCGTTACTGAACCTCTCTAGGAAAACTGAATAGTAAAGACAATTCAAACTTTTTCACGCGTTCCCTAACTAGTTTACTATCTAATCATATTTTTTTTTTCATAATTCATAAACACAATAGAATGGTACGCCGAATTAAGTGACCTGACTTTCGGCCAATGCAGACCCTGCAGGGTTAAAAGTTGCTATTCAAAAATCCATTATCTCCCAACCTAAATGGTCAACTGTTCTGAAATTTAACTCAAACTTGCATAATAATATGAACAATGTGTGGTTGAAATTTGAAAAAAATCGATAGAAATCAAGAGCGCACGCTCGTTTTACCATAAGGGTACCACTGTAAACCACCAAAACTGAGTGATATTTCGCGATTTTTTTTTTTTTTGCAGAAGGACAAATAAGCGAATATTAATATTCAAGGATGTTATTAGTCATATCTTTAAGTGAACAAAATGAAATTTATATTAAAAAATTATGCCAAAAGGTGACGCTGGAGTCATTCTGGCGAGGCATGTGGAATTTGAGACGCTTTGCGGCACGCAGTATAGCTGACGCAAATTTGATTTTAGAATAAAATTAAAAAAATTCTATTAAATTACACGAGTATAGCTAGAGAAATACATAGAGAATTGTGACAATGTTATTTTTTGTGTAATTGGCAAGCATTAAACCAAAAACTTAATTTTCGACAGAAAAAAAGGACAATCATTTGGTAATAACTAATGTTATAACTAACTCATAGAAAATTCCGTACTTATTTCTCTTTGGAATGTTATTTTAAACATGTACCCAAAATTGGGAGTGAAAATGATGAAAATTGTTGAAGTTATGCTGCGTGCCGTTTTGAAAAATTGTGTTTTGAGAAAAACAGTCGATGTCTCGCACACGAGCCAGCCACTGCCACCGCAGACCCATACTGGCCTGCGGACCTTGTTTTACAGGTACCAAACTTTCTTCCCCTTATTATAGATGGTGCAAAGCATCTTTTGAGTCAAGTAAAATAAAAACAATTTTTTTTAATTCCACAGTGTGACCCCTTAGATCGGAGTACACGGTGACGATTGTTGTTCGCGTCTCTTTGAACGAGGCGCGACCAACAATCTTGAAAAGTGGTTGGAGGATTATTGTAAGCAAAGGTTGCTGAAATATAAATAAGAACTTCACAAATTTTAATTTTTATAGCGTACCAACGTTGCAAACTTCAACCTCATACCCTCTCCGTGGAACGCAGTAGAACTATCGTAAATTTAATCGTGGAACTGAGAGTAAAATATTTTCGTTTATTACGTTCGTTTTAGCAGTCAAATGAGGGGAAACTTCAAAATAATTAAAGAAAAGAGACGAGTTAAAAAAAAGGTCGTGCTTTGAACCATACTTTTTATATACGACTCCAAAAATTACAAGAACAACATTTCTTCATTTTTTAGCGTTTTTTAAAGCGCTGTGTCTAGGTGAAAAATTGTCGCATCGAGATGAAAAAAGCCTTTTGAAGCTTCAAGATGATAGTTTCGAGATCTTTTGGCTATCGCGCAATCATAAGAAATACCGGCAAAAAAAAATTCCAAATTTGTTTTTATTTTTCAGGGGTCATCGGACTAAGGAATTTTGTTTCAGTTAACTCAATGTATAGGTTAGTTAGCTTGTTTATTCAGCTTTAATTTGCTTTTTATCTCTCTAGGTCAATTTTTCTGCTGAGATATCCGACTTCGAATGAAAAAAGATCCTTTTGTCTTTGATTATCGATATGTAAGCAACCAATTATCGCAACGGGAATTAGAGGGCAGCTTTGAAAAGTCGAATAAATTTTCTGCCAGCCCCTCCCGTTGATTTTTGTGATTTTTTTCTTCACCCTTAACCGTTATTTGGTGAAGGACAAAAAATTACTTTTTCTGAATTTTCAATAAATCTACCACTATGTTACAAATATTGATGCAAAGACTAATGCTGCCGCCTGTTTTTTCAGCTCGATTTACTCCCAATTCCCCTGTTAGTCTGCAAATTGATTCATCGAACCGTTTTCTATCCAAAGTTAATCGAAGTTTGACAAAACAATTAAAGGAACAAGTGTATTATTCCTAAACATCTTGTAATCATCTTAAAAATAAAAATACTAATTTTCTTCAACTTTTTTCACAACTTGGCACTAGTTGCTTGTTAAATATAAGAAAAAAATCGAGATTAACATTTTTTTAATTTGTAAAATATTTCAGGAAACAATACTGACTCATTTTTTACACGATTCGGCGTTTGCGCACTTTAATTTTACTCATCTTTAATTGCATCAATTAAAGTTGATACTCTCAAGCTGTATTTAATAGTCGATCTGAGAACATTTATGCAATTAATTCTCAATATTTTCTACGAAGGTTATTAGGGTTATGGAAAACAATCTTTTTTTCAAAACTAGGCATGATCAAAAATTGAAAAAAAATTAGAGTTTACAAAAACATTAGATTCATTTTTTTTACCAAAACGTAGAAAAAAATTACCAAAAAAAGATTAGTTTTTGAAAAAAACTGTTCATTGGTTTTTCCTTCCAAACAAGAGATCATTTTTGAAAAAAAGTGTTTTTTGTATTCCTGATAACCTTCGCAGAAAATATAAACAGTTAATGGCATACAAGTTCTCATATCGACTAGTGAATACTGCTTGGGGGATCAACTTTTAATCAATGCAATTAAAGGTGAGTGAAATTATGGTGCGCAAAAGCCGAAGCGTGGCAACAACGAGTCACCATTGTTTCCTGAAAAATGTTACAAATTTAAACAGATTACAATTTTTTTTAATTTCTCAATTTTTTTCTGAAATTTAACAAGCAACTACTACAAAGTTATAAAAATAGTCGAAGAAAATGGGTGTTTTCATTTTGATCATGATTACACGATGTTTAGGAACACTTGTTCCTTTAATTCTTTTGTAAAACTTGGATCGATCGGTTCGGAAAAACGGGTCGATGGATCAATTTGAAAATTTACACGTCTATTGGGGGTACATTAAGCTGAAAAATAAACGTGGCGACATTCGTCTTTCTACCAATATTTGTAATGGAGTTGTAAATATACTGATAAACCATAAAATGTCATTTTTTGTCCTATTTTTCAAACTACTGTTAATGGTGAAAACATGATTTTTTTCTCAAAAATCAACGAAAGGGTCTTGTACGAAACTGATTCAAGTTTTTAAAGCTGCCCAATAATTTCCTGTGCGATCATTGGTTGCTGTGATATGATTGATCAAACACGAAAGGAATATGTTTTATTATAAGTCGGATATGTCAGCAAAAAATTGACATAGAGACCACAAAAAAACCAAATTGGAACTGAATAAACAAGCTAACGGACCTATGCATTGATTTAACTGTGAAAAATCCCTTGAAAAAATAAAATTGGAAAAATAATTTTCTCGCTATCTCTTCCAATTGCGCGATAACCATACCTCACAAAATTATTTTGCCAAAAGATCTCAAACTAGAAACTTGAAGCTTAATAATGTTTTTCTTTTTCATCTTGATACGACTATTTTTAACATTGATACAGCTTTTCAAAAACACCTCAAAAATGAAGAAATTTTCTGTTTCTTTAATTTTCTGGGGTTGGGTATAAAAAGTGATATATTTTTTACAATTTTCAGTCAATCGAAAGAAAGCGCGCGTCTTTGACTGTTAAAGCAATCTAAGAAACAATTGTAATTTCAAGTCGATTGGTCGAACATTGTTTTATTTTTGCTCCGTCTCGATATCGAAAACATGGTTTTGAAAAAAACATGTTTGAAGTCAACGGTTTCAAAGACGCTACAGCTGAACAAGTTTTTTTTCCCGTAATCTAATGCCACCTATTGGTCGAAAATAAAACTATTTTTAGTCAGTGATTTTGTCCCCACAATAGGCTTACAAGTGAGAACTGCGCCTACCGGCATGACACATGGCCAAAGACGGTTTTTGGCGGCGGAGACTTCCTTAAAAAATAGCTCGAAAACCACTTTGTAATGGTTTTTTTCAGCTAGAAAGGAATATGCATCATATTTTTTAAGGTCCCAAGGATTTCTTAAAAGTGTTGCAAACAAAGCGATTTTTGTAAAATTTTACACCGATGACCTCTAAACAATTCGCGATAGTAAAATTTTACCGCTCTTCTGTAGAGCGAGACTTCTCCGATCGTCATTGCGAGAAAATTCAATCCTTGGAGAAACCTGCCGAAGATGAATTCCGGCAGAGAGAAAAATGCTAAACGTATTTTTTTCAGCATAATTAGTAATAATTTAGTAATAACAAAATTTTACCACTCTTTCGCAGAGTGAGAGCCGGTCGATCTCGTTCGCTCGCGAATTTGGTCGGCCGCGGACAACCTGCCGAAGTAAGCCATGGCAGAGAAAAAAATGCCGATCGTAATTGTTTAAACAAAGAGCATTGTAAAATTTTTTAAGTCTCCAAGGATTTTTTAAAAGTGCTTCCATCAAAACGATTTTTCGAAACTTTTACACCGATGACCTCTAAGCAATTCGCGATAGTAAAATTTTACCGCTCTTCTGTAGAGCGTCATTGCTAGAAAATTCGATCCTTGGAGAAACCTGCCGAAGATGAATTCCGGCAGAGAGAAAAAATGCTAAACGTATTTTTTTTTAGCATAATTAGTAATAATTTAGTAATAATAAAATTTTACCACTCTTTCGCAGAGTGAGACCCGGTCGATCTCGTTCGCTCGCGAATTTGGTCGGCCGCGGACAACCTGCCGAAGTAAGCCATGGCAGAGAAAAAAATGCCGATCGCAATTGTTTAAACAAAGAGCATTGTAATTTTTTTAAGTTTCCAATGATTTTTTGAAAGTGCTTCCAACAAAACGATTTTTCGAAAATTTTACACCGATGACCTCTAAGCAATTCGCGATAGTAAAATTTTACCGCTCTTCTGTAGAGCGAGACTTCTCCGATCGTCATTGCTAGAAAATTCGATCCTTGGAGAAACCTGCCGAAGATGAATTCCGGCAGAGAGAAAAAATGCTAAACGTATTTTTTTTAGCATAATTAGTAATAATTTAGTAATAATAAAATTTTACCACTCTTTCGCAGAGTGAGACCCGGTCGATCCCGTTCGCTCGCGAATTTGGTCGGCCGCGGACAACCTGCCGAAGTGAGCCATGGCAGAGAAAAAAATGCCGATCGCAATTGATTAAACAAAGAGCATTGTAAATTTTTTTAAGTTTCCAAGGATTTTTTTAAAGTGCTTCCAACAAAACGATTTTTCGACAATTTCACACCGATGACCTCTAAACAATTCGCGATAGTAAAATTTTACCACTCTTCTGTAGAGCGAGACTTCTCCGATCGTCATTGCTAGAAAATTCGATCCTTGGAGAAACCTGCCGAAGATGAATTCCGGCAGAGAGAAAAAATGCTAAACGTATTTTTTTTTGCAGTAACAATAAAATTTTACCACTCTTTCGCAGAGTGAGACCCGGTCGATTTTGTTCGCTCGCGAATTTGGTCGGCCGCAGACAACCTGCTGAAGATAAGCCATGGTAGAAAAAAAATGCCGATCGCAATTGTTTAAACGAAGAACATTGTAAAATTTTACAACTCTTTTGTAGAGTGGTTCTCGAGCGATCTCGGTCGTGACTCGAGATTTTAGCAGAGATCGAATTCGTCGATGATGAGCGACATCGAGATGCCAAATAGTCTTCGAGCTTATTTGTTTAAATTAATTAAAAAAGAGTGGAGAAATGCTAGCACCCTTCCACCATACGAGTCTCTAGCAAATCCTGTTTGCTACAAAGTTCAACCATAAAGAAATTTCCACCGATGACCGCCGTCGACAAAAAAATCGATTCGAGGGCATTTGTTTAAACAATGCGCGATCGCAAAATTTCACCGCTCTTTCGCAGAGCGAGGCTAGCGATCTTGATTGTTCGAGAAGCTGACCAGCAAAAATGCTGACAAATATGAACCCTGGCAGAGATAAAATGCTGAACGCATTTGTTTAAATAATGAGCATTGCCAAATTTTACCACTCTTTTGTAGAGTGTGTTTTGAGCAATTTCGGTCGCTCGAAATTTTGGCAGGGATCGAAATCGTTAACGATGAATTAAAAAAGTATGGGGACATGCCTGAGTCTTTTGGTTGTGGCCGTCGTCGAAAAAGAATCGATTTAATGGCTGCATATACAATGTAAAATGCAACAAAGTTTCACCGCTCTCCTGTCGAGCGAGCGCATGCTTCCAAACAAGCGTAGCGTGGTCGCTACGCATAGTTGTGTGAATTGTGTGACACGCACATAGATGTAAGGTGCTTGTGTACGACCGAACGCGCGTGCGAGAACGGATTCGTTCTTTCTGCAACGCGGGCGGCGTACCAAACACACACACACACACGCGCGCTCAGCGATCTTCGTCTATTTGGCTTCGACCACGGTCTTACATACAGGTCTTGCAACTGAATCAAATATTGGTGGTGGGGGTGGTCGTCTTACTGTCGGCTCGTTAATTTCCTTGACCGCCGCTCGCGTCGCTTCAATCAAATCATAGTCGAAACAGCGGAAGACGCATGTGGCAACACAACCTCACTTAATCGGCTACTATAAAGTTTTACATAACCGTTATTAAAAAAATCACGTGTTTTTTTATGACGGTGATATCGTGCGGATTTTTACATAATAATGACAACTAATCCGTGTGCGGTTCCAACGTGTGATACTGGACGTCAGTTAGTAAAGGAAAAACGTTCGGTGTTTCGGGTTCCGTCGAATATCGAACGTCGTCAAAAATGGATCACTGCAATTCCAGGAATTTCTCAGCTCATGCCTTCGCAATTCGTGTGTGAGAAACATTTTCTCCAACGATACATTCTAAGAAAGTGGGTAAAACATGACTTAAACGGTCGAGTTATCGCAGAGGTAAGTTGATTTTATCTTTTTTTATTTATGTCTATTTACTTGTCTAGCCGCTATGACAAGTTCGCAGCGCCGCTCTTGTGGCTATAAGCCAAAGCTTATTGCCGACATTAAGCGTACCACCCCCACCACCTTCGTTGCAAGACCTGTATGTAAGACCGTGGCTTCGACTCTTCGTCCCAGTGCGAAGCATCGAGACCGCATTCGCGATCGCTGCGCTGTCCGTCGGTAGCGACTCGTAGCTAAAAACTACGAGATCTGCGCTACTGACGTAACGAGAGGCCGCGTCGAAATTTTCTGGCGTGTGGCACATGGCCTTAACGGACAAAGCTTGGGCTTCGCGTAGATTTTTTTTTATTATTTGGAACCGTTTTGGAGGGCGACGCGATCAATTTTTTTTACCCATATCAAGGGCCACCCTAATATATATAAGTACGATACTATTGAAGTTTGCATCGTTGGAATGCAACCATTTTTTTTATAGTTCAAAGCTGCGATAAACTTTTTTTAAGATTTTCATTAGAGACCAACACCTAACTATGTTGAAACATATTTCGTATAACCAGGAAAATGGAGAAAATGGAAACGAAAAAGAATTTCTGATGCATTGCGAACTTCCGATCCATTATATTTGTACTATATTGATGTACTATACAGGGTGAGTCACGACACACAAAACACCTGAATATCTCTGTTGGATTTGAAAATACGAAGTATGTACATATCGGAATTTCAGTGGTTTAGAGGGACAGCGCACATAGCTATCGTAATATATTTTTTATTTTTTTTTTCGGTTTTTTTCAACGCCATCAATGTTTGAAAAAATGCAATGGCATATTTTTTCCCTTGCACATTGTAGGCGGCATCCAAGCGAATGCAACCATGTCACATGGTTGCATTCATGAACCTTACATTCAGAAATATTGAATCAACAATAATTCAACGTGAAAGAGTTTTTTCTTTATTTCTGTTACGCTAAATGATTCCTGTGAACTGGGTTTCATTCAAATGTATCACAATAACACAACAGAGTAACAGGTTCGGCGATGGCAGAAGATTTCCGGAACACCTCCATACTCCTTATAATTTCTATAACTCGACTAACTTTATGAGTATCATTCAACTGTTTTCACAGACGTATTCGGAAAGGCCTGTAGAGAGATGAAATAGAATTTAAAAAAAAAAACGATATTTTCTAATTTGCAGAAAACAATACTGCCTCAATATGTATGTATTTTGTATTATTATTTTATTGCTAAGTCCATACACTTGTTATTAACATTGTGTTTATTATTATTATACACAATATAGTATCAATATTATCTATAATAATAATAATAGTGAATTAGCAATAGTATAATAATAAAAAATAGCGTTAATATGTGAATAATAATAAAAAATTGCGTTAATATGTGATATATTAATATGTGAATAATAATAAAAAATAGCGTTAATATGTGAATACATATTAACGCTTCGATAGTAGTGCAGTCAGATCGCGCGCAAAAGTTACCCCCTCTCTAGTCTCTTGCGCGCCCATCACACAATCATAGTAGCGCGTGTCCGTAGCGAGCGACGCTCGGACATCTTCGGAAAGAGCCGAGCGCCGTCGAAGTTTCCCGCGACCGCGCCTTCGGCAGCAACACCAACGCATGGACGCTGAGCACGTTCACATATGCGGCCAACCCAAAACGAAGGCTTCGAGGGAAAAAGCAATATGAGCAAGACTCGCGCGTGACGTCACCCGACGGCACGCCCGAGGCCTTTAGATGATTTCAATGCTTATTTAGTTCTTCATTTTCTGTGTCATTAATGTATACAAAAAAATATATCGCGCACTCTGATCGCTTATTTTTTTTAGTTTATACGTTAATTGAAGTATAATGATAAATCTAAATTACAACTTATTTATCCTCTAAAAAATGTTTACGCTCTACTCATACCCGTCCTTATGCCAAATAAATCATAATTTATAAATGTAAGCGGAAATATATTTATATTCGTATTATTATATTAATTCTCATAGTTTCATCAAGCGATAAAGCATTATCCTCAAAAACAAGCCAATCATCCATCCGGCTGCGAATCGTCAGTACTAGAAAGTGCACATATTCTACAAGCGATGAGATGGTCCCGTCGGTAGCGTTCCTAGCTTCGGTCCGCAGGGGCGCGGGATCGTTCCCCGCGCTCAGTATTTTCTTCTAATTTTCTTATTACTATTAATTCTTATTTGATTAGTTATTTTTATGAGTTATCATTATTATTTTAATTAGTTATCTTTAACCCCTTCGCAGTCAGGCGAAAATTAGATTTTCGTGCCACTTTTGTGTTGGAAAAACATCTTCACAGATTTACCCTAAAATTTCAGTGTGAAGGTTTTTAGGGTCGCTGATTCTGAATCTGAAATCGGATTTCGAAAATTAAAAATGGCGGTTCCAATATGGCAGACGCAAATTTGAGAAATGGTTTGATTCCGACGAAAGTGAGTACCTTATGATTTTCCGAGGTCGCTGATACCGAATCTGAAATCGGATTTGCAAAATAAATAATGGCGGATTTAATATGGCGGACGCAAATTTGAAAAATGGTTTGATTCCGACGAAAGTGAGTACCTCAAGGTTTTCGAGGTCGCTGGATCCAAATCTGAAATCAAATTTCCAAAATTCAAAATGGTGGCTCCAACATGACAGGGAAGGTTTTCAGTTTCAGTATGATTGAGTTGATTTGAATTCGAGCGACTAAATACGAGAAATCATTTAGCATAATATTAATAATAATATAAACAATGTGAATGTCTAGCGAGAATTTTGACATGGACTAAAGACTAAGCTCACCAAAAAACAGATGACAAAGCCAAATGTTATTTCTTATAATAACAATACGGGAGATGTAGACAAAACAGATTAGTCTATTTCTTCTTACGAAACAATTCACACGACCGTCAAGTGGCATCACAAATTATACTTTCATTTATTCGATCCTGCAATTTATAATGCTTCCGTCGTCTATAATCATCTCTAAACTGACTCGAAAAAAATGACTTCTTTACACTTTCGTTGTGCACTGGCAACAGAGCTGTTAGAAGATCATTGTGATCAATACACATCATCTAATGAGTATGTTTGTAAACCCAAAAATCCTCTGCACTCGTCAGGAAGTCACTATCCATTTTATATTTCAGACGATAAGTAGATAAGAAAGCGTTGCACTGAATGTTATTCCAAAAAACAAAGGAAGGCAACATTCTTTATGTGCAAAGATTGTGGTAACGTTCCACTGTGTGCGGTACCTTGCTTCCATAAATAGCACGAATAACGGAATGATCAGGTGAAATACCGAAATTCTTTTTAATTTATTGTCCAAACACAAAATAAAAGATATAAATTCATGAAAAAAATCCACAAAGAATGAAAAGAACAATAGATAAATATTAGAATGAAAAGAACAATAAAACTACAAAAGAAATACAAGTTTTTTAAGTTGCAAAATACAAAAAAAATTGAATACGATAAATACGAGAAAAAAAAAAAAAGAAAATATGAATAGTAACAAAAAAATTGAAAAAATACAAAAAGCACATAAACAAATGAAAATATAAAAGGCACAAGAAGTACAAAAAAAAAATACATAATCGGAGTCAATGACCGCCACGTTCTCGATTCGTGGCTCTGAGTTCGGCAGAGAGCGGGATATAAAACCAAAAAAGTATTTTTTACATTTGTTACTATGGATAGATTGTCATAGTAAATTTTTATCCATCATACGTAGCTCCGTGGAGAAAGATGTTTCGAAGCTACTGTCAAAATTTCAAGTCGATCGGTAAAAATTTGCTCGAGTTATGTCTTCGGCGAGCTCAAAAAAGGCGCCTTGGGGCATATGCTGCGCAGCCGCCATTTTAAAATATTTTTTATTGAAAAAATTACATTTTGTACTTTTTTAGTATTGCTATAAAACCTACTTTACAGATTTTCGATTGATACTTTAATTCAACGAAAATTAATTCCCGAAAATATGCCTATTTTTTTGTGTGCTACTGTGATTTCCCCCCTTAAAAATACTGAGCGCGGGGAACGATCCCGCGCCCCTGCGGACCGAAGCCAGGAACCATCTCATCGCTTGTAGAATATGTGCAATTTCTGGTACTGACGATTCGCGGCCGGATGGATGATTGGCTCGTTTTTGGGGATAATGCTTTATCGCTTGATGAAAGTATGAGAATTAATATAATAACACGAATATAGATATATTTCCGCTTACTTTTATGAATTATAATTTATTTGGCACAAGGACGGGTGTGAGTAAAGCGTAAACAATTTTATATAAGATAAATAAGTTGTGATTTAAATTTATTATTATGTTTAAATCAACGCATAAACTAAAAAAAATAAGCGATCAGAGTGCGCGATACATTTTCTTGTATACATTAATAACGCAGAGAATCAAGAGCTAAATAAGAATTGAAATCATCTAAAAGCCTCGCGCGTGCTGTCGGGTGACGTCACGCGCGAGTCGTGCTCAGATTGCTTTTTCGCTCGAAGCCTTCTACTATGGTTACAATCTACTATGATTGTGTGATGGCCGCGCAAGAGACTAGAGAGGGGCCAACTTTTGCGCGCGATCTGGCTGCACTGTTCAATAGCACACTTATTTCGTCACGAACCTCTGACTGCATGTGGCGTCGATCGGAACCCAGACGTTTTTCAGATCGTTGTATTTCGGTAAACATGCATTTATTTTTATTTTTTGTACAGACGTTTATTGTAGTCAATGATCCTTATTTTATGGTCCGACATTTGTTTTTTTAAGAAAAACAAAAATTAAGTGCCCAAACATTCGTTCAAAGTGGTAGATGCGTTGAAAAATAGGTACTTGCACGAAGAAGAAAATGGGACCAAGACGACCCAGCGTGCAGTCAGAGGGGAAAATAGGATCAGCTTCACAGCACTTGCCTACTTCAATAATAATGAGCATAATAATGATGTAGCAAGGGACAAACCGATCATTACTATGACTATTTTCATGTTGTTACGATTTTTACGTTGTTCTTGTTGCTATCATTATTCCTCGAGATACAATATAACATAATAATAATTTACATATTTTTTTGCGTATACATTGCTCTTCAGTATCACAATCATAATGATAACGATATCAATGATTCGAATATTTACATGTGTAAAAAAAGGAGCACGCGCTTTTTTCCGGGCCGCGCATGAAAGTTTACGGTCGAGGTCTTGGATCATTTAAGATCGAACTTTCCCATAGGGGTGCTCGCGAATAAAAACATCCACGTGTGCAATTATATAGAATAGTCAGAGAAGATTCTCCTGAATCGAAACTCCGTGGTTACGGTCTCCGTGTCGTTGCGTTCTCCGTTACGGCGAACGCATGCGCGAGATCGGTGAGGAAATCAAAGAAAAAGTAAACAAATGCCGACGAATGTAAAAGCGTCGTTAAATCCGTCGCATGTCCCTACGCGTGTAATTCACGTCTCCGGTTCATATACAGGGTGAGGCACATAAAGTGTTACAGAGCAATAGCACTCAAACTATTGTTCATATCCAAAAATGTTTCAGACAAAAGTTTTAGTCTTCGAAAAGGCCGTCATACTGGACCACCCTATTTTTTTATCGGTGGAGGCGCTGAAGCTACGTCAAGGTCACCTCCACTTTTTTTAAATGGAACAATGTATTTTTTTAACTGACATTATTACTGATTTTAAGACGAATTCAGCGACCTACAACATAAGGTCATTCTAGTCACGCAAAGTATTCATTTAAAAGAGTGGAGTTGACCTTGAGGTAGCTTCAGCGCCTCCACCGATAAAAAAATAGGGTGGTCAAGTATGACGACCTTCTCGAACACTAAAACTTGTTTCTGAAACATTTTCGGAATTGATCAATATTTTGAGTGCTATTGCTCTGTAACACTTTATGTGGCTCACCTTGTGTACCAGGTGTGTAAGTATGAAACCGGAATTTTTGTACAGAAAAAACACGTTTATTGTAATGATATGATACAAAGTATCATATCATTACTGTAGGTACATCCGCCAGTTGTTGTTGTGTTTGAGCGTCGTCTTCGTTCAACAAGGCTTGCAGGTCAGCGTCTTCAAACTTTTTCGGTGGTCTTCCACGTTCTTCCTTCCTCACGTCAAAATCGCCACTTTTGAACCGTTTGAACCACTCGAAACACTGTGTTTTACCGAGAGCATGCTCACCAAATGCCTCCACAAGCATTCGATGCGATTCGGCTGCGGTTTTCTTCAGATGAAAACAGAAAAGTAGTGCTGTCGGCAAATCGTAATTTGTTGTCACAAAACTCGACATGTTTATCTCTAATAAACTAATGCTACTGAATGAAACTCGTGTTATTGTGAGTTGGAAATCTTTGTCGGATATCAATACAATAACAAGACACCGCTGACGTGATGTGTCGGTAACTGCATCGACATCTAGCGCCACCTATGGGCAACTTCCGGTTTCATAATTACACACCTGGTATATGTGTGTGTATGAGGCGATTTATTTGTTTTCAGGAGGATGTACGAGGTTATGAGAATCCGTTACCTCGGGATGGGACGACAAAACTCGTCACGGAATCGACGAGGGGTCGTTCAGCCGTGAAACTTGGATACGCTCCGATGAATCGGCAGTCGATCGTCGTCACCGCGCGCGTTCTTGTTCTTCGAGCTTTGGACGCGACCTTCCACAACTATGACGATAAACACCGAATGAAGGAACACAACTCTACCGGGTTAGTTCTACAACATGGAACTCCCCTCCCCCCAACCTTGTCTTTCTCTATCACTCCTTTTTCCTTGTTTTTTCGTGCGACTTTTTGTTCATCTTCGGTCAAATGATAATCGACTTCCAGCTAAGAGATGCGAGTCGATTTTGCGCACTGCGATTTGCATCTGCGATTTTGCGCGAGGCTGTTTTGCGCACTATCCATAAACATTTTTTTTTTCGAGCCCTCGATTTTGGACACAAGGACGGTTCTTGAAACGAACTTCAGATGGATATTCTCAGTCATTCAAAGGTGATTTTGAGAGCATTGAGCCTTTGAAAATATCTTCAGCGCCGAAAATACGGTTTGCGGAATAATTCGGCATTCACCTTCTCGTTAAGGGTTGGTGCCGGAAATTGAACATCGTTGCTAATTTATTCGTGGCTTCTCTTAGGTACTAAGAGTATATAATGCAAATAAAGAAGATGAGAATATCTTTAGCGCCGGAGATACGATTATTTTCTCCTTTCACGACCCCCCCCCCCCCCCTCTCCCTTCCGGTAGGGTGGGTTCCGAATGTTAGAAACTGTTGCCAATTTTGAGTGGCTTCTCTTAGGCACTAAGAATATACAACGCGAAAAAATGAAAATATCTTTATCGCCGAAGATATTAATTTTTTACTCGTAACCCCGCCCTCCCCCACCCATAAGGGTGGATTATGGTCCACCGATTTTTTTAGCGCTTTGTGCGGCCTTCACTAATATTCCAGACTCGAAATATTCACAAAAACGATGTACAAAAAAAATTTGGGAAAAATAATTTCGTTACTATACGACGATGCAAACTACGGACCCCTAGATGATGATGATATTAAAGTTTGCATCGTCGAAATGCAAGGATTTTTTCTTCCAATGACAACCTTTTTTTGATAGTTCAAAGCTACTATAAAGTTTTTAAATCGTCATTAGAGACCCATAACCCAACTCTGTCGAGAATTATTTTGGAGAACAATAAAAATGGTGAAAAAGGAAATAAAAGAGATTTTCCGTTGGACTCCAACGATGCAAATTTCTGATCCACAGATGATATTGAAGTTTATATTATTTGAATGGAACGGATATTCGTTCCTCCCGATTGCTGCAATCTTTCTATCGACGAGGGATTGAAAACCTTTCACTTGAAAGTTTTTACGTATCCTGAGTAGGGATTTACGACGCTAATTTGTAAAAAAAGGCTTCAGAGAGTAATAAGAATTAAGAAATATGAACAGAAAAATAAGAAGTCGTTGCTGTCCAATGATGTACCCTTTAACGTCATATGTCGAGAGTAGGGATACAATAGGCTATTCGGGGACGATCCTCTGGCTCGAACACTTCAATATCACCTTTTCCTATATTTGTATATCGAGGGAAGCCAATATTCTTATTGAAAATGTATTATCGTTTTATTACTGTAAAACTATGATACATTTATTGCAGGTTTAATAATAATAGTACAGTCGTGCTGTATATTGGAATCGGAAAAAATTAAAAGAAGGCTAGTTTTTTGACAGGTGATTTTGTAGGTGCCACGGGTGCTAAAACCAAGTTTGCCTAAAAATCGGCGGGTAGGGTTTTTTTTAGGGGATGGGGGTGGTTTAATGCCAAACTACAACCCCCACGAGGTTGGCGCCGGGAGACAAAATGTTCAGAAAAATCCGGGTTTTATTTTTGTCCATAGCGCCGAAGTCGTGGAAGTTCATTTTGGCGGTGAAAAAATGGGGTGAAATTTAAAAAAATCAGTTTTCATTCGATAACTCTTCAGAACAAATTCATACAATTTTTGTTCAAATGGAAACGTTGTAGCCCTTGAAAAGACGCGTCGATCGAGTATTCGATCAACCCTCTCCAATAATATCTTCACCCCCAAAAGAATTGTTGAAGAATTAACAAAAAAATTGTTTATTGAATAACTCGAAAACAATCGATTTTTCGGGAATGTTTCAAATGTACGAAATGTAGAGAATAATTTTCTCTACATTTTCGTTCCTATGCACAACTTTTGAATTTTGCTTCAAAATGAAATTCTGGGAAAACTATTGACCGAAACTAAAGAGATATGAGTTTGGCGCTGTGGACAAAAATGTAGCGGAGGGTTCAAGCTACAAATTCTTCCACGGCGGCGAATTCGTGCCGTCAATAGTTTTCCCAGAATTTCATTTTGAATGTTCAACCCTCGAGAGGGGTTGGAAAATCAAAATTCAAGGGTGGTCCATAGCAACGAAAATATGGAGAAAATTATTCTCTACATTTTGTACATTTGAACCATACTCGAAAAACCGATTGTTTTTGAGTTATTCAATAAACTATTATTTTTTTTGGTTTTGTAACCATTTTTTGGGGGTGAAGATATTATCGGAGAGTGATGATCGAATACTCGATCGACGCGCCTTTTCAAGGGCTACAACGTTCCCATTTGAACAAAAAACGTAAGACTTTTTTTCTAAAGAGTTATTAAATTAAACCCGATTTTTCAAAATTTCACCCCACTTTTTCACCCTCAAAATGAACTTCCACGACTTCGGCGCTGTGAACAAAACTAAAGCCCGGATTTTTCTGAACATTTTGTCTCACGGCGCCGACCTCGTAGAGGTTATAGTTTGGCATTAATCCACCCCCATCTCCTTTCATCCCCTAAAAAAGAACCCCACACCCCGATTTTTAGGCAAACTTGGATTTAGCACCCGTGGCACCTACAAAATCACCTGTCAAAAAACTAGCCTTCTTCTAATTTTCTCCGATTCCGGGTTTTTTCAGCGACAGGACGACTGTCCTATAAGGAGATACTGTACAATTAATATGGAACGATAAAAAAATAATTAATAATATAATATTATTGATCATAAATAGTAATCATATTTTTATGTAAATAAATAGAGATCTCACCCCTCTCCTGCGCTCCCTTTCTCTGTATGTATATACGAAATTAATAATATAATATGCTTTATTATAAAGTTTTCACATTTTAGAAGGAAATAAACAAAGCCCTCAAATATTTCTTTCTCTGTATATATTTTGTTAATAATTTCTTGAGTTCCAACGGTTTCTTACGTAATACCCCTTCCAATTGAACCCTCTTCTATCACTCCCAATCCGCACTTCGCTATATAACCTAACTTCCGTTGGGTCCACAGCCGTCTTAAGGGGTAAGGCCACTGTACATTTTTTGAAAAATCGATTTTTTTTTATTGGCTTAAAAAATAGTTTTCGCAATTTCTATATAATAGTTTTCAAAAAACTATATCGCACTTTCTATATAATAGTTTTCAAAAAACTATTCGCAAAACTTTAAACGCGTTTTTCTCGAAGCATGGTTTTTCAAAATGGCAGGCAGCATAACTCGAACAATTTTCATTTTTTTTACTTGAAATTTTAACCAGATGTGAACATTTACATTATCTTGAGAATGTCGATCGGAATTTTCAAGAACTTTATTTATTGATTTTTTATTAACAAAAAACTTGCCGTTTTTTTCGTCAAAAATCAATTTTTTTTTTCAAACGCACGCCAAATCCACAAAAATTGATACTTTTTAAAATCCGATCGACATTCTCTAGCTATAGCCCTCTAAATTAATGGTTTTTTTTTTGTTCTAGATTCAAAAGTGCACCAGTGGTGCTGCGTGCCGCGGAGCCCTGGAAGCAAAACATGTCCCGGGAAGATAGCTGTGGAACCGCCATTTTGTTTTTTTTTACTGTAAAAAAATTTTATAATAAAGTTTAATGTATGCCCGATAACACCATTAAATGTTTTTTTTCAAATACCTTCAATTTCGGGAGCAAAAAATTAGTGAAAAAACCTTTTTTTTGGGCCGTTACAGTGGCCTAAAGGTAGGTTTACACTACGACACTTTGGTGTATACACTCAATGTATACATCGAGTGTCTGTGTGTGAACACCACTGTCTGATCTCGGGACATTTATTGCGACATCTCGCTAGGTGTCGCGTCGAGCGCCGTGTGAACAGGTTGTGTCGGAGTGTCTGCGGCAGTGTCCAAGTTTTCGAACCGGCGCGAAATTATCCAGACACTCGCGACCCGCGTTAAATCAAAATGGCCATTACGTGGAGCAAGGAGAGCATTAAAAATTTGATATTTTTTGTGGAAGGACTGCCTGAACTTTGGCAAATATGTTGTACTGATTATAACAAATAGAGTAAAAAACAGGCAGCACTTCAATGCTTGGCGGAACAGTTTGACACAATATCGGCTAAAGTTAGCAGAAAAATTCATCATTTAAGAACACAGCTTAATGGGCTATACCAGTGTGAACGCTGGAAATTTGGGTGATTTTCAGGACTTTTTGGACGAAAAGTACTCAATTAAATCTTTTGGAAAATTAAAAATATATTTGACCTATATTAAATAATTTTTCGTAGGTAAATATTGAGATCCAAGCGACTAATGCACTGCCTTCGCAGGCGCAAAAAAAGTTCCTCCACTGCTGACATGATTCCGGCTGATTGAGTAGCTGAAACCGAAAAAGGAAAAAAAATGTCGTTAAACTAGAAGGTATTTCCTGTACAATGACGTAGGATTTTTGAAAAATATCAAAATCTAACAAAATAGCGTAGTTATGAAAAAAGTCTCTTTTCTTGCCTATAAAATGGTCGTTTCTTTCAATGCCAAATCGTCAATTTTTATCCAATCAAAAATATCCTACGTCATTGTAGAGTAAATATATTCAAGAGTACTCAGTTCAAATTTCAAGTCCATCGGATCTATTTGAGTTACACTGTCAGCATATTTGAAAAATCTCATTTCGAGAAAAATGCGTCTAGAGATTTAACTATCGATTTTTGCAAGATAAAATGATATTGACATATATCATTTAAATGATAATGATATTCTTGAAAGAATAAACTGTCGAAAAAGGCAAAAAAATCGATCTTTTTAAAGTGTCGCACTGGTATAGCCCCTTAAGAGGGAATGATACCTCATCGCAGTCGGTATGGTAGAACAATTATAGATTCCCAAAAATCTCGAAAACGGCTCTTCAGATCCCGTCGAAACTTTGCCAAATGACGTCAAATGGATAGACGAACAGCTGTCTTCCCCTCAAATTTTCTGAATTTCAGAAAAAAAATGTAGATTGGCTTATCATAAGCAAATCTAGTTTTTTTCTCAAATTTAGAAAATTTGAGGGGAAGACAGCTGTTCGTCTATCCATTTGACGTCATTTGGCAAAGTTTCGACGGGATCTGAAGAGCCGTTTTCGAGATTTTTGGGAATCTATAATTGTTCTACCATACCGACCGCGATGAGGTATCATTCCCTCTTAATAACAGCGCACGAAATTACGGCTGCCCCCGCACGGCGTTTCTCCATGGCGTCCGAGCGGGTACTGCAGCTGTCAGAAGTTTTGTGTGTGAACACCTGAGACACTTGTGTAGCGAACTCACAGTACAGACACTTTCTGGGACACCGAAACCGTCTTATGTGTGAACAGAACGGACATTAGTGTCAGACATTTGTGTCGCAATAAGTGTCGTAGTCTATGCAGACCTTTACCCCTTAACATACACTATACCGCCTTTGCCGAGGGTACGGGGGAACTGTGGAAAACCCGTATCGGTATAGACGACCTCGTATTCTTCTGATTTTCTGCTGCACAGGCTTTGATTGAAGTTTATGCGCCAAGGTCTCAGAAGTGTACGCCTTCCGCACACTAGTTGATGCGCCAGCCGGTGCACGGCTAAACGGTCACCGCTCTCCGAGTATCGGCCATGCACAACGCTGTTTGACCCGAAGGACCACCGGAGTCGCACCCAGGCAGCCCATCCACCAGTGTCGGTTCACACACACACACACACACACACACGCACGCACGCACGCACGCACGCACGCACGCACGCACGCACGCACGCACGCACACACACACACACACACACACACACACATACAGGGTGTCCCAGAAGTAATGCCCTTCTAGCATCTGGTAGGAAAACAAATTCTGAGACGAAAAGTCCCCAGTCATTTCTTTATCAGACGCATAGATAATTAATTATGAATTAAAATAAATAGCCAATCAGGTGCGCGCTACAGCGGGAAGGCAGCGTGGAGGGGACGGATAGGGGAATGCGTTGTAATTGCGTGCGCCTGAAAATGTGTGCGGAGGGAAAATTCCGAAAGCATGTGTGCAAGTGTGTGTGTGTGTTTGCGTGTGCGTGTGAGATTGTGTGTGTGTGTGTGTGTGCGTGCGCGCTTGTGTGCAAGTGTGTGTGTGCAAGAGTGTACGTGTGTGCAAGTGTGTGAGTGCGTGTGTGTGTGTTACTGTGAGTGTGCGTGCACTTGCACACATGCTGTGGGAATTTTTCCTCCATACACATTTTCAGGCACACGCAATTACAACGCATTCCCCTATTCCTCCCATCTACGCTGCCTTTCTGCTGTAGCGCGCACCTGATTGGCTATTTATTTTAATTCATAGTTATTTATCTATGCGTCTGATAAAAAAATGACTGGGGACTTTTCGTCTCAGAATTTGTTTTCCTATCAGATGCTAGAAGGGCGTACGTTACTTCTGGGACACCCTGTGTACACACACACACACACACACACACACACACACGCACGTACGCACGCACGCAATGGGGTGTATGTTTATTTAGATAATATAAGAAAAGTCTTCAATTACGGGACATAGGTATATGATATTGCTACAAATAGCAGTAGGAAGAAAGCGATTCTTGATAATTATCCAATTACTTCTACCCCCGCGGGGCTTATTCTCATGAGAGTTATTATATGTATGTGTGTGTGTGTGTGTGTGTGTGTGTGTGTGTGTGTGTGTGTGTGTGTGTGTGTGTGTGTGTGTGTGTATTACACGCACACACACGTAATCATTTAATCTCGAACAGTGAAACAATGCAGCAAGTTTCACCAGGTATCTGGTCGCGCTGAGGCTTTTCCGTCCAACGATTCCACGATGAAGAATCACGTCATGGTACGAACTAACGCGCGACGATGCTCGACGTTTTTTTCTCGATACGCATTTTCACGTTTCGTTATTGCGGGCTTTCGAGTCGAATTTTTCGATTTTGTTTCCAACAACAAAATTCATAAAATCGTCGAGAGAAAGAGATTTGATGGGGTTCCTCTTACCTTGACTTCGTGATAACGTTCCTCCAGGTAATAGGCCAGACCCCTCGCCTCCTCATATCTCGCCGCCAGGGCCACGTACTTATCGTAGTGTCTTTTGAACAAGACGAATCTGCGCATATTCACAAAAAGCAAAAACACAGTATTAATATACGATATTATAATTGTAAAAATGCATAGTGACTTTTTTTATATTTTAATGGGGAATGCCACTAGGTTGGGGCGGAGAACATTAATTTTCTCTGTTTAAAAGAGGGGAGGGCTGAATTATAGGGTAGATTTTTTCTCATTGTCGTAATCGATAGTAATAACAAAAGAAAAAACCCTAGAGTGAGAGAAAGAAATTCGAAGCATTTCGTTAGTCAAACTACAGAAGCGCGCGGGACTCGAGCGCAGGTCTACGGCCGGAAAATGCCACGGTAAATTTTGAACGCGTTTTTCTCGAAACAACATTTTTCCAATTTGCGTACAAGAAAAGAGAAAAATCTATTCGATCAATCGATTTGATCAAAGATGTTTGCGTTGGATGATTGCATTCTTTCCTATTCGAACCGTAGAGATTCGTTTGAAAAATTCAATTTAACTATGTTTTTCAAATATTTTTTTTCGTTACGTTGCAGAACTCGTAACTTTTTCTTTCGAGTCTCACAATGTGTTTTATTTATGATACTTTCGCATTCTTTTAGATTCCGATAGAAGGAAGTTATATAAAAACTAAGACATTTTTTGCTTTTTTCTTTCAGACAAAGGTACGCACATCGCGTTGTACGCCGATGAAAAACTTCAGCATCAGACCGTTTTAGAATATTTTATTTAACGAATTAATATTTGTTTATTGACAAAACAATTTTGTACTGTCGAAGTATGTAACAAAATACACCAAAAGTTTCGAAAAGATTCGCTTTATTGGAGCTGAAAAACAATCGCTAAAATATTACACTTTTTTCCACGCTCCAATTTACGTTCTCCCCTTTGATCTTAAGTTGGCCAGCTAGGGAATAATATTTTATTGCTTCAAAGTTAACATAAGAGGGCTTATCAAGTCGACGTGATTTAATAAAAATTATAAACAAAAATCAGTCAATTGAGCTTTTTTTGTATTTTCTTCGTCCTAGAAAATTGTTTTTTTTTCCATAACATTCTTTGATACATTCCCTGAAAAATATAGCAAAGATTTTGACGCCATATTGGAAGATCATTACGCAATTGACGCTTTTCCAAAAGAATTGCTTTTCGAAAATGCAAGCGTGCCTCGTTTCTTTAACCCCTTCGTTGGCATTGCCGCAATAGTGCGTCAAATAATTCTGTGTCCTGTATAGCAGGCAGAGTGTCAACTTTGCACGGTGTAACTCGCCAACGTGTTAACTTGCCTGTTCAACTCTCCACCGTTCAACTCGCCAAAGCGGGCAACTGTACACAGAGCCAAGTCGCCACCGTAGCAGCTCGACATTTCCCCGACGCTCGCGTATGCCCACTCTTCAGATTCGGGCCGGGCAATTCGCTACCGTGTTAACTCGCACCGCGTTTCAACTCGCCACAGCGAAGCGTGCTCAACTTATATTTCCTAGCGGCTGTACTTTTTTCGAATCACCCATACCCGGGAACGAAAAATATACAAGCAAAATGTTTTCTACCGCTCAGTTTGTTCTCTACCGACTACCCGCTCAGTTTGTTCTCTAGTTTATCGACTGATTTTGCATGGAAATTTCACGAGCGGCATTTTGTTATAACTTTATTCTTTAATAATGCCATGAACATATATTTTGTCTCCTAAAATTTTAATTCTTCCATAATTCGCGGAAAAAAGCGTCATTTTTGAGTACTTGAGAATAACGATAGGCAGTACTAAGAGAACTGAAAACTCATATAATAATCGTGTGAAAGAAAAACTGGTGGCCTCGGACAGTTGGACAGTTTTTCGTTGCCGTTGAATATAAGATTATGTTTTTCAAGAGGATGTTTAATTTTGTTCTGAATTTCTTTTCTTGTGGCTCTTGATTTATTCTTAAAAATCATTGTGCAAAGTCTAACTTTTATAATAAACTTTTTAATCATCAAAAACATCGCTGAAAAAACCATATGCATTTACAAGAAATCAATATCATGAAACGATTGGAAATAATATTGTTGTCAATATTCCTCATATATGTTCCTTTCATTACAGATAGAAACGTCCACATTATTATTATCCATGTTGTTCAAATACTTAATGCCAAAGAACAGTGCATGTCGGATATATTTATTTTTCATTAATGTATCGTCTACTGTATATGAAAAAATTGAATCATCGTGTAATATGAATACGCTGTCTTGAAAAGCGCAGAATCATTAAAGGGGGGGGGGGGGGGGGGGGTAAGGTTAATTTGCTATAAAAAAGCATATTTTCGATATTTTTTGTTGATGACACTGTTTATATATATTTATTTATATAATAAGTATAAAATAAAAGGACATTTGAAAAATATTCTGTGAAATTTTTGTTAATAATTGTGCAGAAATGAGCCAGTGACAGCAAATCTTCTCAGATGCCACAAAAAAAAGTTACTTTGCGGTGAACTGCATAACTCACCACTGGATCATCCGAAGAAACCGAAGAAGATGGTATTAATTAATAAGTTTCATGAGGTAACGCTGTCGAGATTTTTTTTTTTTTGTTTTCAATTTTTAGTCACACCTGGAAGACAAAATAGCGATTTTTCATTAAAAAAAATTGGAACCTTTATTATTGTAAAATGAATCAAAATGATTGCAAAAAACGTGACAGCGTACCTCAAGAAACTTATTAACTAATACAATCTTCTTGGATTTTTTTTCTCGGATGATCCAGTGATGAGTTAGCCCCTAAAAAACTTTAAACAGTAAAAAAGGACGCCAAGTAATAAAAAGTTCCCTTGAAAATTATTAGGTGTTTTACTATTTATAAAATTCTAATTAAACTCGAAATATTTTTTATTCTATTTCAAATAATGGTTTTATTTAGAATATTACTTTTTCATTTTAAACGTACAAAAGAAGTGAAATATTTTTTTATGAAAAAGCCAAGTACGTTTACTAGACACTTGCACAAGATTATCAAATCCTAAGAACAATATTTTCTTAACATTTTATTTTTTAAACCAGGACCGACACTGATAGATGGGCGATCGAGGTTCGGCTCTGGCGGTGTTCCGAGTTAAGCAGCGTTGTGCGCGGCCAATATTCGGAGCGGTGACCGCTTAGCTGTGCATCGGCTGGCGCATCAACCAGCGAGCCCGCTCGCCAATACTTCTGATACCTTAATTAATGTAGATGTTCGAGTTAAAGTCTCTGCACCAAAAATCAGAAGAATATAGGGCCGTCTATACCGGTACGGGTTTTCCACAGTTTTCCGGTACCCTCGGCAAATGCGGTATAGTGTACCTCAAGACGGCTGTGGACGCAACGGAATTTAGTTTAGATTAGCGAAGTGCGGGTAGGGTGTAATAGGAAAGGGTTCAATTGGAAAGGGGTTACACGTAAAAACCCGCAAGGGTATACGTTGGAACATTGGAAATGAAAACATTTGAATACCATTTAACTATCATAATAAAAAACCGAATTATAATTATATATAAGTACAACGTATGCATCACACAAGTACACTGAAAATGCTGCGCAACGACTTGGCGTGCATGGTTAAGAATAAAAGCTCGGCGAAGGATATCGTTTTCTCAATAATTTAACTATTAGGCTAAAAAAGACATAAATAAATGTAACTCATTATATAAGTGCAAACCAAGTTACTGATTCCGGAAAGTATAAATCGATTTAGTGATTCTACTCCTAGACTACACCGTTCTCGAAATCTCGAAATTGACGCCACTGGTTGACCCACCGACCTCGACGCCACTGACGGACAGACGACACGCCGCGACTCTATACAGTAAGACGATACATTTTTTACAATATTGCAGAACCACCATACATCTTATGAAATCTATTGCGTCGTATACATTTTGATGTAATGGTATTCAAATGTATTTAGATTACGATGCGCCCCCTTGTTGGTGGAAAAATAATATCGATAGTACCTTCGACACCTATCGCTCCATTTTCGATAGTCTGTCAAAGTACAGTCGAACATCTCATTCCTAATAATTTTAATATACTTGATACCGTCACTAATGCGCCGTTACAATTGGAAATAATCTAAGTAAATAAATTGTTGCAGAAGTTATTTAAGCAAGCAGTAGAAACGGTTATGTAAGAAAATTGTGTATCTTCCCGAACTTGTATTCTCAACCATGCACGCCAAGTCGTTGCGCAGCATTTCCAGTGTACTTGTGTGATGCATACATTGTACTTATATATAATTATAATTCGGTTTTTTATTATGATAGTTAAATGGTATTCAAATGTTTTCATTTCCAATGTTCCAACGTATACCCTTGCGAGTTTTTACATGTAACCCCTTTCCAATTGAACCCTTTTCTATTACTCCCTACCCGCACTTCGCTAATCTAAACTAAATTCCGTTGCGTCCACAGCCGTCTTGAGGTACACTATGCCGCATTTGCCGAGAGTACCGGAAAACTGTGGAAAACCCGTACCGGTATAGACGGCCCCCTATATTCTTCTGATTTTTGGTGCAGAGACTTTAACTCAAACATTTACAAATAAGGTATCAGAAGTATTGGCTTCTCGCTCGCTGGTTGATGCGCCAGCCGATGCACAGCTAAGCGGTCACCACTCCGAATATTGGCCGCGCACAACGCTGCTTAACTCGGAACACCGCCAGAGCCGAACCTCGATCGCCCATCTATCAGTGTCGGTCCTGGTTTTAAAAATAAAATGTTAAGAAAATATTGTTCTTAGAATTTGATAATTTTGTGCAAGTGTCTAGTAAACGTACTTGGCTTTTTCATAAAACAAATATTTCACTTCTTTTGTACGTTTAAAATGAAAAAGTAATATTCTAAATAAAACCACTATTTGAAATAGAATAAAAAATATTTCGAGTTTAATTAGAATTTGATAAATAGTAAAACACCTAATCATTTTCAAGGGAACTTTTTATTACTTGGCGTCCTTTTTTACTTTTTAAAGTTTTTTTAGGGGCATTTCACATCTTTTTGAAACGGAAACAATTTTAAGAAATTGTTTGAAGTATTTATTTTTAATAGCAACTGTCGTGGTGTTTAACATTTAAAAATTCTATATGTAGGCTATTTTTTTCATTTTTGTTGACGCACACAGTCAATACCACATACTATCTCAGAGTCCTTTCTCTAACAAGTACATTAACACTACGGTGTTGAAAATCTACCATCATACAGAAAAGCTGCGTACACACCATCTTACATGAAGTCTTGGCACAGAAATAATAGAGCGCATGATCGAGGATATACATTTTTTGTATGATTGCTGGTGCCGTATGAAAAATGTTTGAAAAGTGATGGACCAGTTACTTATCCAATGTCCTGAACGATCAGCATCAGGCCCGCAAATGCTTCCTCAAATTTTTCCGCTGCCAACAAATATATTCGACTTTCTCTACTAATAACACTGTCCTTGTGTTCAACATTGGAAAATTCTATTTGTCGATTATTCTTTTCAGTTCCTTAATGATGACAGCCACTACCGGGTGTTATTCCCCAAATCCCTTCTTTGTCAAGTAACATTCACACCGCTAATGTTTCGAAGAACTGTCGAAAGACTTATACTACACAGAAGACACATATTGCACAAGCTACACATAAATCCTGTCTTTGACAAGTAACATTCACACTGCTACTGCGTCAAAAAAACTATTAAAAAGCTTATACACCAAACTGTGTATGAATCCCTTTTTTGACGAGTTCCATTCCCACAGGTACAGTGCCGAAAGACTCATACGCCACACTACGAATGAAACCGTCCTTTGACAAGTGGCATTCACAATACTGCTATCAAAGATGTGGAAAGACTCATGCGCCACATTACGCATGGAACCCTCCTTCAACCAGTGACATTCTCACTGGTACTGCATCGAAGAACTGTTACAAAGTTGATATGCCACAGTATGCATAATGCCTTTCTTCGACAAGCGACATTCACACTACTATTAAAAATATCTGTCGAAAGAGTCATGCGCCACACTATGCATGAAACCCTCCTTCGACAAGTAGCATTTACACCGCTGCTGTCGAAAACTCACTGGTACTGCGCATCGATGAACTGTTACAAAGTTTATATGCCACAGTATGCATAAAGAATGAAAAAAATCGCGCACATTTAGTAGATTTATATATTTTTACATTTTCTCTGAAACGTCACGGCTATGAAAATTCTTCTGCTAGTCACATTTTTCTCGGTTAAATGATGAATATTTTCTTTGAACATTCGGCGATCCCGTGTTTTTATAGTCATTACCTAGAGTTATTTAATGTATAAAATACACGATCTAACCCCACGTGGAATTTACCGCCGGCAAAACTCGTATCCACGAGCAGACGACGCGTCAGCTGGGGCGAGAGCCGATAAACGCCGGCCTTCACACGATACTTTTTTTGGCGTGATGCTATGAGAATCTCGAACGACAAGTGTGGAAGAATTTCCGTGTAAAAAATCGCCCGAATATTATGAGATCTCAAGACTGAGTAGACGAATCGAAAAATTACCCAAACAAAATCGATAGGAAAAAATAACATTTCATTGGTAAAATGTCATTAGATATTTTATTCATCCCCGTGTTTTCGCGTAATTTGGAATTCAAGTTAAAGCGTCGTCTGCTAAAGCCCATCTTACTGTATAAAGAGTCGCGGCGTGTCGTCAGTCCGTCAATGGCGTCGAGATCGGTGGCGTCAAATCGGTTTTTATTTTTATTACTTGGCGTCGAGACGCTGCCGCGTCTCTTGATGCAGTTCACCGCAATTTTTTTTAGGTGTCTGCGAAGATGTGCTGTCAATGGCTCATTTCTGCATAATTATTAATGAAAATTTTACAGAATATTTTTGAAATGTCCTTTTATTATATATTTCTTACACAAATAAATATATATCAACTGTGTCGTAAAAAAAAATTATCGTAAATATGCCTTTATCCCTAGCGAAATAACCTGCCCCCTCCCCTCCCACCTTAACACGTCTGGCCACCCTGGCCCCTCGGAACTGGGCATTATTTTTTAAGTCATAAACTCAACAGTATAAAACAATATATGTTAATTTTTGCATGGCAATTTATGCACTGTTCTTTGGCATTAAGTATTTGAACAACATGGATAATAATAACGTGGACGTTTCAATCTGTAATGAAAGGAACATATATGAGGAGTATTGACAACAATATTATTTCCAATCGTTTCATGATATTAATTTCTTGTAAATGCATATGATTTTTTCAGCGATATTTTTGATGATTAAAAACTTGATTATAAAATTTAGACTTTGCACAATGATTTTTAAGAATAAATCAAGAGCCACAAGAAATGAAATTCAGAACAAAATTAAACATCCTTTTGAAGAACATAATCCTATATTGAACGGCAACGAAAATATGTCCAACTGTACGAGGCCACTAGTCTTTGTTTCACACGATTATTATATGAGTTTTCAGTTCTCTTAGTATTGCTTATCGTTATTCTCAAGTACTCAAAAAGTACGCTTTTTCGCGAATTATGGAAGAATTAAAATTTTAGGAGACTAAATATATGCTCGTGGCATTATTAAAGGATAAAGTTATAACAAAATGCCACTCGTGAAATTTTCATTCAGAATCAGTCGATAAACTAGAGAACTGACAGAGCGGGTAGTCGGTACATGTGAAAACATTTTGCTAGTATATTTCTCATTCCCGGGTATGGGTGATTCGAGAAAAGTACAGCCGCTAGGAAATGTAAGTTGAGCACGCCACGCTGTGGCCAGTTGAGACACGGTGCGAGTTGACACGGTAGCGAATTGCTCGGCCCGAATCTGAAGAGTGGGGATACGCGAGCGTCGGGGAAATGTCGAGCTGCTACGGTGGTGACTTGGCTCTGTGTACAGTTGCCCGCTTTGGCGAGTTGAACGGTGGAGAGTTGAATAAGCAAGTTAACACGTTGGCGAGTTGCACCGCGCAGAGGTGACACCCTGTCATGTGGCATTGGCGCAATAGTGCGTCAACCCTTATTCCCCTATTTAACTTGCTCTGATTTGAAATCGGAGCCTCACTCGGGGATGTTTGGGCTTGCTGAATCCGAATTTGAAGTTAACATTTGGAAATTCAAAATGGCGGCGCCAATATGGCGGAGAGGAATAAAAAACTTTACTCGATTTCGATGAAAATTAGTACTCCGGGATTTTTGAGGTCCCTTATTGCGAATCTGAACTTTAAATTTGACAATTAAAAATGTTCAGACTCATAATCAGTGACCTACACAACCTATGAGTACCGAGTTTCATCTTAATCAATCTGTATTATTTGTATTTTTATTCGCCATATTTGTTCGACATTGTGAATTCCTGAATTTTGAGGTCAGATTCGTAATCAGCACCCTCAAAAACCCCATAGTACAAGTATTGAGAATTTAAAAAAATTCCTGCCATTTTGAGCACTTTTTGTCGAATTCTCTGTGCCTACGAAGGGGTTAAAACGAAATACTTTGATAAATCCCTAGTTCTTTTATCCTTTTTTAAGGTTCCGTACTCAAAGGGCAAAACGGAACCCTCATAACGACACTCCGCTGTCTGTCCGTCCGTACGTCAGGGGCCTCTAGCTTATAAACGGAATGAGATACAAACCTGAAATTTGGATATTTTGTGTAGAATGTTGACCCAAAATTGAATATTGAAGTACAAATTCAATTAAAGTATTTTTCATCGGGGTCCCATACATGAAAAAGGAGCAGACCTTTTTTTTTCTTACCCTAGCATGTGGGGTGTCATTTTATAAAGCTCATTGGGTAAAGTAGATATATATATTTTTCTTTTTTATATTCAAAAATAAAGAAATGGGGGCTGTAAAAGTCGTCAGTTTTACACCGTTTTTGTTACGGGGTCTATCTCAAAAACTAAACTAGTTAGGAATTTGGTATTTCTGTATATTATGTACCATATACTGTATTTAAACAGCAATTATTGAAAACGCCGATTCACGATGTAGTATATATAATCACATAGTGTATATGGTAGAATAAATTGATGACGAAAATAAATGAAATTATTGTTATTTAAATATTTTTTTATTGGTCTGTTCCAGCCGTACAGGGTCTTTCCCTTTTTACGATCCCCAATCCGCCTCAACTTTTTACCTCCCATTCCACATCCCCAACCCCTCTTCACCCATTCCACAACGCTCCCCTACCTCCCAGCCACCCCCCCTCTCGTACCTTGCGGCCGAAACCGACTTCCCCATCCGTATTGTATTTACCATGACATGTCTGCCATGGGCATGGGGAAACTGCGGAAAACCTATACCGATACAACCGGTCACAGATTCGCGTCCCAGTCACAGAACTAGTCGTCTTTCGCCCAAAAATGTCGAAGAAAAAAATTCCACGACGAAAGTACGTGACTGGGATTTGAACCTGCGACCTCCCGATCCGCTGGCCAGCACGCTAACCACTAGACCAACGCACCGGGGTTATTTAAATATTTACAATACCAAATTACTTATTTTTGGTGTCGGTGCCAGCCAAGAACGAGGGATCGACGTCACAGAAGAAGCGAGATTGCAAATTAAAAAAAAGATTGTAGATCGCATATTGCGTTTATTTTCCTTCGCCTCCTTTTTTTTCGAAAAATGTTACAATATTGGGAACTGGCTGATGCCGACGAAGTCGGTTGGTATTGTAAATATTTTCATTATTAACTTACAGCAGGAGTATACAATGCTTCCTTTAGCTATCATCACCCCACATGGTTACAATTTAGTACTACCTAAAACTAGGACAGAATAAAAGCATTACCTAATTGAATATCTAGTTTATGAATAAAGTTAATTGGTCGTATGTGCGGAACCCTAATAGAGCGAGGCCCGACGCGTTCTTGGACGATTTTTTTTTATATCTACATTGGGAAACGCTCTGGTATTTTGCACCAGATTCAATCCTAAAAAATGGAATAAAAAAAGTTTGCTGATATTCGTGATTTTTTTAAGGATCATTTTTTCCCCATGTTTGAGCCGTAGGGTATCTTTTATTACTACTTTTGGCTGTTATATGGTATTTTCATTTATTAATCTTGCAAGATGGCGGACGTATGGCACGGTCTTCTAAACTGCATTTTCAAAACTGGCGAGACGTATAGCTAGAAAACCAATCGACCGACTCCGATGAATGCAATGAAAGTTCCCCTTTATTTCCTCATGTCTATGTCATTAAAAAATATGTTCCGCATATTTAGACTGCAAATCTTGAAAGATACACCTCCAAATAATGGTTCAAGGATTTTCACAGGAAAAGTTTGCAAAATAAACTTGAGTAGTAAAAAAATTAATTTTCATTGCATTCCAATGATGCAAACTTCAATCTCATAGAGCGTCTTGATGAACTTTTCGGGTATGAGAGTATTGCGAAGCCTTTACTCTATTCGCTACCCCCGCCCCGCTCTATCGCTCACTCTCCCTCTGTCTCGCTAACTCTCCAGAATCGCGTTTCTTTTTATTCATCGCCTCTTTTTCGGACACGGATGATCGCATACCGTGTTTCTCCCACGCCTCCGGCGCATCCGGCTTCGCGTGATACCCTCGCACAAATATTACTACCGGTGACGTTCATCGATGCTCAAGTCCAATCAGAAATAAAATCGCGAGGAGCGAGGAGGAAAAGAACGAAGAAAAAAATGCAATTATTTTCGAGCTTCTCCTTCCGCTCCTGCTACTATCGACGTTTTTGTTGCTTCGACTGTTGCCATTATTATTTCTATGCGTTCAATGATGATTCGAAGTACACAGGCTCGCAATAAAATTTCAATAAGGTGCACGATGTTCTCAGCAGGATCGTTTAAATTTTATTTTCCTCGCGCTTGATGCAAAATATACACATGTCTGTGTGTGCATGTGTGTGTGTGTGTGTGTGTGTGTGTGTGTGTGTAGTTGCGTGTATCGAGAGACTTGAGAGACACATTAAACAGATAGAACTAGGAATATGAACCAGAGTTGTGAATAATGCATTATTTTGATAGTGCATTACTGTATACATTACAAATTACAAAAGTAATGTTTAACGGATATATGTTCCATTACAAATGACAAAAGTAATGTGTAATGGATATACGTTCCATTACAAATTACAAAAGTAATGTATAATGGACATATGTTCCATTACAAATGACAAAAGTAATGTGTAATGGATGTGTGTTCCATTACAAATAATAAAAGCAATGTGCAATGAATGTATGTTCCGTTACAAATTGCAAAAAGTAATGTGTAATGGTTGCATGATCCATTACAAATTTCAAAAGGTAATGTGTAATGGACGCATGTTCCATTACAAATTGAAAAAGTAATGTATGATTAATGAGTGCTTCATTACAAAATACAATTACAATAAGGTAATTCGTAGTGGAGAATATTCCATCACAAATAGAAAAATTGCCGTGCTCACATTAGAAATTTGCACATTGCTATCTCATTATTTTATTTCGCTCATTGAAATTTGTTTTAAGTAAATTCGTTTTTCTTCTGCATAAAACTCGACAACACAAAAAAAGGTTTATCCTAGAATGTTGCACATTGCTTTCGCTGTGTTGTTTTACACTGGCAAAGCTATTTATACGAGAAAGTAGAGTTTTTCTCATTCACAAGCCAGATTTGTATCATCGAAAAAAAAAATTCTCAAGTCAAAGTCATGATCTCCCATACTTTTATGTGCCGTCGTTCAGAATCCGGGGTCAAAATTGAGTTTTGTCCATTAGAAAAATGAATATGGCCGTTAAAAAAAACCCCGTGTTACAATTATAACGACAGAAGCGTGAAAAAGGTCGAGAGAGGAAGAGAAAAGAGTGGCTAAGATTATGTTTCATGTATCTCACGAATACGCAGAATAGGCGGAAGAAATTATACTTAACACAATTATAAGTATCTAGTAAAATATACGTAACCTAGGTAATAATAAAAGATGTAAATAATAATATAAGTAATATAACCAAAATGAATACAAGTTACTGAAACAAAACATGTCGCTTTATGTAGTTTCTGAATGATATACCTATTTTATTATTTCAGATAACTATATAGATCGTTTGGAATTTATAACTCCTTGAATGGATTGTCCAGTAGACCAAACAGTTTCGATCTATTTGATTTTGAAGTGGAGTTTTCTAAGTTTGCAACGCGTAATCTGTTACACGTTGCTTTTATAATCGATATCCATTATCAATTGATAATAATAATAGTAATTGCTCTTTGCATTTATTCATGGTATATTACTTTTTCAATGCCAATGAGGCACGCATTCATTACACATAATTTTTGCTTTTTTAAAGAGGAAGCTTTGTGATACAAAGAATTTGTTTTCCAGTTTTTAATGTTAATGCTCGAAAATTTTTTATATGTCTCAAAACTTTGAAAAATCATGCAAGACAATATATCATATCAGATCAATTTCAATATGCAGTTTTTTTTCATTATTTATAACCAGCTTTTGCTTCCAACTTCGTCCATGTCTTTAAAAGTATCGACTTTCTCATGTAGATAGCTTTCTTTGTCTGTGTAAAACAGCAGGGTGAACGTAATGAGCGAGCTACTAATTTGAAACGTTTTTCGTCTGCGTTATTGAGCTTCAAGCAAAAAAAAATGAATAGTCTTGAAAGAACTTTTAGTGAGCGAAATTAAATAATAAGACAGCAACTTTTAGCAAATGTGCAAATTTCTAATGCAAGCACGGCAATTTTGCTATTTGTAATGGAATATTCTCTACTACAAATTACTTTTTATTAATTGTAATTTGTAATCGAGCATGCATCCATTACAAATTACTTTTTGAAATTTGTAATGGAACGTGCATCCATTACACATTACTTTTTGAAATTTGTAATGGAACGTGCATCCATTACTGATTACTTTTTGAAAGTTGTAATGGATCATGCAACCATTGCACATTACTTTTTGAAATTTGTAATGGATCATGCAACCATTACACACTACTTTTCAAACTTTGTAATGGATCATGCAACCATTACACGATACTTTTTGAAATTTGTAATGGCACATGCATTCATTGCACGTTACTTTTCTCATTTGTAATGAAACACACATCCATTACACATTACTTTTGTAATTTGTAATGAACTTATCCAATACACATTATTTAAAGTAATGAGTAATGCATTATTTTAAAATTACTATTTTCACAACTCTGATATGAACACATTAAAATATAGTTTTAAATACATGTAATTAAGTTTTCAATAAATAAATTATATTTATTTAGTTCCAAGCAATGAGTTTGTAGTTTGCATCGTTGGAATGCAATGAAAATGATTACATTTCAAGTGCTCGATTTTCTTTTCGCAAATCTTTGTTACGCAAACCCCTCAATCATTTTTTAACTCGTTTATTTAAAGATTCAGAATTCAGATATGCAAAAAAGATTTCGTAGAAGAAAAAAGAGAAAATTAATTTTTTTAAACAATTTTCCTTGCATTACAACGACGCAAATTTCAACACCATTGCTTGCATACGCTTGCATGGAGTTGAAGTTTGCATCATTGGAATGCAATGATTTTTAAAATAATTTCATGAGTTTTATTATTATTCAAAACCGTTTCTTTTGGAACCTGAGGTCATAAATTTGTAATACAAATATATCAAAATGTTCGAATAATTTCTATAGCCTAGATCGGCCGAAAAGACATTTTATCATTGAAAAGGAATTCTTTTTCGCTGTGTTCCAATGACGCAAACTTCAAAATCATACGTTCGCGGGTTTTTACGAATTACCTTTCCCGCCCTCGCACTTCGCTACACTAACCCAACTTCCGTTGCGTCCACCGCCGTCTTAAGCTACACTATACCGCATTTGCCGCGGGTATGGGGAAACTGTGAAAAACCCATCCCGGTATAGGCGGTTCCATATTCTTCTGATTCTTTGGTAGACACACCATTTTTACTTAAATATCTGCACCAAGATCTCAAAAGTATTGGCTCTCCGTCAGTGTCGGTTATAAATACGTTATATTTAAAATTGGCTTTTAGACAAACGCAAACAATTTGTTGAAAAAAAATCGGAGTCTACCACATCGAGTAATATTATCAGGTACGAGAAAAGTTCATGTAAAATTGGAGCTCCATAATTCAAATCTGAATAGCAATGATCGATATTCTTTTTCCTATTTGATTCACACGGTAAATATGCTATCTACGCTCAAACTTTAGTAACTGAGCCACTCATGAGTATATGCAGTTCCAAAAGGCATTTTTCACATTTTCGATATTATTGTTATAATGTCAATCTTATATAAATATATATAGCGATTTCGCCCGTTCAAAGATCATTCGTTACAATGTATTCAGTTCATATATATGTACATATGGATACACTCGTGTATCTTATCTTTAAAAGCGACTCGTCTCTGGCAGTCTTTTATTTTTCCAATTACGTATATCCGAATGCAGAGTCGCAGAAAATGCGTCCCGATTCGACGTAAGCAAACACGAATATAGCCAAGTCTATATGAAGCTACGTCGACTGACTTGATTCGTAAATTCTGACGAGGCTACCAAACAAGGAAAACGTGTTCAAGTATTTACTCACGAGTGTAATAATTTCTCATTGTTTTTTGGTTACTTGTTTTTTTTTTCACTGCTTCGAATGGGGAAAATTGAAGTAGAGGAATTTGTCCAACGATCATAGGTTCGATTATCAGTTTGGGGTTTTCTGTTCTCTGGCCGCAAGGCAATAACAGGGGAGGAGGGAATTATTGCCGAAGGAGTGAGCAAGAAGAAGCGAGGGGGGAGTGTCGCGGCCCAGGTAGTTCGAAACGACCTTGAAGAATAACGGTACGGCTCGAGGACCGACCCTGCTCGGGAGCATCGGATTTTCAAGATTTCGAAGTGGCGTTTCCGCAAGCAAGGCGGCTTATAAATATCACTGTCTCCGAAATTCTCTGCATGACAATTTTTTTTTTCATTTTCCCAATTTTCTTTGGCAGATTTGAGCTATGAAAATCGCGCAAACATTTTTTCTGATTCTACAACAATTATGCAACATACGAATTTGGACAATAATGAAAATAAGAAATTGAAAAAAATTATCGTTGCACTCCAACAATGCAAACTTCAACCCAATACCCTTTCAATATCCGGCAGTGCCGGGTCGAATGGGGAAAAAACGCGTTGACTAAACGGAGATGAGGTAACGATGAAAAAAAAGATGACTTGCAAACCGTGCAGAAGCGATAGAATATATTTTGTTAAGTATTGATTTATCGCTTTTTCGAAATCTTCGTCATAAAGAACTCAAAAATGTTGAGCCCACGCTTCAAGCCAAAATCTATATATATATAATAAAATCGTAAAGAAGTCATGTTTGTACATGAAATATTTTTTTATGAGAGTAATTGTCTTCTTTACTTACGATACGGAGGCTAAAAGAGCAATCCTTGGAATGCTCGTTTATCCGAGCTCTATTAAAAATCCCAGGCTATCCAGTATAAGCTTACGCGACTTTTTGCATCCTTGACAATTCTTCTTAAACCCTCTAGTTCTTGAGTTACATTGAATTATCTAAAATTAGTCTTTTTTAGCAAAAAATGAAATAACATTGCGAAAAAAATTGTACGAAACTTTATAAAAATGAAAATGGAGCTCCTGCTACCCCGTTTAAGTTTATCATGGATAAACGTGACAAATGTTTTTGCATAAGTCATGCGCCCAATTTTCGATGGTCGAAAAAGAGCCGAAAAACAGTCACGTACAAAAGTGCATACCGGGTCGAACAAAAAATCATAAAAAAATATCTCAAAAATACAAAATAAAGCTGAATTTGTTCCCTTCAAAACGCCGTTCGGTAAATTTGGTTGCTTTTTTTTACGAAGCTATGTAACTTTTAGTGCAGCAAGAAATATCGACTGGTGCACCCAAACTTTTAAGCGACGGTATATATTATATAATACTATATACACACACACACACACACGCGCTCGCACACACACACACACACACACACGCACGCACACGCACACACGCACGCACGCATGGACACACACACATTATACTCGAAATATGTGGTTGCGTATATATCAAGAGAGCATCTTAACGCCAAGTAAAAAAAAAAAAATCGACGCCACTGATCGATGCCACCGATCTCGACGCCACTGACCGACTGACGAACACACCGCGACTCTTTATACAGTAAGATGGGCTTTAGCAGACGACGTTTTAACTTTGTTCCGATATTACGCGAAAACGCGGCAACAAATCGAAAATCTAATGACAGTTTACCAATGTACTGTGATTTTTTCCTATCGATTTTGTTCGGGCTATTTTTCGATTTGTCCACTCAATCTCGGGATCTCATCATTTACGGCCGAATTTTCGGGTGAATTTTAACCCCAAAAATTCTTGTACACTCGTCCATTGTCTTTCATTGAATGAAATAAAGTCGTTGGCTCATGTCGTACACATAACACATACGCCGTTTTGTGAATTGATTAACACTCTAGCGCAACAGGCACAGCAACGTCGCCGCTTTCTCGAACGGCACGGCTCGAACTACACCCTGCTTGCAATATATATATATATATATGCTTGCAATATATTTACATATGTATATTCTAAACAGTCGCTTTGACAGTTCGAGTAACCAAACACGGTTAGTCGAGCATGGATGTGAAAAAAGAAAACAAACGGCTCTTATTAGAGCCAAAAATTTATTCAACAACGGTTCACGTTGTTTCAAATTTAGATGTGGATTATTTATTTTGATCCTAACACGCGTATATTAGCCGTGGCCCTCGCGCGGAAACCGTCGGAGAAACAGCGAGGACGATACGCAAATAGATACAGAGCAAGTTAAAAATTCAATAATGTGCTCACTGCTTTCATTTGCTTATATAAAATGATGAAATTCGCAGACAGACGTGCATGTGTAGCTTTTGTGTGCCCTGAGAGCATAACCTAGCTTCTATACGTCATTACCAATGTGTGTGTTCATAACCTCGTTCCATTAACATTTTATGAACATATCTTCAAAATTTTCTGAACAGAATCTTATCATAGACGGTGAATTTTTTTTTGTTGTAGAAAATGCATTCGGCTCTGTAGAATTTGTTGACGCAGAGCTTGACAATTATTTTGCCTAAAATATTATTCATCGCTGAAAAATCTCTCATGAGAAATAAAAGCTTTGTGCAACACGATACATAATCCTAGATTCCCTACAGCGTCTAATAGAACATGTAAAATAGAACGCCATTACACAACCATCCCAAGTTCTTACGAATTTTGTTCATACGACCCCATGATCAAACATACAGATAATCGAATAGGCGGCCTAATTGACATTCGTGCGATACAATGGACACCTGTATATTTGATCACGGGTTCATACGAATAAAATTGGTGCGAAATCTGTGATTGTCACGTTATCGCATTTTATTAGGACAGAACCTAATGTTTGGCTAGATCTCACAGACTCAAGCCTGACAGCGCCTTCATATGCCTCGCCATTCTTTTCATACTGTGGTAATCACCATATTTGATTGTTGCGGCTGCACAATCTATGTCTACATGGAACGATGATAGTCCGCCGTCTCTGAAAAATCTTCGAGTACCACACCTGCATCGAGGACTTTCCTCGGTTATGTCGGTCAACGCCTCGAAGTTTATTGTTCAACGCCTCGAAGTTTATTGTCAATGCGTCAAATACTGTGGAAAGCCAAGCTTCAGATACTCCATGTCTCTCGTTGCCTCGAATCGAGCAACATTTGGGCATGAAACCCTTTTCCGGTACGGAGAGCGACAACGAGACCTTTTGACATTTTTTCAGCTTGACATAACATAAAAATGATTAAAACATGAAGAATGAATTTTAGCATTTTTCATAAAATGAAAAGGCCTTAGGACTATTGTGCCATCTAGCCAAGGAAGGCCAGATTGTGAATCTGGCCTGTGCGCTTGAATGATTGTGCGCTTTTTAATGTTAACATGAAAGTGTGATTAAAGCTGCATATTTTATGTGTTACGCGGTTATCGGCTATTATGTAAATTGAAAATAAGATGATTGTCAACGAAACCTTTTTTTTGTCAGACCGGCTTTAGTTTTAATTAACTGTAAAACAACCTAAGAGTTCTTGAATAAAAATCCTGAAACTGAGTATAAATGTGTGATAAGAATTTCTCTAATTTCTATTGTGCCAAATTAAATACGGTTTATGAAACTGAATTGATTACATTTATCAAACATTTAAAACGTAGAGACCCTCACACTTTTATTTATAGTCACATATAGGTGACTTGGTAAAAAAAATTATTTTACACTTTTTAGTACATTAAATAAAAGCTTGTTTAAAAGAAAAGTTTTTTTATATACAAATTTTCCGTATCAATCTGACTCTGTTAAATGAAAAAAAAAGAACCGCGTTTCGAAAATATATGGTTCTGCACTTTAAGGTATTTCTTTCACGAACCCGAATATTTAACAAATAACTGATTTTCGTCTATTATTTTTACACGGTGTTTACCATCCTTTATTCAACCGAATTCATTTTGAACGATAAATGTCAATTGTCTAAAAGAAAAAACAAAAAAAAAGATGAGTCCTCTTTGAAAATGGGCTTTATTGAAAGTATGGGCCGGCCACGGTGACCAATGGCATTGAGACATGTGTGCCTTCATGCGACGTTGACACGCTCCACCTATCCGTTTCGTCGCCTGGAGAAAAACTGACGTCTTCATTTACATAAAAGTCAATATTTAATAAATGCCGTAGACGGATCATTTAATTTTTCGGTGACTATTTTGATATTGTACTGAATGATTTGACATTTTTTCATAACATCCTTAACATTTTTCACACTATTGCGTGTGTAAAACTGCCGATCGGCATGAGTCTAGGCATCTTCTTATGTAAAAACTGTTTGTTTAATTCAAATTTAAAATTAAATTATAAAATTCAAAATTCAATTCAAAATTATTAAAATCAAATATTAAAATTGAAGGGTGCATTCAGTACATGATGAAGAATCCACTATATAAATTTGAACTAATGGTAACATTTGATCACTTGACCCGAAGCTTCTTAACGATATAAGAAAAGACGTGTATTCTTGAGCAGCCTCCATCGGGGTGAATGTGACGCGTTATCCGAGTGCATTCGGTTTTTGTTTAGAATGAACAAATCGATTCGCATTCCACTCGCTGAACACGCAAATAAAAAAACGCAATGAAGTTGGATTTACGTAAAATATTTTTATTTATCTCTAGTCTTTTTCAATTAAGAGTTTTCTCCTGCTGCAACAAACAAAGCGCAATTCATGAAACATGAAGACGGTATATCAAAAAGTAAAACATTAAGAGGTACAGAGTTGGGTGGAATTCATTCACATCGTGATTTTCATGTGAATATAAATACAAACGTATTCATACTTCACTTTTTGTATTCACCTGCATGCATACAAATACAATTGTATTCACAAATATTCTGAACATACAAATAAATTCACAGAAAAAATAGTGAATATTCACAAAGAAAGTGAATATTTACAACAAAATCCTGTGAATTAATTTTGATGTGATTTTTTTTTAATTCACAGGATTTTTTGTAAATATTCACTTTCTTTGTGAATATTCAAAATTTTTTCTGTGAATTTATTTGTATGTTCAGAATATTTGTAAATACAATTGTATTTGTATGCATGCATGTGAATACAAATAAGTGAAGTATGAATAAATATTTCAGTAACAGGCATTTGTAAATCACCCTGCAATCACGTCGATTTAATAGTGGACGGGAGTGAAGACTTAAAAAAATGTATTTATAGCATTTGGTAATATACAAGGTTTCAGAAACGACGTGTCCTGTTTTTTCAACTATCTGTTTAAATCTTACCCTATTAGAACCCTATTAGAATCTTTGAAAAAGTAAAAAAAAAGAATGCCAAGTAATGAAAACATATTTGAATTCACTCCTCTTTGAACTGGCGCAGAACGAAAAAAAGATTTCTCACCTTTCAAAAAGATATGAAATTCCCTTTAAAAACTTTTAAAAAGTAAAAAAATAACGCCAAGTAAAAAAATGCCTCCGAAAACATTATTGCTTGTTTGACCATGTACAAAATTCTGATTTATCTTGAAATATTTTTTAATTTTATTTAACGAATTTTTTATTGTATTTTTTCAATTAAAATGTACAAGAAAGTGAAGTAACTTTTTATAAAATAGCCAAGCAAGTTTACTAAAAACGTAAACAAAATTGTTAAACCTTAGAACTAATATTTTCCTAAATATTTCATTTTTATTTTAAAAATCACATTACTATTATAACAAAAAAATTGGTATTACCATTATATAAAAATACAACGTATTTACCACATAAGTACACTGGAAATCCTGTGCAACGACTAGGCGTGCATGGTCAAGAAAAAAAGCTCGGCGAAGGATTTCGTCTTTCCAACTACTTAACTCTCAGGTTGGAAAAACATAGACTGCCGCTATTTATTATGCAACTGGAAATCAAATTTTGTGATCCCGCAAAGTATGGATCAAATCAGTGATGTTCCCCTAGACGACACGATACGTTAAATCTTTTTTTTATGTATAATTTAATGATATATAAAAGTATATACTTTCTCCTCTAACAGACAACTTTATACATTACATGAAATGTATTTCGTATATACTTTGGTGTATTGATCCGTCTTTTTGTGTATTGTATTCGTCTCTAAGCCACAGCACCGGCAAGTTTAAAGGTCGAATTACGGTGCCGTCGTCTGGCTGGTGAAAAACGTAATATCTGAGTATCTCTCCTGATACTCATTGCGCTATATTCGATGGTTTTTCCCAGTACAGTCGAATATTTGTCATTAGTGAATATAACGTAGCTCTGACACGGCCACGTGAATTGTGTGGACCGATATATACACCGATAACAATATATATCGATGTTATCTTGTCCAAATCACACTAGCGCAAGCCGCAGGAGATCGCATTGCTAATAACACTGGCAGTTGATGCGTTGTTACAGGTTATAAATATATATTGTGTATCTTCCCGAGCTTTTTCTCTTAACCATGCACGTCAAGTCGTTGCCCAGCATTTCCAGTGTACTTATGTGGTATATACGTTGTATTTTTATATGATGGTATTACCCATTTTTTGTTATAATCGTGATGTGATTTTTAAAATAAACATGAAATATTTAGGAAAATATGATTTCGAAGATTTAACAATTTTGTTTACGTTTTTAGTAAACTTGCTTGGCTATTTTATAAAAAGTTATTTTACTTTTTTTGTACATTTTAATTGAAAAAATATAATAAAAGAATTCGTTGAATAAAATTAAAAGATATATCAAGATAAATCAGAATTTTGTATATGGTCAAACACGCAATAATGTTTAAGAGGGCATTTTTTTACTTGGCGTTCTTTTTTACTTTTCAAAAGTTTTAAATACTTGAAAAATGTCGAATGCCTTTTTGATGTTTAAAAAAAATAAAATCATCCATTTGTAATTGACGAACGGCTTTAACGCGTTTTTGAGCGGCTAAGTCTCGCAGCCGTTTGAGAAGGAGAAGTGCGTAGGGGTGGTCATTGTTGCTCACGGCGGTGGCAACGAGCAACAATGTATCTTTCGCGCCAACGTTCGAATAATTGAGCGTTCGCATAAACTAAGTCATCGTTCGGATAATTGAGGGTTCCGATGATCGAGTTTCGAATAATCGAGGTTCTACTGTATTAAAATTATTGATTTCAAATATGTTTATTTATTCAAATCAATCTTTTTAATATCGTCCAATAACTAGATATTTTATCTGATCCTAATAAATCTGTGATTCGGTTTCATCGGTTCAACATTTTCATCTGTTCAAAAAAACAATTCACTCAAGTTCACTGAATGGTCCTGGTTATTTTTTTTTAATTTACCTTAAATAGAATTTTCGTTGAGTTAACGATTTTTCTATTTGATTGAACTAATGCTCAATCTTTTGCAACATTCATATCAAAGGGGCGTGGGGGCAGAGAAGGTGAAAAGAGAGGAATTATATATATATGAGTTTGTTTGAAAATTCTATAGCATGTTATTCAATAAAACCCTCTAATTATCACAATGATATTAACTAATTGATATAGCTTATGTGATACAACAAATAGTTATAGGTATTAATTTGGTTAATACCTATAATGCCATATCAGCGACTAAAATGTTATAAGCACTCGGTAGCAAATGGGCAGCGTGCGTAGCTATGAGTAGGTTCAATTCACTAGGTTCAATTCACATATAGGGCAAATATTTTCTTCGAAAAAAATCATTTCTAAAGGCTAGGGAATGACGAATTACGATGAAAAATCCTTGGGTAAAGCTCTCAATTAAGGAATTCATTTTAATTTCGATTTATGAAACATTTTATGCATTTTATGCACTTAGCTTTACAGTGTACATTGTAAGCAAATAAAGATTCATTTGAATCTCATCTTTATTAAGATATATAAATATCTTTGAAACAAATATGATCGTAGTAGGCTGTGAGACAAAGAAAAAACCTATTTTATTCAAGTAGATACTATATAAATTAATTTTTTTGTTTAGCAGTGTACAGTAGGCCGAAAGGGGGGGGGGGGGTATTTCCAGTTGTCGTCCTTACTGACCTTCTTTGAGTCAAAAAGTCTACTTTCTGCCATGCCGGAAATTCATCGGAGGGCCTAACGCATGGTATTTTCAAACATAGTATCCTCCTTTAGATACCCAATAATTCGCATTCGCCGATTTATGCTCGGGGACGGAAGCCTTCATTTTGTGGGTTGAACGCGGCTCGAAAATTTCGACTCGGGCGTAGAATGGTACCTTGCTTACGCGAAACGCTTCGCTTGTAGCCACTTGGCGGATTGTTGCCGAAGTACGTTCAGGTAATGTCTTCCCGGCCAGAACATTGATATTCCCAACATGGCGACAAGACGTTTAAAAACAACGAATAACCTGCTTTACTTTTTTGCCTTGTTGGAGAATTTCGCTATTCTTTATGCTAGGATGATTAGTTATCGTAATCCGGGTATTTATGATAAGGATTGTTATCCTCGTCGATAATCATTGATGAAATGAATACTTTTAACGATGAATAGAATTACAACAGATGTATTAATTTCATCCAAATCAATTATAATTATCTTTGATGAGGTGAAAAGCATAGTAGCTTTTTTTAAGTTACAGGCTCGTCTTTTCAGAACATGTCAATGCTCTGGACGGGTAGACATTACGTGAAGATGTACTTGCTCGTAATGTAATAACGTAAAAAAACGATTTAGCGATCTTCCCGGTTTGTTCCATGGGAGTGCCTGGTCAGGTAAATCAGACAAGGCAAGTCTGGTCAGAGCCGAACACAAACTAGGGAATGCCCGGTCACATTTCTGCACGGGTATAAAAGGAGCCTCTACATGTTGGCACTCATATTCTTTCGAACCCGATTAGGCTATCATACATTCCAGTTGTATAAAATTGAAGCCTTTGCTGGGATGGGATTGAAGATTGCATCGTTGGAATGCACCGAAAATTATTATATTACTTCTGCTTGTATTTTTATTTGGCGACTGTTAGTTACGAAAAACCCTCGAGCATTTTTGAAGTCGTTTATTTAGAAGTTTAGAATAAAAATCTGCAAAAATATGATTTTCTAGAATCATTTTAAAAAAGTGAATGAGAATATAAAAAAAGAATTTTCGTTGCATTCCAATGATGCAAATTTCAGGACCTTACTTTGCGGTAAATCTGGACATGGAGATTTTACTTTGCGATTTTGATTGCCACACGTCACCTAACCTGATCATGGAGTGCATGCGAAGAAAATCGCAGGCACAGCTAGTTCCAAAAAAGTTTTGATTTTACTGCCGGGTAAGTGAATCAGTGCGCGCGTAGCGCGCAAACAATTTTGAAAACTAGAGAATCCACGATGGGCACATCGGGTGCCTCACGACTCGACCTTTTTTGTATTTCGCACGGTCCTCTAAGCAGGTAAACGCTTAACTGCCCTTAGTAAAACTCGATTCAGTTGTCCCTTTAAGGGGGGTGATACCTTTAGGCGAGGAAAAAACTTGCTGATTTTCATGATTTTTCTTTATGAGGAAAGCCTCACCGTTCTGAGTCTGAATTCACCATATCTGAGAATTCGGGTATTTTTCATTACTACTTTTGGCTGTTAGATCGTTTTTCAAAATTAATCTTTAAAAATGGCGGAGGTATGGCACGCTCGTCTAAATTGCTAATCGACCAATTCTGATGAAATTTGGTATAAATCTTTTTAACTTTATTGTCTAACACATGAACCTAATTTTTTTTTAAATGAGTAAACGTATTTTTTTAAATTACAAAATGAAGCCATTTTGTCTGGAAAATTCAATCTTTTTGTTTCGAAACGTATCATTTTATCGATATTCAACATTTCTCACTTTTTCTTAGTTCGTATTTTGCATATGAATGTTAACGACTTTATATGTTAACGACTTTATAATTAACGACCCCTACATACACGTTCCCCCTTACAAAGCTTTTCTTATTTCTAACTTATATCCTATTGCCGTTTTGCCTTTCGTTTCGTCTCGCATTCGCTTCCTCGTTTACCATTTTCCCAATCAGATTCTCGAAGTGCTTTATGTACATACATAGTTCAGTTACAGGCTCTTTTTTAAGGACCGTCTGTTTTTTTCTATCGATTTGCTCTCTTTTATCCCCTATCCCTTTTTCCTGATCTTTTACTATTTGTTTTTTTATGTTTTCCTTGGCTTTCTCGCAGGCACATATATGCACTAAGTTTTCCACTTTTTTTTACAAACCCTGCATTTGTTGTCACTATATCCCGTGTTTCCTTCCTTTCCCACATCTCAATCTCGTCCAGGTTTCTTTTATTTTGCCCATTATAATCCCATCCTCCCAGTACTTCTCTGTCCCTGTGGTACACTTCCTCATTTTGTACTGTGCTCAATATGTCGATTTTTTCGATTTTGTTCCAATCCTGTTGGGATTTTTAGCCCACTTTTGTTTTCGTCCCCCTTTCTACTATTCTCGCCATTTCCCTAACATCATTGTTTGCTATGGCTCTCCGTAGGTTTCCCTCTCCTACCTCCTCCATTGCCTCTTTGACTTCCTTTCCCCATTTTGTTGGGTTTCCATTTAGTACTCCTCTCGCCTCCTCTTTGAGGCATTTCTTCGGCCACCTTCCCCCCCATCTTCATTATCTCTAAATAGTTTGTCACTCTTTTCCACATTTCCGCCGTTATACCCCTACATCCCGCTTCCATCCGCCATATATAGCTTGGTATTTTTCTATTTAGGCCCATGGCCATTTTTACATATTCTCCTTGGAGTCTTTCCACTAGCTCCAGTCTCTTCCAACCCCAAACTTCATTCCCGTACAGTACCCGACTTTTAACAATCGCATCCATCAGATATAGTCTTTTTTCCAAACCGTTTATTCCGGCCCTTTTAAGTGTTCCCCATGTCCCATTGGCGGCTCTTCTTATTTCTTCCGTTATATTTTCAATATATTATTCGAAAGTGTTTCCTGTCGAAAAACTCCCCCGAGATAGCGGTATTCCTTCACTATTTCCAATTCCTGGTTGTTATATTTCCATTTCTGGTTTTTCTTGTCTCCCCCCCCTTTTTGAATCTCACAATTTTTGTCTTTTTAATGTTTACCGTTAGTTTATTTTTTCCTGCGTATTTTTCTATCGATTTCAACATTTCCCGTAGGCCCTCTTCTTCATCGGCCACCAACACTATATCGTCCGCGAATTTAAGCGCGAATATTTTTTCGCCTCCTAATAACGGTCACCCCTTCATTCCTTGACCTCCATATGTTGTCCATATCCTCTATGAAGAGACTGAAGAGTGAAGGACTGAGTAGGCACCCTTGCTCACCCCTTTTACTGTCTCAAAACGTTCGGTTGTTCCCTCCCCTCCCCTTGTATGACAAGACCTCATTTATGGTCTTGTCATACATATTTTCTATCATTTTCCGCAGTCTTCCTCTTATTCCTATTTTCTTGATTTTCTTTATGAGAAGGCACCTATCTATAGTGTCGAAGGCCGCCTTAAAGTCGACAAATCCTGCAAATAATTTCCCGCCTTTTTTCTTTAGTTTGTTGTTTACCAGAGCATTTAAAACGAACACGTGGTCTCTTGTCCTCCTCCCACTTCTGAAGCCTCCTTGGCTCTCCTTTAGTACTCCTTTTCCTTCCAACCAGTATCTAAGACGCCCGGTGACTATGCTAGCTAGGAGTTTGTATCCTGTGTTCAGGAGTGTGATTCCCCAGTAATTTTTTGCACAATTTACATCTCCTACTTTGTGCAAAGGAAAGATTCTCCCTACTTCTCATCCGCTAGCTGACTTTCCCCTATCCCATAACTCGTTCAAGATTTCTCCTAACTCCCTATACCCTTTTCTTCCGACAGGGCTTTGAAAAACTCTATTGTTATCTCATCTTCCCCGGCGGCTTTCCCACTTTTCATGCCTTTTAGTGCTTAACGGATTTCCTTTGAATCAATTTCTCTGTTTGCTCTTGTAGTCCATATGTCCTCTTCCTGCTCTTCGTCCTCTACCCTTTCCTCCCTCCCTCCCTCCCTCTCTCTCTCTCTCTCTCTCTCTCTCTCTCTTTCTCTTTCTCCTCTCTTTCCCCTCCTCCTAATAACTCGCTGAAATGATTCATCCAGTCTTCTTTGCTACCTACTATGACTACCTCCATTGGCTCTTTTCGGTCTAAAGGGTTTGATTGCTTTCTATAGGTCTCATACATTCCTGCAACTTTCTACTCTCTTCCATTTTTCTCCCAAACTTCGTCTTTGTATTCTTTTTTTAATCCTTTGTAGCTCTTCCTTGCCTCCTTTAAGTTTGCTCTTTCTGTTCCCCCTTTCCCCTGTAGGTTTTTTTAGCCACGTCCATACTATTTCCAACGAAAAGTAAGTAATTATTGAAAGTTTCATCGATCGTGATTAATTTTCAAAAAAATTCTTTAACCGTCTTTTTTTCGGTTTTCGTCACAATTAAACGAAAAATGCTACGCCTGACTCGCTCAGTACCATGAATTATAATCGAATTGGCGAAGATTTGAAAAACTGGGGTGGCACACGACCGGTTTATCCTTTGCGACCGGATCGCAAAATGGGCCTTTCCAGAGTTCCTAATGTTCTTGAATTTTCGAGATCGCAACAATCATACGGAAAGCTTGAAGTATTCTTTTCACGGAGGACCGTATCTAGTGGGGGCATGAGGAGGGCCCTTCCGAATCATTGATAACTTAGAGTGGCGCCAAATCAGTGGTTCTTAACCGGTTAGACCACTGGTGGTCCACGAATGCACTCGAAGTGGTCCGCGAAGTCATCATTAAATCAGTGTTGGGCGTTTTTTTAATTGATGATACTCTAATTACAAATTACAACTGTAATTTGTAATAAGTAAAAAAAAAAATTGCTAATTACAACGGTATTTTGTAATTAGTAAAAAAAGAAGGCTAATTACAATGGCATTTTGTAATTAGAAATAATTTAGTTACAAATTACTATTATAATTCATAATTGTAAAAACTGTGAAATACAAATTACAAATGTAATTGGGAACGGTTTTTTTCTAATTACAAATTACGAATGTAATTGGGAACGGTTTTTTTTTCTAATTACAAATTACAAATGTAATTGGGAACGGTTTTTTTTCTAATTACAAATTACAAATGTAATTGGGAACGGTTTTTTTTTCTAATTACAAATTACAAATGTAATTGGGAACGGTTTTTTTTCTAATTACAATTTACAAATGTAATTGGGAACGATTTTTTTTTTCTAATTACAAATTACAAATGTAATTAGAATATTTTTTTCTTTCTAATTACAAATAATAAATGTAATTAGAATATTTTTTCTTTCTAATTACAAATAATAAATGTAATTAAAATATTTTTTCTTTCTAATTACAAATAAAAAATGTATTTAGAATATATTTTTTTCTAATTACAAATCACAAGTGTAATTAGAGTCGATTTTTTTCCTAATCACAAATGACAAGCGTAATTATAATTAATTTTTCTTCTAATTACAAATCTAATAAGCATCGATTTTTCTTCTTATTACAAATGAAAAATGTAATTTGAATTAATTGTTTTTCATAATTAACAAAATTCACATTCCTTAAAATTCAGGAATTCAAAATGGCGAATCCAACGGGGTGGACGTTAAATTCTAAAAAACATATCAATTTTCCTAAAACTCTGTACCTAGAGGTTCTTGGGGTAGCTGAGTCGAATCTAGCCTTGGATTTTCCAAATTCAAAATGGCGGATCCAATATGGAGAACTGAATTACAATAATTTAATAGATTCGCACGACGGTCGGTACTCGAGCGTTTTTGAGGTCGCCAATTACGAGTCCCAACTCAAACCATATACATTCAAAATAGTGGATCCAATATGATGGACCAAAGTACAATCATTTACTCTATTTGCATGATAGTTGCTATGAAGTGGTTTTCAAAGTTGCTAACTACAAATCTGCCCTTCAAATTCAGAAATTCGAAATGGTGGATTCAATATGGTGGACTAAAATACCGTAATTTACGCGATTCGCTCGATATTTGGTGTCAAGGGGTTTTCGAGGTCACTGGTTATGAATCTGCTCTCGAAATACAAAATTAAAAAATAGCAGATCTACCATCGCGTATCAAAATGCAAACATTGAGTGCAATCCGTGGAAACTTGGTACTCTGGATCCGCCATTTTGAATTTTCGAATTCTACAGGCAGATTCATAATTATCGACCTCAAAAATCCCTTACTACTAATTATCATTCGAACCAAGTAAATTCTGGTAATTCATGCGCAATGCTGGACCCACTATTTTATTTCAGTATTTTGAAGGCAGATTCCTATGCAGTGACCTCCGAAACCCTGTAATACCAATTCCCATGGGAATCGAATACACTATTATATCATGGTCTGCCATATTGGAGACACTGTTTTGAATGTATGTATCGTGAGTTTGGACTAGTAATCAGCGGCCTCAAAAATCCCTTAGTACTGAATTTTATCCGATTGTATTCAATTTTTGCATTTCGTGACGCCATATCGGATCCACCATTTTGAATTTCTTAATTTGTAGGGCAGATGCGTAATAAGCGACCTTGAAAACCCCTTAATACCAATTATTTTGCGAATCATTTAAATTGTTGTATTGAGGTCTGCCACATTAGATCCGCCGTTTTTTTATTCTGAACTTGAAAGACAGATTCGTAATCAATGACTTTGATAACCCCCGAGAGCCGATTTTTAATAAAATTAAATTAACTTTCATTTTTGATCCACTATATTTGCCCCACTATTTTGAATTTCTAAATATTGACCTTGAACTCGTAATTAGCGACCAAAAAACCTCATAAGCGCCAGGTTTCATTTAAATTGAATTTTTTGTCGAGCATATGACACAAACACAAATAGTGAAATCCTCTTGCCGCTGAAGGCGACAACAAGAAAAACGCGCCTGGATAATAAAAATCCTCAAATTCAGCCAACACCAACAAAACTGATAAGCTATTCTAGACCGGGAAGCGACCGAGACCACAGATTGGGCTCGAATTTTTTTCGAGACTCACAATCAGTCAACTTGGTTTCGTCTCAAATTTTTGTTTAAGCCAGATCGAAGTCTCATTTTAATGACATCCGTAATTTGTAATCATAAGAAAAATCTATATTATTAATATTTGTAAATTGTAGTTAGCAGAAAAATCGATTCGAATTACACTTGGAATTTGTAATTTAAAAGAAAATCGATTCTAATTACATTTGTAATTTGTAATTACAAAAAAAACATATTCTAATTACATTTGTAATTTGTAATTAGAAAAATAAACATATTCTCATTACATTTACAATTTGTAATTTAAAAGAAAATCGATTCTAATTACATTTGTAATTTGTAATTACAAAAAAAAACATATTCTAATTACATTTGTAATTTGTAATTAGAAAAAAAAATATTCTAATTACATTTGTAATTTGTAATTAGAAAGAAAAAAATATTCTAATTACATTTGTAATTTGTAATTAAAATTTGTATTATTTCAAGTTACAATGTAATTAGTAATATTTTTTTTTAATTACAAATAACAAATGCAATTAGTAATTTCAATGTAATTAATTACTCAAAGTAATTAGTGCTGCCCAAAACTGCATTAAATTATAAAAAATATTGAATAAATGACAACAAGTGGACTACGCGTCAAGGTTAAGGCGTAAGCCGCACAGAAGAGACGTCGGGCGAAGACGGAGTGAGGATGAGGCGCGGGCGGGAATTTTTAAATTATATAGAAAAGACGAGACGCGGGCGCAGAATGGGTGCGGACACGACTAGTGTCGTCTCTACGGACGACGTTTTGTATCACGCCGCGTTTATACATTTTGTACGAAATGTACAATGATAGGGCGCCGTGTATTTGCTCCGTCCCCGCCCGACGTTTCTTCTGTGTGGCTTACGCTTAAGGTAAAACTAGAGCGCGCTCTTGATTTCTATAGATTTTGTTCAAATTTTAACCAGACATTGTTCGTATCATTATGCATGTTTGAGTGAAATTTCAAAACAGTCGACTATTTAGATTGTATGATAATGGGTTTTGAAATTGCAACTTTTAACACTGCAGGGTCTGCATTCGCCGAAAGTCAGGTTACATAATGCGTCGTACCATTCTATTAAGATTATAAATTTTGAGAAAAAAAAAATGTTTAGGTCGGATGTCTTTACTATTCAGTTTTTCTAAAAACCTTCAGTAAAGAGAGAACGATTCTTCGTAAAAAATATTTCTTCCCTATAATAAGAAGACATATGGCAACACCGCTAAACAGTATTGTTCAATATTTCGAGAAAAAAATAATTATCGTGTTCCTAAGATAAAAAACTTTTAACATAAAAAAAGATTTGGGTTTGTTTGGGTTGATATTTTATATTGTTTTGTTATCTTCATTAACAAATAAAATTCTCGGTTCATTCGTAACTAATTAAAAACTATGTTCGATTAAAAATTCCTGCCAAATAAAAAAAATAAAAAAAATTTGGAAAAAAAACTTCCAAAAAAAATAAAAATGTGTTGCAGTATTATCTTAAATATGCCGCGCAAACTCATGTCATTGGATACGTGGAACGCTGCGGTGTTGCCTTCTTATTATAGGGGACAAATATTCTTTTACGGAAAATCATTCTGTCTAAATTTCAATGCAGACCCTACAGTGTTAAAAGTTGCAATTTCAAACCAATTATCTTCCAACCTAAATAGTCGACTGTTCTGAATTTTCACTCAAACATGCACAATGATATGAACAATATCTGGTTAAAATTTGAACAAAATCTATACAAATAAAGAGCGCGCGCTCGTACTACCTTAAGGTAGTTTTGTAGGTACACGTATGAGCCAAAAGTTTCGGTCGAAACGTATTGTAACATCCAATACTTATACGATGCGGTTGGTTGTACATTTTTGACAGAGCTTGTACCCTCTATATGTCCCACACATTCGTACCCCATGCATAGATATGCCTCATACTCGTAGAGAGAGGCGCTGTAATCGTCGCAACAGCGCGATTTTCCTGTGCTTCCTACTATCCGTCTTTTGCGAAGTATTTTATATAAATAAAAAAAAGCGTGAAAATGCCAACCCAAATGCGATACAAAGGAAAGTTTATAAGAAAAAAGGCGCTTGCTAAAAGACTGAAAGCTGTGGCAGCCATGTGTCAAGCAAATGTGGCTAAACGCGATGAGAATGACCATAACCTCAACGATCAGCGACAAAAATTCGCTGTCGAAGGACGTCGGATCGTGGATTTACAACATCTTGCCGACAGTTTAAATTGTATTCGCTGTCACAAAGACAAATACATCCACAAATTGAATAATTTAAATTTGTTTGCAATATACATTTATTTCACATACGTCTCAGAATTACTAGAACTCGGGAAGAAAAATATGCTTCGAGTTCCCAGACCACGCGCCGATGAGCTGGCTGCAGCGTACACTGTTGCCATTCCGTTACAGATGGTTGGGCCCGAATTTGGAGTGGAATAAAATTACCACTTTTCATAAGTCGATATCTCCGAAACTAAACGGTCAAAATTTGTCAATTAAAAAAAAAACAATCTCACAATAGTACTGCGTTCACGTGTATTTTTATTGTGAAATCCTAAGATCCGTTTAGAACCTATATCGAGAAATGCGAGCAAAATCTTATCGGTTTACGTGTTAGGTATAGGGATCGCGTACAAAAATACACATATTCAAATGCAATTATCTCATGAACTAAACGGTGAATCGAATGAATTGTTGGGCATCAGCCCATGAAGGTCATATCTACACCATACTCAACCAACTCAACCAAGATTTCAACCAACTCCTAAGATTTTACCAAAACTACAGAACTACTTTAAGGAGCCAGTACCGGACGGAGCCGGGCGAGGCGTGGGCGCTGGGGTGTGCAGCGAGTGTCTCGCTCACAAGGAGACGACACGACCGTGGGGTCGGGGATTTGGCCGAATTTTTTGTGGTGTAAGAGGACCCCTAGCACCTCACGTGGTTAAAGTAGTAGGACGCAGTAATCGGAAATTAAATAATGAGCGAAGACTGTTATAGTGAATTATTTTCCTGACCATTTATTCTAGCGTTAATATTGATTTTTTTATTTATGTAATCATAATTTTACTTAAACGAACTACACAGTATCGAATAATGTGTGTTTTGATGCGTTTGTAGAAATAATTTCATTAGAAAATTGGATAAGTATGCCCAATCAATCAGTTTCATTAAAATCGCGAACGATTGAGAAAAAAAATTGAAAAAAATAAATAAATGAAAGATCCGAGCGGGATTCGGACCCCGTACTCAGGGCGCATTAGAAAGAACCCCTTTAGCGCGATACTCTGGGGGAGTGCCCTCACAATATAGCTGAGATCCATCAAAATCCGTTTGTATCATACTTGGCACTCCCCTTGTCAGCTACAATGAGAGTGCGCTTGGGGTCTCCAAGCGGACCCCACGGGCCATTTGGTATCAGTGTTTCGTGACGGTGAGTCAATTGGAATTTTGTTATTTGTACTACGAAAGTACACCTATTATTCCTGACAAGGGAGAAAATACGGTGAACATTATTTAGCTCGAAGAGAATAATTTCCACTTGATAAAAAAAATTACGATTTTGCGAGCACGACAACAATTACGATAAAATATGGAATTTCAAATTATTTTTGTTACATTAATATAGATGCTCGATGTAAGTGACGTGAAAGTTTGCATCGTTGGAATACAATTTTTTTATTTCTTAAAAAAAAATAATTATCGGTATCCTTTTTACGCAAATTGACGTCGTAAATGTCTGATAAAAATACGTAGAAACGTCTCAGCGATTTTCACAGCATAAATCGATGAAAAAATTGATTTATTAAAATTAATGAATTTACCTTGCATTTGACGATGCAAAACTTCAATGTCATGGCGTTGAAGTTTACATCATTGGAATGCAACGAGAATTCTTATTAATTTTTATTTTTATTATTATCCAAAATCATATTATGCAGATTTGTTGTAATTGCTAAGAGTCCAAAAAAAATGTTTGCGTGATTTCCGTAACGTAAAACTGCCAAAGGAAATACGGGAGATAAAACGAAAATCATTTTCGTTGCATTCCAATGATACAAACTTCAACGTCATAACATACGAGGCCTCGTTTAGAGTTTAGGGGGGGGGGGGGGTATCTTTAAACGAGGGAAAAATGGTTGATTTTCATGATTTTTTTTACAGGAAAGATTACTTCACAACTTTTGAGACTCAGAACATGTTTTATTCCTACTTTTGGCTGTTAAATGGTATTGTGATGTATTAATTTTTAAAAATGGCAGAGGTCTCCTCGGTGCTCGGAACGGCGCTGTCTCCTGGAACGTGCTTTACGGAAAATGCTGACCGCATTTTCAAAACTGGCATGACGTATAGGTAAAAAACTTATCGACCGATTCTGATGAAATTTGGTATAAATCTTTCTAACCTTAGAAACATGAACCTAAATGTTTTTGCAAATAAAAAAAAGTAATAAAATATAAACGTAGCCATTTTTTTTCGGAAAATTCAATCTTTTTGCTTCAAAGAGTACCATTCCATCGATTTTCAACAATTCTCACTTTTCGCGAATCATATTCTGCGTATGAGTGTTAATGAAAGGGAAAATCTTTGTTGGTTTTATTCAGATTAATCCCGCCGACGCTACGTGTCACCTCGTGTAACAAAATCCGCCGCAACCCGTTCAGCAGACCGTGCCATACCTACGCCATTTTTAAAGGTTTGCTAAAAATACCATGTAACAGCCAAAAGTAGTGATACAATATACCCTAATTCTCAAAAATGGTGAAGAAATTGGTCCTAAAAAAATCATGAAAATCCCTCTTATAAACAAATTATCAAACGCGAACGACATGTAAGGAAATTGCTTTCCCAAAACTAGTCGATTTGTGGGAAAAAATCCCGATAGAGTAAAAAAAAGCGTGCAGCCGAAAAATGGTAAGAAATAACCTATAGAGATCATTCTCGGTGACGATGTCCCGTATAGAGTCCTCAGGGTCGATCCTATCAGCGAGCGGGATCGGCGAGCCGTGCGCCCTCGATGGCAAGGGCGGGCAGGACGCGAGGTCGCAGTCCCTCAGGGCGCCCGCGGCCACGAGATCGTCCTCCGACGCTGTGGCCAATAACGGGCTCGGCGATCTTGTGCCGGGACCCAGCACGTCCTCGCTCTTCGAGTGACGCATCTCCGAGTTTCGGTAAACGTTCGTGTTGCAGCTTGTGTTCCCATTACTGTTGATCGAACTGTTTTTCTTCGTTCTGTAGACGACTTCGTTGCTCGGGCCCGGGAAACCGTTTCCCGCGATACCGATCAACAGATCCGTCATTTCAAAAGCCTATCAAGTTTCTAGCTTCCGACGCGGCGCTTTCTCAGTCCCGCCGAGACTTCGCTTCCGGACCCCCCACGACTTTCGAACTTTTAATAAAACCCGAACAAAAACTGATTTACGTCATGGACGACTGTAAAAACCCGATTGATAACGCGAATATTTGTCATTTGTTTCGTGTACATCCTCGCGAGTCAGGTGCACTCACACCAACCACTCTCTCTATCTCTCTTCGTTTCGCCCAGTCGCTTTATCAATTCTTGCCTCGACTAAAACACAAAAATAAGACGTTTCGTTTTTTCGCTTAGTATCGCTGGGCGGAAAATACAGATAAGACACTATCAGTCTCGTTTGTTTTTCGCGAGGGCGAATCGCCCGTATTTTTAACACCAAGGCATAGAAGGTGAATTAGCACACTCGGTGGGATCGATAAACGTATTGACTTACAAATATCGTTGGCTTTTCAACATTTTATTTTTATACACTGACATGCACACACACAAAGATTGATATACGCATCACTATTGCTAGGCACAAGATCAGAGCATTTATTTGCTCGTTAAATCATTACCCGAGTCCGACACCGCTGCGACTTTAGAGCAAACTACAGTTGGAAAACACGACGCCGACGAGCCTCGGGTTCGCGTTCAATTCTTGACGCCCCTCTCCACACCACCTGGTTGTACGTAGCTCGAAGAATTCCTCGCGGGCCGCTCCGTCGCACACGCACACGCACATACGTGTCGGTATCCTACCTAGCGCGAGGGATCCTGCGGATCGTTATGTACACGGGCCTGCTATAATTAGGACCGCAGGTATACGACTCCTCGTTCGTGGAAAGAATCGTGTACCTCTCATCAATCCTGTCGCTATTCTATATGCACAACGGTGAATACTTTTGGTAAAATCGAACGAGACTTGCTTGGTGTTTTCTTCATTTATTTGTTTTATTTTTTGCGTGTGCGATTCGCACGGCTTAAATACGTTCACTTCCAGTTGGCATCGACCCGGTTCACGCGAAACACACGACTACGATTGACACCCGCTCCGCTACGGATGCGCGAACAACTCGCACTGGCCAATATTGTTGTCATGGAGGCTAGAGCGCGAGGAGTCCGATCTATGCATTTTAAAGTGGCTACAAAAATGTGTTCAAACAATGATGGCGCCACTAGCTCTAAGACCTCGAGAAGTAAGCTGAGTCAAAGAACAGATATTACATGGAACAACACGGCTTATAGGACGATTTGGCAAGGTTTCTTGGGGGAGTTTCGTAGTTACTCCCCCAACCACCTAAAGCGCTGCCTGTGTCGATGTGCACGCACACATCCGCAGGCGCGCTTGGCTCCACCCAGCTCCACCTCTTCCTACGCTCGAGCAAACTACGGTTGAGGTGATTTCGCGTCTCGCTCGCTCTCTTGCAGATTCCAATGTTAACAGTAGCAACTGTCGAGCGTTCTAAGGCACGTGCTCGTACTGCCGGGGAGCCCCGGCTTTAAATCGATCTGTTTTCGCTCCTTTCCATCTCACCCGTTCCATCTCTTTTTAGCATGCCCTCAGCGATTTTTTCCAAGGAACGTACTACGCGGTACAGAAATCTGTTGCTACTTTGCTTACATCTGTCAGAAATTTGACAGGCGTCGGACGTATTCGTAATTATTAATACTGAATATCAATCTAACTAGTTAATTAATCGTGTATTCGTGTATTTCGCGCTTTTCTGTTAGACTCTTTGCCCACGGAAAATTGGCTGTTTAAAATTGTTTGTGACCCAGGTAGCAATTTTCAAAAAGTTGTCCAAAAGTCGACTAAAAGGGTGCCAAATGTCCGCCCGGAAGTTATCTTAAAGTCAACAACCATCCAAAAAGATAACTTTTGGACACATGATAACTTATAGGTAACTTTCAAGCGGACATTTGGTACCCATTTGGACAACTAATAGACAACTATTTTCAAATTGCTACCTGGGGAGTTGCAACATTGTTAATGATGCCATTGTGTAGCAGATGTGCCTATAATGGATGCAAAAATGTTCCTAAGACGAGTCCGTGGGTTTTGAAGCCAAAAGGCATATTTTCTTTATTAAAGAAAATATAATTCATAAATGATTTTATTCCAAATTATAAGCACATAAAAGAGCAACATTGCAATAATATTTTTTTTTAATGTCATTAAAAAATTTGGGATATTCAGCCGGTGGGACCTGGCTGCCGGTGACCCCTCGGAAAAAAGGTGGACACGATTTCTCGAAAACTAATGCACCAATCTTATTGAAATTTTGCACACTTCTTCAAAATAGCATTGACTAGTGATTGAGCGACGGTTTTTTTTTCGATTACAACTAATTTTACAAGACTATGCGTAGCGTAAATTGTACCAAAAATTGAACTATTTTACACCTAACTCTGCCGAATATCTAAATTAAATTTTTTTAAATGCTGCATTCAATCACTTGTTAATGCTATTTTGAAGAAGTGTGCAAAATTTCAATAAGATCGATGCGATAGTTTTTGAGAAATCGTGTCCACCGTTTTTTAGGGGTCTCCGGACACCAGGTCCCACCGGCTGGGTTTGTGTGTTGGTTTTGGTTGGATTGGTTTAGGTTATATAGATATACTTGCAGGGATAAGCGCGGCACACTAGCCACCAGTAAAGTCGGAGGAGTGGGAATATCGATCGGCCGTGGCGAGCGATATAGATATACTCGTGCGGGCTAAAAAATAAACTTTAAAACTCGATTTCTATTGGAACGCGCCAAAAATCCCTTCAAGGGATGTCTATATATTAAATGGAACATCTGTGCAAAATTTCGGCCGAATCGGGTGTAACAGCTTTTCGGGAGTTTATCCCGTAACGACAATAAAAAGGGGGGGGGGGACGAATGCTTAAAGGAAATATTTAAGATAAAATTTCGTAGCCGCAACCTTGCAGGAAAAATGCAAAAACGTCTGAATCTACAAAATTTGCGCAAACTTTTTTATTCCAGTTTATTGTTGGGTATAATAATGGATTGTGACTTATTTTTTGCTAAGCGCCCCTATATTTATCACTGATTCAGAAGGCCCCCCCTTGTACCCCCCCCCCCAAATACGGCCGGCCGCGACAGAAATATCTCAACGTGATTTTAAATGATGCGCTGTCTCCTACCGAACCGCCCAAGGCTTGGTCGGTCAGTCGACCATTAATACAAGCGGGACAGCGCTATAGCCCGATAGGCATACGCGAGAGAGAGACAACCGCGAGAGGCGTGCCTTGAACCTCTATCATTGTCCCCCAAGAAACCTTGCCAAATCGTCCTATAAGCCGTGTTGTTCCATGTAATATCTGTTCTTTGCTTAACACGTCTAAATCTAACCTCTAATTGCGAATCGCGTTGCGTACGGCGTCGCAATTAAGCTGCACCCACGGTCGTACATACAGGTCTTGAAACGTCGCCCATTTCCTACAGCGTGGTTTGGCTCGCTTGTTTTCCTCGTTTTTAGTACCGGGGCGCGGCGCTGTGATCTAGGGATGGACAAAGGTGGGGATGGAAATGCGTTACGTATGACGCACAAGCACGGTCTTACATACAGGTCTTGCAACGAAGCTAAATTTTCGTGGTGGGGGTAGGCACTCTTATATGTTTTAATTTTCGATTCACTAGGCGCCGCTACGCGTCGCGACTAGCAAGGGGAAGTAGTTTCTCCCTTACCTCTTACCGGCGAATGGGCCAAAGGTGTTACGTCACGCAGCCAACGGCGCATGCGTTGCGGTCAGGAGGGAAAAGGACACAAGAGCTATTTCTCTCTTCGTCGCACCACTACTTCCCCTTGCCGTCACGCACCAAGCGGCAGAAATCGGAATAAAAAGCAAAACATCTAAAGGTGCCTACCCCCACTACCGCCGTTGTCAGACCTGTATGTAAGACCGTGCGCACAAGCCACGATTTTCGCACCGTTTTACACTGTTGAGCTGCACCGCGCATGTGCTGATTTCCATCCCTAGATCACAGCGCTACACTGGTGGTCACAAGGTGAGATAATTTAGCGCCCGTGAAATGAACCATCCCCACCGGCTCCGTTTCAAGACCTGTATGTACGACCGTGGCTGCACCCCAAAGAAGTTTGCCGTGCAGTTGGACGATGGCGAATCAACTGGTTCGCCGTTTGAGCGGTGATCTTGCGAAAATAAGCGGACATCATCATGTACGATGGGGTCATCATTTGCGTGGACGGCCACCCACTACGGCGCGCAATTTGGAACAACGCTTGGCAGGTTAGGACGTCCCGTGTTATTTTCGACGATTTTCTCCATTGCGGATGATCGACGTGCGTATCGCTCATGTCGCCTTTCTCGTAGAATTGAGATGGAAAGATCCGGAAGTCCATTGTCGCGTTGACATTGGGTACAAGCAGGCCCTGCCCGGCAGGAGAAAAATCATGGCCCAGTGGATCGACGAGGTGAACAAACGGAGAAACGATCCGGACATGGAGAGAAAGGCGCGCAGAAAAGAACGTGAGGATCTTGCATTTCGTATTGCCTTATTGGCGAAGTCACTTGACGATATTTCCTTTTGTTTTTGTTGCTCCTTGTCCTTGCTTTCTCAGAAATTTTCCACCATATCCTCCGACCTGTTTCAGTTTCCCTAAGCTGCAGGTTCTTTCTCTTCTACCCGAACAGAGTACTCAGTACGAGAGTTTCGCTATTGAAATCTATAGATATTTCTATTTTTATAAGGAGATCTGTGGCAGTATAGTTTTACGCGTGCACAAAATCATTTGTGCCTGTGCTTTCAAATTGATAATCTATTTGGGCAGGAAGAGCTATTATTCTTATATATTGCTACACAAATGTGACCCATGTTTGTCACCTATAAGACGTTCCAGATAATAGAAACCTTGCCGCTATATAACACATGTTGGTGAATTGGTAAATAATATTTCGTTTTCTGACTGATATCTCTGTGCTTTTGAGCAGAAAGAGTGTTAAATATGCTAGCTTTGAATTAGTTAATTGCATATGGAATCGTCTGTTGTCAAACTGAAGGGAAGACAATAGTTGGATAGGAAATTGACAAACTGGTTCATTCGAAGTAGTGCACATAGCAACAGTAGCAACAGTTTCTGTTGTCATTATTTAGCCACAGCCAGTCGCATGCTCGATCACAGAAAAAAGAAAGCCCTTTTATTAGCTGTCGCTAGCTAACGATAACGAAAACTGTCGCTGCCGAGTTATAGAATATTGCTACAGACAACCTTGGCTCTTCTTTCGTGGAACAATCGGATTCTAGGCAGAAAGAATCCGCTGCCTTTACAGGTAATCTAGTTGTGTGAAAAAGTTTTTGACTTCATGTGCAGTGCTGACTTGTGGGTACTGACTGCATCGATCGGATGGTGATATTTGGTATACAACTCAGTTCGGTCCATTTTCAAAAAATGGCTTTAGGTGCTATAAATGGTTGAATGCAACAGCTGAATTTTGCTGTATTGTGAAGTATCTCTTAACCAAATATTGTTTACAGACCTTTGAGTTTTGCACATTAAGTCTAATTTTTACTGCGGTGAAAATGTCGAATTTCATCCCAAATAAGCACCATCTGCAGGAAGTGTTGATTTTCTGTTTTAATTGGAAGAAAAGTGCAGCTGCAGCCCACCGAATGCTGGTCAAACTATCATGGGAGACTTCTACAGGCAACAATTGATCCGTTTAAAGCGAGCTATAGCCGAAAAACGTCCAAAATATGTGACCAGACACGAGCCCATAATCTTTCAACATGACAACGCTCGGCCTCACGATGCTTTCGTGGTTAAAAACTATTTGGAAAATAGCGGGTGGGAAATTCTGGCTCCCCCGCCTTATAGCCCAGACCATGCCCCTTCTGACTACCATTTGTTTTGATCGATGCAGAACGCTTTGACTGGAATATGCTTCACGTCACAACAGGGTATCAAAAATGGACTCCATTCATTCTTGGCTTCAAAAGATGAACGCTTCTTCCGCGACAGAATTCATAAATTACCAGAAAGATGACGAAAAGTAGTGGCTAGCGATGGACAATATTTTGATTAATTTATTAATTTATATTATCATTCAAATAAGTGCGTATTTTAAGCAAAAAACGGACCAAATTATGTTGTATACCCAATAGAAGAAAGCGATGTCTGGGGAGTCTGGCGGATGGAGTAGGATTTCCAAGTTCACTCCAAAGCACTTCTTAACTGTTAGATTTTGCAGTCTGGCATTGTCAGGTTGCAAAATCAACTTGCCATTGCGGTTCTCCCATTCCAGCCTCTTCTCATGCAGACCTCGCTTCAAACTCATCAGTTGCAGTCCATAACGATCCCTAGTAATAATTCCCGATGGTTTCAGCAGCTCGTAATATACCACACCATTCTTTTGGGTTCTTTTCCATGGTCTTTGTTGTTCATAGAAAAGGCACCGTAGTAGAGTGGTTTTGATACGGCGAAACCACTCTATGCACATTGCACAAAATGGAGCATATTCGGCATACATTTCCTACGAAATAATATATATTGTCAATATATTTAAATGGCATTGTCCTAGGACCATGGGCTCATGTGCGTGTTTTCTACAGTACCAAGTGGACAAGCCTTTTGTGGATCAGATGTAGGCACTTCACTTTAAGTAGGTGGCCAGTCGAAATTAAATAGAACCAAAAACTGTTGTTTAGGTTATTTTTTAGGCACAACCAGGGGGCTGAAACCTTCTATCCTCTAGCGGTATACAAATGCTGCCCTTTTTGACCGTTTTTTTAGTTCTACCTCTCCCCATGGCGCTAGCAGTTATCTTACAATATCCTTATTGCGCAGGCGCGAGGCCCACACGGCGTACATAGCGACCATATTATAGGTCGTGTTCGTTGCGACTCATCATTTCGATACGAACAAGTGCGCATGCGCATAGTGATGCGCAATTAGTCGTGTTCGTTGGGTCTCATCATTTTGATACGAACAAGTGCGCATGTGCATAACGATGCGCAACGCGCAACTGCGCAATGAAACGTGCGCATCATCAAATGCGCATCATTATGCGCATGCGCAATCAAAATGCTGAGACCCAACGAACACGACCACTGATGACGCGCTCGTTTCATTGCGTAATAGCGCGTTGCGCATCATTATACGCATGCGCAATTGTTCGTATAAAAATGATGAGACCCAACGAGTCTCATCATTTTAGCAGAGTACGACACTAAAAATGAGGTCATTTTGCGTAGCAAAAATTCCAAAAGGTGCCGGCCCCCTGGGCACAACGTGCCTGTTCAATAGCTCACAGCGGATGCTCTCCGGTTCACACAGTTACACAAAAAAATACACGTGATATGTCACAACACCCCCCTCCCCCCCAGCGTGATCAATCGTGATGTTATCCAAACCCCCCTCCCCCTATTTGAGCCTCACGTGATTAATAAACGGCCCCTTATGACGTTGAAGTTTGCATAATCAGAATGCAATGAAATTTTGTTTTTTCTTTCACTTGCACCCATTTGATCCGGCTCCTTTAGATTGTAACACTCACTCAAACGTTTTTACGTAATTTTCATTAGAGATTCACTACCTCAATATGCAAAAAAGGCTTTGGATAAGGATGAAAAAAAAGAAATAAAAATGGCAAAAAAACGTTGCCCTTCAACGATGCAAACTTCAATGTCATGATTTATTTGGAAGAGAACGTGCCATTGTGAACACAATTGAAATAGATGATGTCACCTAGGGCGTTTTAGTGGGACTCTGTGAACTCATCATCTTGTGTGTTGCCAACTTCCAATTCGAGAAAATAGTGTCTGATGCCATTGCCAGTGAATGGTTTCATATGCAACCACGTAATATTTATGCCAAGTATCGAATATCTTAGCTAATTCTGCCACACGGCATTTGTGCCATAAACAAGGATTCTTTGATCATCAAACAATTTCCCAGCACTATCTTCACCTACCCTGTTTTTCATTGCAGTGCTAATAGATTTAGAGAAGGCGAAGGAAGAATGGTGGCAGTTGTCAGGCCCTAATCAAATCCGGACCATAGCTGATCACTACGAGATCTTCCAACACCTCTTTGGCGATGCTTACTTTACTCCTGTAGTTCCTATGCACATCGCCTATGACCTGAACGGGGGTTCATACGCGCCTGTCCACCGTGGCAATATGCTCAAAGCGAGAGAAGTAACCAAAGAGCCAATCGTAAGTTACGACGCGCCAGGCGACACGCTGTGGACTCTGTTGTTTACAACGCCGGATGGAAATTTCGTCGATAGCGAGAAGGAAATATGCCATTGGTTTGTGTGAGTATGACTTGAATGTTGTTTTGCTCGTTGTTGCTCATTCGAAGGGGATTGATAAGCGAATTATTGGATGATGCTCGCAGAGGCAACATACCGGGGAGCGAACTCTTCAAGGGTGATCTCCTGGTCGATTACATGAGACCCATACCAGCTTACGGTATAGGTTACTGCAGATACGTGTTCGTTCTTTACAAACAGGAAGGCCGTATTGATTACTCCGAGTACAAGAAACAGCAGCCGTGGTGAGTGTTTCAGGTCTGCATAGCTCTGGGGCCTAAAAAACAGGTCGATTTGTAATATGTTTTTTCCTGATGAGAGTGTTGGGATCCCGAGATCAGAATTCGACCCACAATTAAGAGTATTGACACGGTTGAGTTTTTAAATTGAAAAATAATGATGAACTATGAAGTTATTATTATTGGCCGCGTCCAGATTGGCCGAGGCGGCCTCGGTACGTATACCTCGAGCATGAGGCATAAATCGTCATGAGGCGTACTCGCGCGGCAAGTGCGACCCTTAATTTATCCGAGGCACGCCAGTGCATCCCCAGAAGCCCAAATGGCACCACACGTACAAGTCGTAGCAGCCATAGTAGCTTTGTTGGTATTCCATCGAAATTTAACGAAGATTAAGAAAAGAAAACGAATCTGGAGGAAGATATTGTATAAAAATCGTATGAAATATGGAAATTGATCGTTGCAAGTAACTCATTGGCAACACGGTGCACAATTTTATGTGGATGATGCTAGTGCTCCTAATTTGTGATTGAGCGATTGATTGAGTGATTGAGCGAGTCATGACCGAGGCACCTTAAAGCGTTGCAAAAACGGGAGCCGAGCCACTGCCGACCGCTCAGACCCAAGTTGCTGCGAGCACGACGATGAGCGAGCGAGGCACATCCACATAGTGCGAGGCGGTTCTGCGTGAAGCTACCTTGGTTCTTGCCTCGCCTAGTCTGAACGCGGCTAATAAAACAAAATGCCGCCGTTGCTACATTGCCAAATGGGGTAGGTGGTTCTGGTAACTAGTGGCATCTGGAATAAAAAATAAAAAGAATACTTTTAGTATAATAAAACATTAGTATGGTCTGATACTTTTTCAAATTCTGAAAAGTACAACAACTGCAAGCTCTAGGAAAAAGGTTTGATTTTCGACGAAAAAAAAAACGACTTTAATTATTTGTATTTAACAAATGGGCAAACATATGAAAATATGATCTAGCCGTACGATAGAATATGTTATAAAATATGATTTTTCGGAGTATAAAGGACATACATAGTTGTAAGAAAGACTGTAACAAATATGTTGTTGCAAATTAAAACTAAGACCCTGTTTTTATAAAGCTATATAATACAAAAAATCATATGTTTCAAATTTCGAGTGTATGCACCCTTCTTATTTAGAACGCTAAATCTATCTAATTTAGTCTATCGCTAAATCTATCGCTAAATCTATCGCTAATAGATCTAATTTAGAACGCTAATTGTTTAGATTTTTTTGGGGTATTTTATTACATTTTTCCATACTACAAATAAAACATTTTAACAGGACAATTTCTATCTTTCATACAAAGTATTTTGGAAGTATGAAAACGCTCAGACGCTGACATTTTTAATCAGCGTACAATGTAGCGTGTCCAATTTTTCCCGCAAATAAAGAAATTCGAAATTTTTATATAATTTCCTTCTAAAAGCCTATAATTGCTTAAAAATGTGAAATATAGACTAAACAGATTGTAAGACTGTAAAAAATATCGGATTTTCGCAATAACATTTCGACTCTATTATTTGAAAAGGTCGTTGAATTCAACTTTTCAAAGTAAATCTCGTAAATTCGCATAGAGGAGGATACAATTATCTTACGAAATACATCTTTGGTCAAGTCGATTGAACGAATAGATTTTTCTCTAGTACGCTATTGGAAAAATGTGGTTTCGAAAAAAAACTCGTACAAAGTTTACCGTGCTCCGGCCGTATACCTGGGCTCGGGTTCCGCACATTCCGATAATTATGAACAACGGAATACGTCGAATTTCATGTCATCATTATTCCAGGATTTTTTTGCCAGCATACTAAAGTATAGAAAAATTTAGATCGGTTTCGGTTGCGATCGTGCTTTCTTTTGTCAACCGACTCATTAATTGTGTCATAAAATTCGCACGCGTTTTCCACCGCTGACTGCACCAGACCGCAGCATGAACCACGTCGCCGCGCTTTGAAAAACATTTTCAGACTGACTATATTGTAAAAACAAGTTGTAATTCGTAGAATTAAATCACAGGTGTCAACCGGGCGGCCGCGGTCATATTGGACTCTATGCAGCGTAGTTTTTAGTTCCGTCTCCTAACGGTAGATTCGGCGGTCGTGGTTGTCGGTAAAAAATAGACGAGCAGCTGTAACGGTACAAAATGCAAGGCGCTTAACTGTTACAATTGTCCTGTCATCGAGACAACCAAAGTTTGCATTAACAAGCAGCGTCACCGATCTCGCCCTGCGCTATATTGACAACCGTAAATTTGTGCTTGAGGCACAGACTGTCATAATTGCCGCAAGAGGCAATTGCGTCGTTATCAATTCAGCCAAAATTTACCGCGAGAAGGGCTACCGTCGATTCCTAGCTCGTTATGTGCGCCAGATGAATAGATCCAGAATTGCAACAAATCTCCTTCACTCTTCATCAATCTGGTCTGTTGTAGCCTTCAACTGGTGGAGAGAAACTGGAGCACTCTGGAATTTTATCGAACACACCAAGACCGCATAACTCCGGCGAGTCTCGTTTTCTTCCAGGCAGACTGGGATTCGTCGCTGAGCGATTATTACCGCCACACTCTAAGTCAGTATTCCCATAAGTTTTTGGTGTTTTTGCACAGCACGGAGGCCTTTAAGAGGGTTTTCGATTGCAGACATGCCAGAGCCAAAGTACGAGTACGACTTTCCTGCGCCTCACTTACGAAGGGAGGAATGGTTCCCCAAGGGAAAAGCCTTCAATCTCTATCTCGACAAGTATCGCGATCCCAAAGACATAAACAAGGACTTCCTGCTGAAGAAAATGAAAAACGTTCATCCGTTCAGACCGCCTCCTCCGCCCTTGAAATTCCCTAATGCCATACCTCATCCTCGGGGTATGCCGTCGTGGCTCAGCCTTGAGACGAAGAAGGAACGCCTCGGATGGGGCAGAGTCAATGAAATATCGTAGCCTACTGATACAAAGTGTTTATATGTTGATGAATAAAGCGAAGCGTTGATAAGAAATTATGGACATGCAAGGAAGACACGAGTACGGAAAGATAATCCGGTTTTTCAGTGACATGAGTTATCCGCAACTCCGATCCCTATTTGGTCCACTCAATTGGTGCGTCAGAATAGGGCAACTACACCTTTTCGGTATTTAGCGATTATTTTTTTTCATTTCGTAGGGGGGTCGGCCATGAGCCATGAGGGGTCGGCCACTCAGTTTCCGGGACTGTAGGAGGCGAGGAACGGCCGCTATCTTGACATTGAGGGTGTAATTAGTTTTATAAGGTAGTTCGGAAGAAAAACCGGAAGTCAAACTGACAATTTTAACGACTTACTTTTTTCTTTCGAATGTTCAAAAATACATAGGGTTTAATCTAATTTTTTTGGCATTTATTTTTAAACTACAATCTGTTATGTATATAACAATACATAATTCAGTTGTCAATTGGACAATAACAAAGATAAACTATGATTGTTTAGAGGGCACATCCAGCGATGCATTCTGCTCTATGCATGGCTAATAGGTATTATTTCCCGTTTAATCGGTATGGAATTTCTCCCGAAGATTGAGTGGCTTGTATTTCTTCAGTCTCCTTGAGATAATGCTTTCGTCCAGCAGGTTCGAAGCCAGGATGTTAAGATGGTTGTCGAGCCTCGATTCGTAGTTTATACATAGTTTTTGTGCAGTTTGCGCACCTAGAATCAAGAAGAACAATTGAAAAATAAGAAAATAGTCAGTAAAAAACCGAACATTTTTGGGAAAAAAAAACAAACTTCGTCCAATCGCTCACGATTTTTTTATTTTTCAATTTTTCTTTTTGATTCTAGGTCAACATATACACAATACTGTACAAAGTAAAAATATGTTTGATTTTTTTTGCTTCAAATCACCCTTCCGGCACTTAGGACTTCAGCAAGCGAAGGATGTCATCGGCCGCGCACCGACATACGTGGCTCCTCCCACTCCAAAAAAAGTGATTTACTCATTAAATTAATTACACATCTATTTAGTATGAATATCAAGCTGTTAGAAAATATATATATATTTTTTTCTATGTACAAAATGGCCGACTACAAATATTTTCTTTTGTTATCTTTTTTTGGGCGCTCCGCGGCGTGACATTTAGCATCCACAATTTTTTAGATAGGACAAAAAACAAAAATTCTCGTCAATCTACTTTAGAATAGTACCTAGAGAAGTACGTACGGAATTTTAAAAAATATTGTTTTATTCAAAAGTTGTAGGTATTTGAAATTAAGAAATGAATTTTCAGTGAAAAATTTTGTTATAACTGCTCATAAACTGCTCATAAAATGAAAAGTTTTCGATTAATCAGAAATGCCGTACGTACTTCTCTGCGAAATGCAATTGGGAACATAACTTTCAAATTTGAAGTAAATCGAGTGAAAATTGTTGAAGTTATTTGTCACGCCAATTTGAAAAAAGCTCTTTCGAAAAGTTTCGATTAGTCGGCCATTTTGTACAGGGAAACAAATTCTAACAGCTTGATATTCATACTAAATAGACGTGTAATTAATTTCATGAGTGAATCAGTTTTTCATACGAACAAAATTCTAAAATTCGCACATGATTTTATACCCGTTACCGTGGCCTAAGGCCTTAAGTCTATTTTTGTCAGCAGGGTTACGGCTTAGTTGCCATTGTCTCCTGATTCGTCTTTTTTCAGCAATTTTTTGTTTTAATTCATCTGGGTATTTTTTTGTGACGACTTTAGCGGGCGTGTGTGGCGTGGCCTCCATAGCTGCGTTTTGGACAAGCTGGGTGAAGTATTCGGTAGCTTCTTCTATGACGGTCATTTTTTTCAGCGGAACTTTTAGACAAATTCTGCTGTGGGTTGAATCTTGAGAGAAGGACCAATTCGTGTGTTTATTGTGTAGTGACGAGCGTTTTACAATATTGACTATTTCTCTGCTTATACTGCGTATACTGGCGTGTGATCAGACGACAGGTCAAGGCTGGTTTCTATATTTATGTAGTTTTTGCATATGCCGTTGGTTATGAAGAAGTCTAGTAGATCAGGGATCTTGAACCTGTCAGTTGGCCAGTAGGTAAGTTTTCCTGTTGAGGTTTGATCGCAGCTTGACGACGTCATCGCTTTGAGCAATTCGCGGCCTCATGATGCTGAAGCTGGCAGACAGACCTAGCAGATGCGCGCTGCCCGAACCCAGAGTACATTTTAAGCGTGACTGTAGGCACTCGGGTTGTAGTGCAGTGAGGCAGCATAGGGCCTGCCCCCACCACTTACCCATTCGGCTCGTAAATGAGCCGAATTTATCTGACTAGCGGAAATAATGTTTTTTTTGCTGCTTAACAAAAGCGGTCACCGGGATAAATCGTGAGTCGATCGTTTCATGTATTCATATAGAGTAAACATGTAAATTGTCAAGTCGCTATTGTCACGCGTGTTGACGGCAGACGACTTTAAACAAAAAATTCATTCGAGTACGGAGACCCGAACAGCGGATAATTCTTTTTTGTTAATGAACAAAATCCGTCACCGGCATGATACTTAAGGGGATCGATTCAGCTAATTATATAGAATAGGCACATACATGGAAAAAGTCGCTATTGTCATGCGTGTTGGCAGCAGACGAACCGTTTTGAGATTTTTTGTGCGAGTAAGGAGGCGCGATTCGCGGAATTTTTTTTTAAATTCATTTTGAAAAGTCGTCAACACTATAAATCATAGTTCAATCGATTCGTCTTATATAAAGAATAAGCAGCTAAATCGAAAAAGTAGCTGCTGTCATGCAGGTTGGCAGCAGACGACCTTTTGTGAATTTAATCGTGCGGCCTGCACGACCCGATTCGTGGATAACTATTTATATTTGTTAATCAACAAAAGCCGTCACCGGGATAAAACAGAGGGTGATCGATTTGGCCAATTATATAGAATGAGCACGTAAATAGGAAAAGTTGCTACTGTCATGCGTGTTGGCAGCAGACTGCTTTGTAAAAGATTTTTCGTGCGAGAATGGAGCCGCGATGCGCGAATAACAATTATTTAATTAATTAAAAAATTCGTCACCGGGATAAATCAGGTCGATCGATTCGTCTTAGTATCAAGAATAAGCAGCTGAATCAAGAAAGTAGCTGCTGTCATGCAGGGTGGCAGCAGACGACCTTGTGTGAATTCCATCGTGCGCGGCCAGCACGACCCGATTTGCGAAAAAATATTTATTTTTGTTAATCAACAAAAGCCGTCACCGGGATGAAACATAGGGGGTTCGATTCGGCCAATTATATAGAATAAGCACGTAAAGAGAAAAAGTAGCTACTGTCATGCGTGTTGGCAGCAGACAACCTTTTATGAGATTCCTCATGCGAGTAGAGAGGCTTGCTTTGCGAATAACAATTCTTTAATCAATTAAAAGAAGTCGTCAATACGATGAAGCGGAGATTGATGGATTTGTCTATTCGCAAAGAATAACCCTGTAAATAGTACCTAATGCCATGCGTGATGGCAGCGGACGCACTTTTATCGGATATTTCGTGTGAGTAGAGAGGCCGGTTATGCGGATAGTTTTTTCTTGTTAATTGATCTATGTTCGTTTTCTTATCATGCGTCTGCACCTTCAGGGCCAGGGTTGTAGCTCTTTATTATTTTATTTTATGACTGATGATCCATTAAAAAAACTTATCTCAAACGCTCATTTTCTTCGAGAGAAAATATTGCAAGTGCACTACATCATTGACAATTTGTGCTTCGCCCAATTATTGAAGTAATATAAATTAACACTAATTTACTTGATTTAAGAAAAAGTATTGTTCGCCAGAATGATACTCACTTTTCAGTGCCGAATGTAACCTATTGATACAACAGTTTCGACAGTAGCTCACTAATGCATTTCACTCTACCACACTATAAAATGTCCAACAAAATTCATAATATTACGGAAAGTTTTTTCGTTGTTAATAAAAACACGAAAAGAAGCGTCATGGTTTCAACGAAGCGTTCGAATATCGTAAACAAGGCTATTTTCAATAATAACGCGCAGCAAGTCGCATCTATGACTGGTGCGACTATTTCTTTGCCATAAATAGACACCCTTCTTGCCCTTATTCCGGTATCCCCAACATTACAAATGAACATTGACTACATTATTTTCCGGCTATGGGCGCAGACTTTCTCAGTTTTCATGTATTTGAACCTAGGGCATGGGTCATTCGTCCTTTACATGTATGGTCCACCAACCATACATTTATTAATGATTAGGCGTCAACGTGAAACACGCACCCTTATATCGATGTACCTCATGGTCCAGATTAAACCTCATAGGCGGATTATATGCTGAGCAAACGTCGCAACACCACCACCTTTTTTCATCCAAGCCACTCAAAACCAACCGGCCGGTAGGATTAAAAAATTCAAATCTGTATCTTTTCGTTTCTCCCAAAATAATGTGACGTTATTTCCAAATATAATCCGCCTACGAGAAAAATGTATGTTTGGGTTCTTTCTGGTATAAAGACAATGTGCACGACGTAGAAAATGTTCGTTTGCAAAGGTAGGGGTAGCGTCATAAGAGCAATAAAAGTTTCTGTCAATAGTAACAACGTAGTTGAACTAGTCATAGCTGCGGTAGAAGGTAGTCTCGTCTATCTTGGTCGAATGCGTCGTTGGAAACATGTTGTTACTTGTCGTGCTTAGGTTGAGGATACAATAACTTATCGCATATCATACATTTTTTCAAGAAATATTGTTGTGCAGTGAACTATATAAGTGAGCTACTTTCGAAACTGTTGTATTAATGGATTACTTGCAACGTTGATGAGTGAGTAACATTGCATTGAACAATTTTGTTTTCGCAAAAAAAGAAATATTATATTGATCATAATTTATCGCGAATCGGGTGGCGTTACCGGCATGATAAAATTCGTAAAGGGCCGGGTGCTGCCAACACGCAATGCAACAGCGACCTCTTCTTTTTACATGCTCATTCTTTATGATACGCTGAACCGATCGCTCTATGTTTCATCCCGGGGACGACTTTTCTGAATTACCTGGAAAATTGTTATTCCCGAATCGGTTCTTCTAACGAAAAGGTCCTTGCACGAAAAATCCCACAAAACCTCGTCTGTTGCCAACATGCATGGCAGTAGCGACTTTTTTTATTCGCGTGATTATTTTATATAATTAGCCGAATCGATCCCCCTACGTTTCATTCAGGTGACGGCTTTTGTTAATTAACAAAAAAAAAAAATATTTACCTGTCAGACGGGCCGGGCGGCTCGTACGATAAAACTTATAAAAGGCCGTCTGCTGCCAATCTGCATGACAGCAGCTACTTTTTCGATTCAGCTGCTTATTCTTTATGATAAGACGAGTCTATTGACCTATAATTTATCCCGGTGACGAGTTTTTTAAATATTAATTAAAAAATTGTTATTCAATCGCGCCTCTATCCTCGTACGAAAAATCTTTTAAAAAGCCGTCTGCTGCCAATACGCATGACAGTAGCGGCTTTTTCTAGTTACGTGCTCATTGGGGCGGTCCATAAATTACGTCATTTTAAAATAGGGGGGGGGGGGGGTCTGATCGTTGGATGACGGTAACGATAATTGGATTATGACGATAGGAAGGATAGGATGATTTGGGGGGGGGGGGGGGGGTTGAAAATTAGCCAAAACCGATGACGTAATATATGGACGGCCCCATTCTATATAATTATCCGAATCGATCCTCCTATGTTTCATTCCGGTGACGGCTTTTGTTAATTAACAAACAAAAAAGTTATCCGCTATTCGGGTCTCCGTACTCGAACGAAATTTTGTTTAAAGTCGTCTGCCGTTAACACGCATGACAATAGCGAGTTGATGGTTTACATGCTTACTCTATATGAATACATGAAACGATCGACTCATGATTCATCCCGGTGACTGATTCTGTTAAGCAACAAAAAAACATTATTTCCGCCAGTTAAATATTGGGAGTACAACTTTGCAGTGACCGTTTTTTTCAAAAGTTTAAGGCTTTATTATAAAAAAGTGGCTACATATTTTTTAATCAAAGTACTGCCCGTCGCTAGCTACGACCTCGGCCCATCTTTCAGGTAGCATCCGAATCGCGCGTCGATAAAAGTCTTGGTCCTTGGAGGCAATCCAGGAATCGACCCAATTTTTGACTTCTTCGTAAGTACCGAAGTGCTGGTCAGCCAAATCGTATGCCATTGACCGGAACAAGCGATAGTCGGAAGGGGCAATGTCTGGAGAGTACGGCGGGTGGGATAAAACCTCCCATTTCAGCGTTTCCAAGTACTTTTTCACGACATTTGCGACATGGGGTCGGGCATTGTCATGATGCAGTATCACCTTGTCATGTCTTTCGTTAAATTGTGGCCGTTACTCTTTGAGTGCCTTACTCAAGCGCATCAACTGACGTCGGTAGAGTTCCCCTGTGATGGTTTCGGATGGTTTGAGCAGCTCATAGTACACAACGCCCAGCTGGTCCCACCAGATACACAGCATCACTTTGGATCCGTGAATATTCGGTTTGGGCGTCGATGACGGAATATGACCAGGCAGTCCCCATGAGTTTCGGCGTTTAGGATTATCGTAGTAAACCCACTTTTCATCTCCAGTCACAATCCGGTGCAAAAACCCCTTCCTTTGTTGTTTTTGGAGCAGTTCCCGCAAATGCTGAGAATTCGGCTCGTAGGTTGCCATGTTTGAGTGCCAATAACTTTATAATGCATACACGTATCCGTTAGCTTTTTTAAATTGTTTACATTGGCAGAGCCTCTAAGTTTAAAATGCCACTTTTTTTTATTGAGCTAGGGCCACTACTTCGGCCGCAGTGGCTCTCTAAGTAAAACGGTCACTGCAAAGTTGTACTCCTAATAGATTCGGCTCATTCCCGAGCGGGTAAGTGTAGGGTAGGTAGGCCCTATGCTGCCTTACTGATCTACGATCTGAGTGCGTGCACTCACGCTTAAAATGTACTGGGTTCGAGCGTCGCGCGTCTGCTAGGTCGCGGCCTCTGGTTGTTGTTAGCCTTGAACCCCAGAACGTATGTTCGGCGTTGACGTTGCCTCCGGCGATAAATCGTGGCTTTAGTCTCTGTAGAAAGACATTGAATTCGTCGCTGTTTATATTATGTCCCGGGGGGCAATATATCGCTGCCACCACTAGAGGCCCGAACTTTACGTCCTCGGTGACTATGCACGTTGCTTACAAATGTGTGTTTTATAGATTTTTTTACGCAGATTGCCGCTCCCCCGTGAGCATCCGGATGTTCAGTGCTGTAGAAGTTGTAGCCATGTATTTTGATATAGCTCCTGTCGGTGAAGTGGGTTTCAGCTGTCAGCATGATGTTGATATTGTGTACATTTAGGAATACTGCCAACTCTTTGCGGTGCTGGGCCAGACCATTAGCGTTCCATAGTACGACTCGGTAGGAACTGAATTATTTTTCGGCAAACTTGGTCAATACAGTTGTTAATAGTTTGAGCATAGTATTTCGTAGTTCGTTTTGCTGTGATAGTGCTAGTTTAAATTAATTGAAAGATTTTTTTATAATTTTCAGTATTTGTATATAGGCCTCCGAAGTAGCTTCCGTGGTGGCGCCGCGCAACGGCTGCCGGTGGCAACAGAGAGAAACCTGAGGGAGCCCACGGAGCGTAAAGCCTTGGACAGACTGGTAGAGCTCGGTTCCGTAGGATCTGTGTGTCCGTTCCGTGAACTAAATTCTCAGCGGGTAATTGATGGATGCAGATAAAGAAGTATGCTCTGTATTACCTACTCGGCCGCTGAGCGCTCGGTTTTGATGACCTACACATGTAAGCTCACATGCACGCATATTAGAAAGTAAAACTGCGGTATCCCTTGCAGGCAGCCAGTAGCGGGATTCTGTAACTCGTTGTACTGTCGTTATGCGCTTATAGCGACTGTTTTCGGTACGAGGAATAACGAGAGGTCGCTGTAACGACAAACGCGATTCCGTACACCAAGAATAACGAGTTTTGTCGTTATTCATACCGAAAAACGTCGGTACGATGTCGCTATGGGTTGCTAGCATACCGAGACCTAGGTACCCCCTCGATATGGCATAACGACATGTTAGAAGGATCAAAAATCGCACGGGTAGCATTGACTGTGTGAAACTGAGAATGCCGTGAACCACAGTGCTTACTCTGAAACGCTATATGTAGCGTTCACTTTTCGAGGATAATAATTATAACCTTGTGAAAAAATCGGTAAGTATAGTACGTTTGTAATAATAGATACAATAGATTAAATATTAATTAGTATATATATGCATTTTGTAAGGTATTTTTAATCCGACATAACCTACAAATATTATTTTGTACACATAATTTTCTTCGGTAAATATTGTAATGAAACTTTTGTTTTCATAAAATCGCTAAAATAATGTAAACGGTATATTATTTGTTGGTCTTTAATTTTCGCATATTATTAAACAATCTTTATCATTTTTAGTGTTTTATTAATTATTAATATTTATATTAAAATATAATTATATATTTTATATAATTATAATATTATAATAATTTATATTTAATAATAATAAATTTATTATTATAACAATAAAAATTTAATAATTTATTCTAAAAATATTAACAAAATTCAATTTAAACTATAAATACTATCAAAATATAATTTAACTAAAAAATATTAACAAAATTCAATTTAAACTATAAATACTATCAAAATATAATTTAATTCAAAAATATATTAATACCAAATGCCTTGATAAACAACAAACTCAAAAATAAAGGGGGGAAGCTATTTGCAGCGTTTGTTGATTTTAAAGCGACATTTGACACGGTCGATAGGGACTTGCTTACCAGGAAACTAACAGAACTAGGTATAAAAGGAAGGCTGCTCCGGATGATCAAGAAAATATACGAAAAAAGTATAAACGAGGTAATCACAGGGGGAGGGGTCACGGAACGCTTCGAGACGGTAAAAGGCGTGAGGCAGGGGTGCCCTCTGAGCCCTTCCCTCTTTAGCCTGTTCATAGAGGACATGGACAAAATATGGGTGACAAAGAACGAAGGGGGTACGGTAATAGGAGGAGAGAAAATATTCGCACTCAAATTTGCAGATGATATCGTGCTGGTGGCGGACGAAGAGGAAGGGCTGGCGGCAATGCTGAGATCACTAGAGAAATATGTACAAAGAAATAGGTTAACAGTTAACATCCAAAAGACCAAAATAATGAGATTCAAAAAGGGAGGCAGAAACAAGGAGAACCAAAAATGGAAGTATGGGAGGGAGGAATTGGAAATAGTCAAAGAATATAAATATCTGGGGGTAGTATTCTCGACAGGGAATACATTTGAAAAACATCTGAATAACTTAACGGGGAAAATAAGAAGAGCTACCAACGCGACCTGGGGTACTTTCAAAAGGGCCGGGATAAATAGTTTAAAGAGAAGGATGTATTTGATGGATGCGATAGTCAGAAGTGGTTTGCTTTATGGGAGCGAGGTGTGGGGCTGGAAGAGACGAGAAGTAGTCGAGAAATTAGAAAGAGGATATGCAAAAATGGCAATGGGCATCAATAAAAATACGCCAAACTACATCTGGCGAAGGGAATCGGGACGCAGAAGTATATCAACGGAAACATGGCAGAGAGCGGCAAATTATTTAAGGGTAATCATGAAGATGGTGGAGGAAAGATGGCCCGAAAATGCCTAAAAGAGGAAGCGAGAGGAGTTATGAATGGAAACCCAACAAAATGGGGGAGGGAGGTGCAAAAAGCGATGGAGGAAGTAGGAGAGGGAGGAATGTGGATGGCCATTGCAAACAATGATACAAGGGAATTGAAGGAAATAATAGAAAGAGGAAAGAAAACAAAAATAGATCAGGAAATCCAGCAGGATTGGAGCAAAATCGAAAAATCCACGTACTGCGTACAATACAAGAATAGAAAACAAACGGTCGAAGCAGAAAAGTATTGGGAGGAGGGAAACACAACGTCGGGAATGAAGGAGACATGGGCAAGACTCAGATGCGGGAATGTGGGGAAGGAAGGCAACAAGGGATATAGCAACAATAAGTGCAGGAGCTGCGAAAAAGAAATAGAAGATTTGGTCCACATATGCACATGTGAAGGAATAAAGGGAAAAATTAAAAAAGAAATAGTGGAGGAGTTGGAAAAGTGGTTGGGGGATGGAGAAAGAGAGGAGATAAATAGGAGAATAGAAATGGCGTTGAAGGAGGGACCGGCGGAACCACTAGGTACATACATAAGGCAATTTGAGAAGGTGATCAAAACCGAAAAGAGATAGAAAAGGAAATATACATAGGAATAGATAGAGAATATAAGTAGTTTTTAAGTGTAGTTTCTAAGTTTTTTATGTAAAAGAAGAAACTCAAATAGAATGTATTTAGATTTAAGTGCGTGCGAAAGGAAAGTAAAACAAAAAAGGGGAATTGGTTATGTAGTGGGGGGATACCTGTGTAAACGCCCTGAGAGGGTATACCACGAAATAAAGACATACATACATACATGCTATCAATATAATTTAACTCAAATATATTGACAAAATTCAATTTAAACTATACTAAAATTTATTTATTAAATCATTTAAAAATAAATTTATTAAATTATTAAATAAAATTATTAATTGTTAATAAGTTTAATCTAAAATGGCAGAATAGTGCATTGAATTTAAACTTCAAATATAAAATATTTTTTTTTAGAAATAAAATCAAGCTAAATAAAGCTTTTAGGTTCATACCCTAAATATAGATTAAAAATGTTTTTTATAAAGTGCCTGAAAAAGGATTATTTTGATAGAATAAATCATGTATTTATATACCTTTATTATATTAAATAGAATTAAACTATTTCTTTTAATTTCAAAAATTAATATGCATCATACATTATATATATATATATATATATATATATATATATATATATATATATATATATATATATATATAATTCAATCACTAATACAATTATTAATTTTTCCTATTTTAATTTTATCCCCTTTCATTTCTATTTCTATAAATTCATGATTTTCAATTTGAATAATATTAGAATTAAATATAATATCTTTTATTCCAATTATTATTTTTTTAAATAAATTTTACAAAGAATCATCTCTTAAATATTTTATTATCCAATCTGCTAGATCAACTTTAATTATTTTTTTTTCAAGAATAATATTTAATAATTATAATTTTTATACTTCATTAATCTATATTATAAACTTAACTATTTTAATTAAATTAGGAGCAAGTCTTTTCCATAATTGATTTATTAATATTATAAATAACTTAAATTGAATAAATTGTATAATTCTTTCCATTTGACAAAAAATTATCCCTCTAATCTTATTAACCTATAATTTTTGTTATAAATTATTAATCTTATCAGCCTTAATAGATCAATAATTAGATGTATAATAGGTAATAACCACCAATCAATCCGTATAATTATAAGATATTCTTCTATCAATCATTTAAGTTGAATATTAATAAATTTATTAATTAATGAAAATATATTAATTTTATATTTTCTATTATATATAATCTTAAATAGATCAATTATAATTATTTTTATAAATTATAAAATATATTATATTAATAATATTATTAATGTAATTTAAACAAAATTAAATTTTTCTTAATATTAAATATATTATCAATAGCTAGATTACCACCATTCATAGGATTTATAATAAAATGATCTTCAATTATTATTCTTATTAATAAATTAAACTTATTATTGTTATTAATTATAATAATCATATCTATTTTATCATTTTTATTTTATATTCGAATTATTTTATCTTTAACTTTAAGAAATAAAATTATTTTAAAAATTAATATATTAAATAAAAATTTTAATATCAATAATTTAAATTATATTATAATAATTTTATTTGGTGGGTGCCTCTTTGCGTGGGTAACACCCGCAAAGGGGAAATGCTACCTTCCGGCGTCCACGTCGCGCCCGCTGGAAACGTCACTGCTGCGTCAATGTCCCCCGCGACAACGCAATAACAAGGGCGGCTAACGGAAGCTCTGGCTGCGGCCGCTCATAGTGGTAAGCGACCGCTATGCACCCACTCACACACCGTACACTTACACCTCTGAGCGCCTTGACAGAGCCCCTGTGGCGGTATGAGTCAGGTGACCCTGCGAACGGGTATCACAGATGAACGAGACGGAACCCCCTATAAACGGGGGTTTTTCCAATCGGGTCATGGATGGAGAGGGCCCTATAAACGGGTATCGCCCGTGAGGGAATGATCCCACGGGACCGCCCTGCCAGGTCGCAAGGAGTCAACGCAGAGCCCCCCTGGCGGGGGAGGTAAAAGTAGACGAGAGAGGGCCTCTTCCGGCCGCCCGGCGACCGGACGTGGCTCAGGACGGGCCGTTGCCACCTCCACCTAAAACCAGAGGGGATCTCTGACCACCTCACACTCACCATACACGTAAAAGACAGGGGGAGAGAATAAAAATATGAAAGGACATGTTACAAACAATAGACCCCAGGTGGTCACCCCGCAAGCGGGGGGGGGCCACCCTGAGCTCCGACCGGGTGCAAGCCCCGGTGGCTTCAGGCTGCGGCAAGGATTCTGGGGGCCGCACAGTAGGAGAAAAGCCCAAAAACCTGGCCAAAACCCCAAAAAATAAATTTTCGAAATAGGGTCAGTTGAGTAGTCATTCGGGTAGAGGACTAGTAACTGCATTCTATTGTGGAAGGGAAAGCCCTTTAAGTGTATACCTGCGCCGCAGCGTCAGTTGGCAGTTAGTGTTCGTGAAGAGTGTACGTGTCACGCGCTGAACAGACGAAAATAACGCTGACTTCAAAAACCCATAACTTTAAAGTGACGGGTTTAATTTCAATTCTGCAGCATGGATACGACTTCTGGACGTATGTAGAACATGTTTTTACATCGGTTGAATCTAAAGTTTATGTATAAATGATTGAAATGTAGTATAGCCTTCGGCATAAATAAAATTGAATAATTTTGAAAACTTATATTTTCAACGGTCCGAAAAGTTATATATTTTGTCACATTTTGCAAAGCTCCTAGTCTCGGCCTTTAGTTTAATGTATAAGCTTTCGAAATTTACAAGAGTTACCTGCGGAAAACGTGCGTCTTGTCCGTTATGATTTTTTTCGCATCGTGCGGTAGCCGAGCGTGCACGCGGCACTATTGAGCAGCCTCTGCGCCTCTACCTGAGAATGGGTGAAGTAGCATCATAACGGACAAGACGGCTGTTATACGCTTGAAATAAATTATTTTAATATATATGTATGTGTATATATATATATATAAATTTTCTGTGATTTAATTATGATATATACGTATGCATATATATATATATACATATTAAAATCAACCACATAAAAATTTCTTAAATATGAATGAAATGTTATAACATTCAAATAAAATATTTGAATATATATATATTATATAGTAAGCAAAGCTTTCTTTTAACCAAATCCATGTCAATATTTTCTGTCTAATTATCTTAAAATTATTTCACTTATTGCGGTTATTTATTTGGTAAAATAATGTACATTGTTCAAGTTTTTGTATTAATTGAAAATTTTATCTTTTCCTTTAACACCAATTTTCTACAATTTTATGTCTTTATTACAGGATCCGGTTACAAAGAATTGGTGCTGACAAGGAAAGAAGTATTTCTGATAATCAGCGAGCATTTATCCGATAAATTCGCTTCCTTGATCGAATTTATGGTAGAAAAAATTTCCAAGGACACCGGACGTACAGTTGTAGTGCCTGAGGACTCGAAACGTTCATGTCGGCCATATTGGATCGGCCATTTTTTTTACGATAATTTGGCTTGCGGATTCGTAATCAGCGACCTTGAAAACCCGTAAATACCAATTTTTGTCGACATCTGGCAACTTTTTAACATTCATGTCAGCCATATTGGATCGGCCATTTTGTTTACGATAATTTGGCTTTCAGATTCGTAATCAGCGACCTTGAAAACCCCTGTAAGCCAATTTTCATTCCCGTCAAAGGTCATTTGAGGTTTTGGCCAGGTTTTTGGGCTTTTCTCCTACTGTGGGCCGCAAGGCATGTTTTACGGACGCGAGAGACGAGGCGAAAGGAGAGCGAGCCGACACGGACAGCAAACGGCTAGAGGCTCACAGCAGCCGAACGAGATGCAGCAGCGCGTCGAGCTACGCGAGCATCGCGAGCTACGAGAGTGCTGTCGGCGGAGGAACTGGCGAGACCAGCCAGCGACAGAGGGCAAGTTGCCCAAAAAATATGGGGCCCCCAACCCCAAGACCGACGGACGGACGAACGGGACAGACGACGGCGTTGGCCACACCCGTCCGGACAGCTGAGGCCCGGATCCGGGCGCAGTTGCGGCGGATCCGGGAGTGCTTGGTTGTGATGGAGGCGAAAACACGCGTCCAGCACCGTCATAACGACGAACATGGCCTTAATCAGGGAGGCTGTGGACGAGGCCGGGCATGAATGTGACAGAATGTTTGTGCTCGGGACTGTCGAGGGTGCGAGTGGCGGAGACAGACTGGCGACGCCACAGACTACGCCACAGACGAAACGGAAGCGGGTGACTACGGGCTCAAGCCCGGACCTTACGCCGGCCAAAAGGCCGACAGAGGGACCCGAGCCCACTACGTGGGCAAAGGTAGTCACCAAAAGACAAAAAAGAAAGCCGACAGACGTACAGGACCGACAAAAGACGGAAACGCCACATACCCCGACAGCGACTACGACCGCGAGAGGGGGAAGCGGGAGCCGTCCAGCCCGGAGACCCGGAGCTGGTGTGGTTCTCGTCAAACCCACGAGTGGAAAAACTTACGCGGACACACTGAGACAGATGAAAACCGTTGACCCCAGCATCGAGAAGGTGCAGGTCAACGGCTACCGACAGACAAAGGACGGGTCGGTCCTGGTCCGTGTTAAAAGCGGACCCAGGGAACGGCAAAACTTCCAGGACAAGCTTCGGCAAGCCCTGGGAGATAACGCACAGGTACGAGACATGACGGTCAACGTACAAATTAATATACTGGACCTGGACTGCGTGACGGACAAGGAGGAAGTGATGGAGTCACTCCGCCAGGCGACGAACGACACGAGTGACCCGAAGGTTCATATCTTCGGGCCAAACAGACAAGGACAGTGTATGGCTGTGTGTGAGGTTGAGGAGGGCGCCGCAAACGCCCTGCTCAAGAAAGGGCGACTGAAAATTGGGTGGACGAACTGCCGCGTCAGGCCTAGGACGACCGTGCCAAGGTGCTACCGATGCCTTGGGTACGGGCACACTAGGACTAACTGCAAAGGAACGGACAGGGCACGGAGTTGCTACAAATGTGGCAAGATGAACCACGTCGGCAAGGACTGCAAAGACAGATCGACGTGTTTCCCGTGCGCCGAGGCGGGGCACGAGAGCACCGCACATGTCCCGGGTTCCGGGGCGTGTGCGATCTTTAGAGCCGCGCTGGAGGAGTGCAGGAAAAAGACGAAGACGTGACGGTCCTACAGGGAAACATGCACAGATGCGAGGAGGCACATTTGCTGCTACCTCAGATCGCGACGGAGCACGCCGCTGACGTACTCATACTTAGCGAACAGTACAGGGACTGGACGATTCCGACGTGGTTCCAAAACGGCGCGGGTACCTCGGCCATCTGGGTCAGGGGTTCCGGAATGCGCGTGCTCGACAGCGGGGCGGGTGACGACTATGTCTGGGTGAGGGTGGGCGGCCTGACGTACGTCAGCGTCTACCTGACCCCAAACTGCTCTGCTAGAGAGTTCGTGGACAAGACGGACAGACTGGAGGACGCGCTGAGGGAGCTGTCTGGCGATTTAATCGTCGCGGGCGACCTCAACGCGAGAGCGATCGAGTGGGGCATGACCCGGACGGACAGACGCGGACACTTGCTGCTAGAGATGGCAGCAAGACTCAACCTGACGGTCGCAAATACAGGAAACGTACCAACGTACGTAAGACCGGGGGTGGGCTCCTCGATACCGGACGTGACGTTAATCTCGGACAGTATCGTCCCGCTGATGAGGCGGTGGGCGGTGATCGATGACTACACAGCCAGCGATCATCGGTACATCGTCTTTGAGGTGGCAGGACCCACAATGACGCGACGCAATGGATTGGTGCGTGCACCACGGTGGAACATACAGAAACTGGACGGTGACAGGTTCTCGAGGGGGTTGCTGGAAGCAGCCGCTCCCTCAGTGAGCATGTCTGACGAACTGACTGGACGCACGAGGACTGAACGACTCGTGGACGAAACACTGAAACTGACGAGACGGCTCTGCAAGGCGTCAATGCCATTCAAGAGCACCCAACACGACAGACGAGCGACGTACTGGTGGACAGAGGACATCGCCGAACTGCGGAGAGACTGCATTCGGGCCAAGCGGCGGATGTACCGGGCTCTGGAAAGGGACAGGCCAAATGCGGCCGCTCTTACGACAGAGTACAAGACCGCACGGAAGACGCTGACGAACGCCATAAAACTGAGCAAAAAGCGGTGCTGGAGACAGCTTTGCGAGGAGGTGGACCGAAACCCCTGGGGTTTGGGATACAAAATTGTGACCCAGAGACTGGGGGTTCGAGGCCCACCGGAACTCCATGACGCGACGACCATGGGACGGATCGTCGACGGTCTCTTCCCGACTCACCCGATGAGGGAGGAGGCGGCGCACACCGACGACAGATTAGACGTCCCCGTCTTCACCGAGGAAGAGCTTATCAAAGCTACGACCTCTCTGAAGGCGAGGAAAGCACCGGGACCGGATGGCATACCCGGGGAGGTCCTGCGGCTGATGGCTCGCCTGAGGCCAGGGATCCTCCTCGAGATGTACAACGAATGCCTAAGAACAGGGACGTGTAGCACGCGCTGGAAGACGGCCGAACTGGTTCTCCTTAGCAAAGGAAAGGGAGAGCCGTACATGCCGTCCTCCTACAGACCGCTCAGTTTACTGGACACAACGGGTAAAGTTTCCGAACTTTTACTGAGACCGCGACTAACAGGCGCGATAAGAGCGGCTGGGGGCTTGTCCGTGAACCAGCACGGCTTCCGCAAGGGACGCTCGACGATAGGGGCAATCCGCGAGGTCATCGACACCGTCAGGAGGACGGACGAGGCCTGTCACGCGGCAAGGCCCATAGTGTTACTGGTGACTTTAGACGTGAGAAACGCCTTCAACTCGGCTAGGTGGGTGGATATCTTGGGGGCGCTGGAAGGCGCCCTCCGGGTTCCTCCCTACCTTCTCCGGGTATTGAGGGATTATCTCAACGACAGACGGATAACGTACGAGACGGCGGACGGACCGGTGACTAAACAGATCACCGCGGGTGTAGGGCGCAGGGATCAATCCTGGGACCGGACCTTTGGAACGCGACGTACGATAGCCTGCTGAGGCTGGAGATGCCGCAAACCGCATCGCTCGTCGCTTACGCCGACGACGTGGCGGCGGTGATTGTGGAGCGTCGCGCGGATCTGGCCCAGCTGACACTTAATCAAGTCATGAGGCGCGTAGACCGATGGATGACGGAGCACGGACTGACCCTTGCACTGGACAAGACGGAGCTCCTCATGCTCACGAGACGACGAATTCCGACCCTGATTCCGATGAGTGTCGGAACAGTACGCACGGAAACCAGAGGGGTGGCCAAGTATCTGGGGGTGACCCTGGACACAAAGCTGACCTTCTGGCCACACATAAAACAGACGGCCGAGAAGGCGGCGGCGAGGGTCACCTCGCTCAGCCGCCTGATGGCAAATCCGCACGGACCGAGACCGTCGATACGACGGGTACTGATGACGACGGCCCACTCGATCCTCCTGTATGGCGCAGAGGTCTGGGCGGACGCGCTGGCCATAAAGAAATACAGGAAGACTATGACGTATGTACAACGACAGGGGGCACTAAGGATAGTGTGCGCCTACAGGACCGTCTCGGCAGAGGCGATTCTGGTAGTGGCGGGCGTGATTCCCATAGACCTACTGGCCACAGAACGGAAACGTATTTACGAACGCGACGAAAGGACTGAAAGGCTTGACGCGGCAAAGTGCGAAAGAGAAAAGACCATGACGGACTGGCACGCACGCTGGACAGCTGAGACGAGTGGACGATGGACACGACGACTGATAACCGACCTAAGACTGTGGACCGAACGGGGGGCGGGGGAGGTAAATTTTTACCTGACCCAGTTCCTAACGGGCCACGGATACTTTCGAGGTTATCTACATAACATGAAACGGGTACGGACGCCGAACTGTAAATACTGCGGACACATACGGGACGACGCAAAAAAAAAAAAAAAATAATAATAATTTTATTTATTTCTTCTTTAAATTTATGAATTTTAAATAATTGAATCATTTAAATAAGATTTTAAGTTAAAAAAACTATTAATCTTCAAAATTAAAATTAAATTTACTTTTAAATCTTAAAATATAGTAAAGAAGAAATTAATCTTTTTAATAAATTTAAAATTTATTACTTAAATCAGACACATTACTTTAATTAACATTTTATAAATAAATATATCTTTAAACTTGCAATTAAAAATTTTTTTTAAACTAAAAATTTATACAAAAATGATTTTTTTCCACAAATCATAAAGATATTGGTATTCTTTATTTTATTTTTGGAATATGATCAGGTATAATGGGATCTTCCTTAAAATTATTAATTCGAATAGAATTAGGTAACCCTGTTTGTTTAATTAATAATGATCAACTATACAATTCTATTATTACATCCCATGCTTTCATTATAATTTTTTTTATAGTTATACCTATTATAATTGGGGGATTTGGAAATTGAATAATTCCTTTAATACCTGGAGCTCCAGATATAGCTTTTCCTCGAATAAATAATATAAGATTTTGACTTTTACCCCCATCCCTTAATTTATTAATCTTAAGAAATATAACAAATCAAGGAGTTGGAACAGGATGAACAGTTTACCCACCTCTTTCATTAAATTTAAATCATGAAGGAATAGCATTAGATATAGCAATTTTCTCTCTTCATATTGCAGGTCTATCTTCAATTATAGGAGCAATTAATTTTATTACTACAATTATAAATATAAAAAAATTTAAATATATTTTTTGAACAAATTACTTTATTTTCATGATCATTATTAATTACAACAATTTTATTACTATTAGCAGTACCTGTTTTAGCAGGAGCTATTACTATACTTTTAACAGATCGTAATTTAAATACAACCTTTTTTGATCCATCACGAGGAGGAGATACTATTCTTTATCAACACTTATTTTGATTTTTTGGTCATCCTGAAGTTTATATTTTAATCTTACCAGGATTTGGAATAATTTCACATATAATTTTTAATCAAAATGGAAAAAAAGAAACTTTTGGCTCAATTGGTATAATTTATGCAATATTAACAACTGGATTTCTTGGATTCATTGTATGAGCCCACCATATATTTACTATTGGAATAGATTTAGATACACGAGCTTATTTTACTTCTGCAATTATAATTATTGCAATTCCTACCGGAATTAAAGTATTTAGATGATTAGCTACAATTCATGGATCAAAAATAAAATTCAATCCATCTAATCGTTGAAGTTTAGGATTTGTATTTTTATTCACAATTGGAGGATTAACTGGAGTAATTCTTGCTAATTCATCTATTGATATTATTTTACATGACACTTACTATGTAGTAGCTCATTTTCATTATGTATTATCTCTAGGAGCTGTATTTGCCATTATAGGAGGATTTATCTATTGATATCCATTAATAAATGGCTTAAGATTACATAAAAAATGATTAAAAATTCAATTTTATAGAATATTTTTTGGAGCAAATTTAACCTTTTTCCCCCAACACTTTTTAGGATTAAATGGAATACCACGACGTTATTCTGATTATCCAGATTCATATATAACTTGAAATATTTTTTCATCTATAGGATCTATAATTTCTTTATTAAGAATTATATATTTTATTTTTTTAATATGAGAAAGAATATCTTCTCAACGTATAAATCTTTTTTCAATATATACAATCTCCTCAATTGAATGAATAAGAATATTTTACCCCCCATTAAATCACAGATTTAATGAAATCCCTTTAATTTTTAACTAATTCATTTTAAAATAATGAAATTTCTACTTGATCAATAATTAATATACAAGACGCAAATTCTCCAATTATAGAAAATTTAAAAAAATTTCACGACTATTCATTAATAATTCTTTTAATAATTACAATTATAATTATTTATATTATTCTTTCTTTATTAATTAATAATTTAAATAACAAATTTATTCAACAAAATCAAAATATTGAAATTATTTGAACATTAATTCCAATATTAATTTTAATTTATATAGCAATTCCTTCCTTAAAAATGTTATATTTAACAGATGAAATTTATATACCAACTTTAACAATTAAATCTATTGGACATCAATGATATTGATCTTATGAATATTCAGATTTTGATGAAATTAAATTTAATTCATTCATAATTAAAAATATTGATATAAAGTTAAATTATTTTCGTTTATTAGATGTAGATGATAATATAATTATTCCATACTTAAATCAAATTCGTATATTAATTAATTCTTCAGATGTAATTCATTCTTGAACTGTTCCATCATTAGGAGTTAAAATTGATTCAATTCCAGGACGAATCAATCAAAATTTAATTAATTTAAACCGTCCAGGATTATTCTATGGACAATGTTCTGAAATTTGTGGAATAAATCATAGATTCATACCTATTGTTATTGAAAGAACTGATCATAAAAATGTTATACGATGAATTACCTCTTATCCATTTTCATTAGATGACTGAATTAAAGTTTTGATCTCTTAAATCAATATATAGTAATTAAAATTATTTCTAATGAAAAAAATTAGTTAAAATATAACATTAAAATGGAAAAAAAAGATGGCGCCGGTAGCAGCAACACGTGTGTGCCGAGTGACCATCCGAAAGTAATGAGTGAGTGAGTTAAAAGAACACAGCGAACGAAAAAACAGTTGAAGTGAGGAAAGAAGGAGTGGCGGAATCAGTGGAGATATTAGAAAAGGTGAGAATAAGTGGTGGAAGTGCGGAAAAAGGAAACAAAGACAAGTGGGAAAGCGTGGTTAGAGCGAGGAGAACAGTCACGGGGATGGCGGAGATGGAACGCTACACGCATAGAGGAAAATGGAACGAGGAGAGCGACATCTATGAGGACGAAGGAGAAATGGCGGAGGACGAACGCCAGAGAGGTGTCGCAGAGATAGAAGGCGACATGGGCGGCGGCGAGCGGAACCTGGAAGGAAGCGCTGGTAAAGTAGTACGCAAGGATACCGACAGAGATACGAAAACAACACTGGAAAGCGGACCGGAATCGGCGTACGCAGCGGCGATAGGGGTGGACGGAGAAACGCCGAAAACGGCAGGCCTAGAAGAAAAAGAATCAACAGAAGAAATAACAATGACAGGAAAAAGAAGAAGAGGGAGACCGGCAGGGGCACTGGGAGTAAAGAAAAGAAAACTGCGGTGCGCAAGATCATTGCTGGACCATTGGGGAGGGGGAAGAAAGAAGAAGGAGGAGAGAAAAAGAACAGAGGGAGAAGGACATAGAGGGGAGACACGTGAAGAAGGAAATGTCTGGACAGGAAGAAGAGAGGGAGACAGCTGAGAAGTTCGAAGAAAAGATAGCAACTGCAAAACAAACATGGGAGAAAGAATGGGAGAAGAAAGCAAGATCGATGATATTGGAAACTGTAGGAGAAGTGATGAGGACAATGGAAAAAAGGCAGAGACAGCAAGAAAATATGGAGGCACGGGAAGAAACGATTGCAAAGAGCAAGGTAGAAGAGATGCTAATAGAGGAACAGGAAAGGTGGAATCGGAGATTCAAAGAACAAGAAGAACTGATAGAAAAGCTCGTACAAGAAAACGAGAAAATGAGCAAAAAAATACAAAGCATGGAGCGGGAGAACAGAATACAAGAAGAAACAAAAATAGGAGAGTATCGAAAGAGAAATCAGGAAATAATATGGGACGAAAACCAAAATGAAGAAAGAATGGGAGACCAGTACGAGGAAGAAGAAAGAGAAATACAAGAGCAAAGAGGAGGACGGGGAACGGAGCCAGAGGCATGGATTGAAGTTACAAGAAGAAGAGGAAAGAGGCAGGAAGAGTATGGAAGGAAGAAACAAATAACAAGGGCAAGACCAAGAGGACTGACACAGGAAGAGTGGGAAGAGGAAAGGGAGAAGAGGAGACAAAGGAAAAGGAATATAATCATAGAAGGCACCGAAAAAACAGATCACGGTCCGGTCTGGGACATAGAGAAAACGGTCTGGGAAAGAACGGGAATAAAGCCGAAAATACAAAGATGGAGAGAGGTTAGAGAGGGCATATTGGTACAGATGGTGTCAATGGACGACAAAATCAGGATAATGAAACGCGTCGCGAGGAGAGTGAGAGGGGTTGAGGAAACAGGGATCAGGGAGGACCCAACAGAAAGGGAGCGAGAGGTGCAAAGCTGGATAGAAGAGTATGCGAGGAGCTTGGAACGGGACGGCAGAGAAGTAAGGGTGGGGTATCTCAAGCTACAGTTAGATGGGAGCTGGAGAAGTTGGAACGAGAGATACGGCGATTTTGAAGATGCAAGCAGCAGATGGGGACGACGAACGAGAGAACCAGGATCGGGGTTTCGACGGAGATACCAACAACGAAGGACGGTATGGTACGGCAAGGGACTCGAACCGTAAACTGGAACGTGGCAGGCGTGAGGAAAGAGAAGAAGAGGCGAGGTGGTCCGCGCGCGATGTTCCCTACAGAGCAAAGGGGTTGCGCGACGGAGGAGGGAGAAAGGGGGATTGAAGAAATAAAAATAGTGTCGTGGAACATTGCGGGGGTTAAAAAAATACAAGAGGCATGGGGGTGGTTGAAAAAATACGACATAATCGCACTACAAGAGACATGGCTGGAGGAGAAGGAAGAACCGAAAATAGTGGACAGACTGAGTAGAGACTACAAGTGGGTCGCAAAACATGCGTGGCGGAAAAATAAGAAAGGGAGAGCGATTGGGGGGCAACTGGTAGGGGTGAAAAAAAGACTGGGTAAAGCCATAACAGTCGAGGAATGGAAAGGAGGACTACAAATCAAGGGGGTGCAAGCGGGCAATTACAAGGAAGATATAGCGATTATTACAGTATACAATAATGACGGCCTGGCGAAACTGAGAAGCGAACTGAAAACACTAGTGAATAGGGCAGAGGCTGAGAAAAGGAGCGTGATTATAATAGGAGATATTAACGCAAGAATAGGGGAAGAGGGAGGAAAACTGAGAAACCAAGAGGAAGGGACCAGAAAATCGAAAGACAAAAAGATAAACGCGGAGGGAAGAAGGCTGCTTAACCTGTGCGATGAAGAGGGGTTATTGGTACTGAATGGGAGAGCGGAGGGAGACCGGGGAGGGCAATACACCTTTATAGGGGAAAGGGAAGGAGAGGGTACAGTAATCGACTATGTCATTATCGAGGAAGGAAAGGAATATTTGGTCACTAAAATGGAGATACAAATAAGAATTGAATCGGATCACCTACCCGTAACATTCAACCTAAGGGGAGGGGAAGATATGGAAAGGGGGAGGGCGGCTAAGAAGGGGAAAAAAGGAGGGGGAGAAAGGGAAGAGTTGATCCTGAAATGGAAAGAGCAACAGGTCGAGGAATACGTGACTTCCTTCAATGAACACTGGGTGGATAAACAGGAGGCGATAGGAGGAAGAGATTGATTGATTGATTGATTGATATATTTTTATGCCTTGGTCGGAACCTTGAGGCAATATGGCACATAGCATGTATGGTTTACAAATTGGTATATAAAAATAATATAATATAAAAGTAAAGTTAGTATAGAACTAGGTAATATATTAGAATAAAAATAGCGCAAACATAAATTAATACAAGGTGAAATAATAAGTAATAAGAAAGTGAACATGAGATAAACCTTATAAAATGCTCTATATAAAAATAAAAATAATGAAATAATGAAATTATGAAAGTTAATCGAAGAATTAATCGTAAAGTTAATCGAAAAATTTGGCGATGGTGATTGTGTAACTAGTGTAGTATTGCTAGCATGTGGGGTTATGACATGATGGAATAAAAGCGATGGGCTTAGTAGCTATCTACATCCTGATCGAAGAGATATGAAAATAGTCTGCATTTAAAAATTGCAACGCTCGGGGATGATTTAACTGACGAAGGAAGAGAATGCCAAAAGTACATGGCGGCTAGGCCAAAAGAATTTCGGAGGATAGCTGTGCGATGTTGTGGTATGCGAAACGTATTCATGGCAGAACGACGATCAGAGTAAGCTGATGGTAGAGCAGGCGGGAACATTTGAATCAGATATTCCGGAGCTTTTTTATTCAAAATGTTATATATCGTAATGCCCATGAAGTATAGTCTTCTAGTCCTGACTGTCAACCAACCTAATTGCCGTCAGTATGGTGTGATATGCTCGTCTTTTCTGAGGTTGAAGATAAATCTAATGGTTGAGTTGATTAGCTTTTGCAACTTGTGATTTTGCTCAGTTGACAGGTCGTTATAAACAAGACTGCAATGATCGAGAATTGGAAAGATGAGTGTAGTAATGAGCGAAATCCTAACTTGACGTTGTAGTGCATTTTTATGATATTTCAATTTGTATAGCGAAAAGTTTACTTTGCGGGAAACGGCGGACACATGCCCATGCCAGGAGAGGTCAGATGCCATAATCACACCAAGATTCCTCGCTTCCCTGACATATGGCAGGGTAGTACCATTCGCAGTGATCGGAGCAAGTTCGTCCAGGTTCAATTGATTGATATGAGCCCTTGAGCCAAGTACAAGGACAAGCGATTTCTGTAAATTCAGTTTAAGCCCGTTTGCGTTTGCATAATCTGCCACTACTTGCACGTCGGCTGAGATGCGGCGTATTCCGTCGGCTATGTCAGTGGGCGAGCAGCTAAGATAGATCTGGGTGTCATCGGCGAAGACCATGTGTTGAGAGTGGCGGAGATTGCATCCAATATCGTTGATGAATAATGAAAACAGTAAAGGACCTAGGACCGAACCCTGGGGGACACCTGCGTGAGTGTCACACCAACCTGAATAATGACCTTCATCGTCAAAGACTGCCTGTGATCTGGAAGAGAGATACGCAAAGACCCATTTTAGAGTGTGGTCAGAAAATCCGATCAGCTTTAACTTTCTAAGTAATTTCGCGTGTGGAACAGTGTCAAAGGCTTTACTAAAATCGAATAGCACCAAGATGGTAATACTCCGGTTGTCAGCAGCAGTTTTAATGTCATGACACACTCGAAGGAGAGCTGTTTGGGTGCTGAAATTCTGTCTGTAGCCGGACTGTCGTGAGTCTAGAATATTATGATCATTAATAAATGCAACTATTTGCTGGTGGACAATGCGTTCAAGGATTTTAGAGAGCTCAGGCAGATTTGCGATGGGTCGTGTGTCAGATAGAGATTTAGGTGGATTGAGTTTAAGTAGAGGACGAATTAGGGCTCGCTTCCAGGCTTGAGGGAAATGAGCGAGCCTCAAGCAAGCATTGAAGATTGATGTTAAATAATTTGAAAGAACCGAATGGGAGTTTTGGAGTATAAAGGGACTAATGCCATCGACACCTGCGGATAGTGACGATGATCCAGTCTGTAGGATAAGCGCAGAGACCGTTTCTACATTAACTGCCACAAAATCGAAGGTGGGGCCATCGACTCTACGTTCGTTGAGTATAGTCGCTAGGTGAGTGAGTCGACAGTGATCTGATGTATTCGTTACCTGTGCGAAGAAATAGTTTAGATCATCAGGAGAAAAGAAATTGAAGGGCGAGACAGCGGCAGATTTAGTGAGCCCCAGGGTTCGTAACTCCTTCCATAAACGAGTCATATCTGAGATTCCCGACAACCTCCGCCGATGAAACTCATTTCTGGCTGTTTTTATGTCGACGGCGAGTTCATTTCGAAATTGTCGATAGATGGCATAATTTAAGACGCTGTTTGATCGCTTGGCTTGTTTAAAGAGTGAATTTCGCGTTTTTATCCGTGTCTTGAGCTCAAGGGTCATCCAGGGCGCTAGCGGTCGATGCACACGGAACTCATGTTGTGGGGCGTGCTGATCAAAAACTGATGTGATTGTATGATTTAAACTTTCTAAGTAACTGTCAATCTCGGACTTTGCATCGCACAAATCTATAGATACGGCGTTGTGGACGTTAAGGGCACCTGAAAGAGAGCTACAAAATTGTGCTTGACTGAACATTTTAAGGGCTCGCCTAGAAATAACACGATCTATAGGAGACCGAGATTGAAACTTGTAAGTGAGACAGATTAAATCGTGACCAGCGATGAATGGCGATGAGGTTTTTTGGAATGAAAATAGTTTGGATGGGTGATCGATTATAAAGACGTCAAGCCAAGAATCACAAGTTGCAGTGTGGAATGTGGCTTCTGATTCAACAATGTGCCACGCTTGAGCCATGGCAATTTCACGGAGAAACGTTGCTTCAAAGTTTGTGCGCAATAAATTACAGTTTAGATCGCCAGTAATAATCATGTTGGAATAGTCAAAAGCAAACTGTGTGATTGTGTTTAGGTATTCCTCAAATAGAAAACCTTTTGGCCGTCGGTAAATAGAGCTGAAAAGCAAGGATTCATTAATTTGATTAGTTACTTCGATGATTACGAACTCAGGAGCGTTTAGCAATATATTGGGTGAAGTTGCAAGAACCCGCACTTTCAGACTGTTATGGACATATATAGCTACGCCACCTCCGCGCTTACATTTCCTGTCGTTTCGCAACAGTGTGTAGTCGGGTAAAGAGATCAAGGCATCGGAAACATTACAAGTGAGCCATGTCTCAGATATTGAGATGATTTGATAAAAATTGTTTGAAAGATGCACTTTGAAAAGATCAAAGTGACTCAACAAAGAATTTGCATTGAAATGAGCGATTTGTAACGAAGAATTTGCGCGAGATCGAGGAACAAGTGAAGTTGCCAGGTCATTGCTGCTAGGTGGGACACGGTCTAGTCAAACTAATTTTGCTAGGTCTGCCTCATTGTGAATCGTGATGCGCGGTGCGCCATCAGATTTCCGCACGTAAATTTCGTTTCGTCGGAACCAAGCGTGACTGTAACCCGCAGTTTTAACTCTAGCTCTAGTTTTTCGAAGCAAAGCGTAGGTGGCTGCAGGGAGCATTTCGTTGACAAAGATATTGCCTGGGCGATCGACGGAGAAAACCTCACGTAAGGTTAAGGCTTTTTTTGCACGTTTTTTCTCAATAATGAAGTCACGCACGGTCGGTGATTTAAGGACAACAACATACGACTTATGTATAACTTTAGACGCAGAAGAAGTGCTGGGATGACTGCCGACTGGATCGAGTATGGTCTTTGTGAGAGGTCTAATTGCAAGGACATCCGAGACTAGGTCCGGGATACCGAGAGCACAGAAAACTTTTTGAACTATTTCGTCGGGAGTATCTCGGATATCGATCGGAATGCTCGTCAGGGTGATTTCGGACATGCACCGTTCAGACGAACGACTTGCGAGGTCGGATACAGCAGCTTCTACTTTATCATTAAGCATTGAAAATTCATTGCGTATGGCTTGCGTGTCAGAGATAGTAGCGTTAACTTTGCGATCAAGTTCAGATACACGCTCGGTCGTGTTCTCGTTTTGCTGTTTTAATTCACTAATGTCTTGAACAACCGATGATAAGGTGCATTGAATGGCTTGCAAAATGGCATTAGTGGACGAAGTCCCTTGATCGAGTCGCGCGTAAATATCTTGTAGCGTGACGTTAGGAGTGGGGTTTTGTAAAGCCCACGGCCGTTCTGGCGAATTTTCGGGGGTGCGGAGTGTGATACGCGATCGATGCATGGCGCATGGGTCACAGCGAAAAGCGGACGTGTTATCGGAAGCGTTCGGGTCATATTCAAAATTTTTCGTAGCGCATGCCACGTGGAAACATTTACCGCACTTCCCAGAGCAAACTACCATAGTGTCCCGTCTGTTTGGCGGCTTGCTGCATATGCCGCAATTCGATGACATGATTGACGAAAATATAAGTACGTGATAATAGCGAAAGTACACACCAACACACTCACACACTCGCACGCATGGATGATATGATAAGGTATAAGTATGCGTAAGCACATGCAAGTATAATATAAAAAGTATAAATATAGTTAATAAAGTATAAGTATAGATATATAGTTCTGTGAGAATGATAAGACACGTAGGTCGGTGTGTTAGCAGACCTAACGTGAGATAATAGGGTTAAAATGCGACGTCTGGCAAACGCGAGGTCTACGATACCGACTACGATATTGGCAGGACTCCGGGTAGTGTAGATCTGGACGATAGATATTGATCGATATGCTTGGATGGAGACGATGGTTAGATGATCGAGGCGTGTTAATCAACCGTAGCGTGCTCACCGATGCAGCAGACTACGTGCTTGTCGGTGTGAGTGGACATCGGTGGTAGGACTCGTAGATCGTTCCCAACTACCGCGCAAACGAAGACGATACTATAGATGTATGACTATAGCGTAGCGGTAGGCATCGATCGATCGACCGTTGGCGCGTTGTTCGGTCGATGGCCAAACTATAGTATGCGTGACTATAGCGTTTCGTCGAAAGATGCGATGATTACCGAGAAGCCTGGGAATTCGGCCATAATCGAAGACAGGTTATGAAAACTGTCAAATGTTTCCACCGAATTTTCACAGTCTGTACGCCACCCAGGACTTTGAAAATAATCACATTCGGTGGAAAGCAAATTGTGCGTGCTTTGTGCCTAGAACAAAAATGCCCGAAGGCAGGGAACAGCAGGACCAGGCCCAGAAAGTTGGAGCGAAAAAGAGGCGAGATAAAGACGACTGTTCACACTCACCGCTAGAGAGAGAGAGGTGGGAGAGATTGAAACACATTATCAAGAAAACAGCGAGGGAAATAGGCATGGTTAAAAGAAGGGGGCAAGAAGGACAGGGGGTCAGGAGATTGGACGAAGAGGTAAGGGAACAAAGGAAAGTAGTGTGGAAAAAATTAAAGGAGTATGTGGGAAGCAAAAGCGCGACAAAAAAGAAAAAACTAATAGAAGCCAGGAAGAAACTGAAAGCCATCAGAAAACAAAAGCAAATGGAGTTCTGGGAGGAAAAATGAAAAAAGGTAGAAATAAGTAGGAACTTAGGAGAAAGATGGGAGGCAAACAAACCTTTTAGAACAAGGAGAGTAGGCACGGGAGGACAGATTAGCCAAGAGGAATGGGTGGCTCACTTTCAAGAGCTAATGGGAGGGGGAGAGGACGACAGAGGGAGAAAGCAGTATGGCGGGGACCAGCGGGGAGGAGAACGAAACGTGGTTGCAAAAAATTAACAGGGATATTGAATGGGGGGAAATGATTAAAACGCTGAAAAAAATGAAAAACGGAAAAGCAGCCGGAGAGGATGGGTTGAAGGTGGAGTTCCTCAAAAACTTGCCAGAAGCCGGGCTGACCGAAATGAGGGAAATTTTAAATGAATTGTGGAAGGGAGGGGAGATTGCAGGGGGATGGGAAATCGGGAGAATTGTACCCATCCACAAGGCGGGAGACACGGAGAACGCGGGAAACTATAGAGGCATAACTCTGCTGAACACAGGGTATAAGTTATTGGCTAATATAATTACGGGACGACTTAGGTACTGGATGGAAGGGAGGGGAGTATTACAGGAAAGTCAAGCAGGGTTCAGGGCAGGGAGAGGCACGCGGGATCACATCTTCGTTTTAAATGCGTTAATCAATAACAAACTAAAAAGGAAAAAAGGTAAACTGTTCGCAGCGTTTGTCGACTTCAAGGCCGCGTTTGACACCATAGACCGAGACATTATGATGAGGAAAATTGATAGGATAGGGATTAGAGGTAGGCTCAGGGACATGATTAAAAAAATATACGACGAAACGGTGAACGAAGTGGTGACAGGGGAGGGAATGTCAGAAAGATTCGAAACAAAGAAGGGAGTAAGGCAAGGGTGTCCACTCAGCCCATCGCTATTCAGCCTATATATTGAGGATATGGACAAGGAATGGGAAAGAAGGAATGAGGGAGGGAGGGTTATAGGAGGGAAAAAAATCTTCGCATTAAAATTCGCGGACGATATAGTGCTGGTAGCAGACGAGGAGGGAGGGCTGAGGAGCATGTTGATAACGCTGCAGAAATATGTAGAAAACAACAAATTAACGGTAAACATTAATAAAACGAAGATTATGACATTCCAGAAAGGAGGAAGGAAGAGGAAGGGGGAAAAGTGGGAATATAGGGGACAGGAGATAGAGGTAGTTAAGGAATATAAATACCTGGGAGTCTGGTTTTCTACGGGGAATACTTTTGAAAAGCACCTGAAAATCTTGGCGGGAAAAATTAGAAAAGTGACCAACGCGACCTGGGGGCTCTTCAAGCGGGCAAAAATAAGCAGCCTGGAAAGGAGGTTGCAGCTGATGAAGGCAATCGTGAACAGTGGTATGATGTATGGAGCAGAAGTATGGGGGTGGAAAAAGCGGGAAATCTTAGATAGATGGCAGGGAAAGTGTGTAAAAATGGCCATGGGGATGAGCCCTAACACACCCAACTACATCTGGAGAATGGAAGCAGGTTGCAGAGGGGTGGAAATAGAAGCCTGGGGAAGAGCGGCTAAATACATAGTAGAAGTGATGAAGATGGAGGAAGGAAGGTGGCCGAAGATGTGCCTGAAAGAGGAGGTGAGAGGCATTAGGAATGGAAACCCGTCCAAGTGGGGCGAGGAGATGGCCAAAGCCATGCGGGAAGTGGGAGAAGGAGGAATTTGGCAGGTAATCAGAAACGGGGAGGTGAGAGGGGCAGAAAAAATATTGAAAAGAGGAACAAAAATAAAAACGAATCAGGAAATTCAAGACGACTGGGAGAAGATTGACAAGTCTACGTACTGCGCAGAATACAAAAATAGAAAAAGGAATACGGAAAGAGAAAGTTACTGGGAAGCGAAGAAGTGCAGTGCAGGTACCAAGGAGATGTGGGCAAGGATAAGGTGTGGGAATGTAGGGAAAAAAGGTAACAAGGGTTTCGAGGATAAGAATTGCCGAATTTGCGGAGAAGAGGAAGAGAGCCTGGACCACATATGCGGCTGCCAAGAAATAAAGGCAAAAATGAAGGTAGAAGTGGTACAAGGCCTGGAAAAGGTGACGGAATTTAAAGGGGGGAAAGAGCTAATACAAAAAATTGAGGAACTGGTAAACAAGGACCCAGTAAAGGAACTCTGCACATACATAAGGGAATTCGAAAAAATGATAGAAGCGTTGCATAAAGGAAAGCGGCGATAAGGCAAACAAAACGAAGGGAAAAAACAGAATGTATATAGGTACTTTTAAAGATATTTAGGCTAGAGAGGAATTCGTAATGTAAGATAAGTTTTAAGGAGTTATTGATAAGGACATCAAATGTACTTGTATGTAAAAACCCCTGAGGGGTATACCTGGAATAAAAACTATACTATACTATAACATTAAAATGTCATTTTAAAATTATTAAAATTAATATTTTTTATATTCCACAACTATCCCCCTATAATTGATTAACTTTAAATATTATAATAATTATTTTTGTTATATATATATTACATTATTTTATTCTAATTATGTAAATAAAAATATTGTCTATAATAAAAATAAAATAATTAATAAAAAATTTATTTTAAAATGATAAGAAATTTATTTTCTATTTTTGATTCTAATACAAATTCATTAATTGATTTAAATTGAATTTCATCAGTATTAAATTTATTTATTTATTTTTTTTTTTTAAGGCGGGGGTTAAAATGCAAATTACGCACCGTAAGAGAGTCCAAGGACCCTCTCGTGTGTCGGACTCCAACCATGCCGGTGATCTCGTATGTCGGAATGGTGATATACCGACTAAACAATCCCCCTCCACTGTCTACCCGCGGGGTGGCAACACGTTAGTATAACCTCACCCCCGCGGGTCCTGTCCATCGTCCGTCTCGTTTCGTTCGTTACCGTGTACCCCAATTACGTATCCGTCCCCTCATTCGTACTCCAGACATCCATCATCTTTCTTACATCTCAGCACTGCCTCGATGAAAGTGGCGACGGCTGTCCATTGGTCTTCGTCTCGTAACATCAGCCCGACTATGTTGTCAGGCGTGATGCGTCCGGTCCTATGTTCCAGTTGTTGTCTCCGTGTCGTCCATCTGTCGCACGCAAAAAACGTGTGTTCTGCGTCGTCCCGTATGTGTCCGCAGTATTTACAGTTCGGCGTCCGTACTCGTTTCATGGGTAACACGCGTTTTGACCCGACGACAAAATATCCTTGACAAAATATCCGCGACAAAATATCCGACGACACAATATCCGCAGGATAAAATATCCTCATGACAAAATATCCGCAAGACAAAATATCTGCCGATATTATATCCGCTGTCGGTAATTAAATCTATGATTAACGTTATTACTCTTAAACTAGGACAACTGGCTTCATGAGACAGTCAATGTTTTTCTCTCTGCTGTGTATGTAGTGCTACAGTTTAAAGTGTACAGTCATGCCGTTGAAATTTATTCTGTCAGTTTGTAGTGCTGTCAGGTTGTAGTGTCAGTAGTGCTGTCAGTTTGTAGTGTCAGTAGTGCTACAGTTTAAAGTGTACAAAAACTTTACAATAAAGAAATAAGTGCAATGAAGAAGCTCGTATTATGCCCCCACCCCACTATCTCACACACCCCACAAAGGTGTACACTTTACGCTGTACAGACATTACAGTGTAAACTGTACAGACATTACATTACTGTACAACAAATTACACAGTACAAACTATCTCACACACCCCACACTGTAACACTGTACAGTTTAAAGTGTACAGTCATGCCGTTGAAATTTATTCTGTCAGTTTGTAGTGCTGTCAGTTTGTGGTGTCAGTAGTGCTACAGTTTAAAGTGTACAAAAACTTTACAATAAAGAAATGAGTGCAATGAAGAAGCTCGTATTATGCCCCCACCCCACTATCTCACACACCCCACAAAGGTGTTTTGCGCGCGACCCCGTTGATGTGGTGGACGAGATTTAGGATTTTGTCTCGCGGATGTTTTGTCATGAGAATATTTTGTCTTTTGGATATTTTGTCCTCGGATATTTTGTCGCGGATATTTTGTCGTCGGGTCAGATGTGACGTAGCCGTTTCATGTAATGTAGATAACCTCGAAAGTATCCGTGGCCCGATAGGAAATCGGTCAGGTAAAAATTTACCTCCCCCGCCTCCCGTTCGGTCCACAGTCTTAGGTCGGTTATCAGTCGTCGTGTCCATCGTCCACTCGTCTCAGCCGTCCAGCGTGCGTGCCAGTCCGTCATGGTCTTTTCTCTTTCGCACTTTGCCGCGTCAAGCCTTTCAGTCCTTTCGTCGCGTTCGTAAATGCGTTTCCGTTCTGTGGTCAGTAGGTCTATGGGAATCACGCCCGCCACTACCAGGATCGCCGCTGCCGAGAAGGTCCTGTAGGCGCACGCTATCCTTAGTGCCCCCTGTCTTTGTACATACGTCATAGCCTTCCTGTATTTCTTTATGGCCAGCGCGTCCGCCCAGACCTCTGCGCCATACAGGAGAATCGAGTGGGCCGTCGTCATCAGTAGCCGTCGTATCGACGGTCTCGGTCCGTGCGTATTTGCCATCAGGCGGCTGAGCGAGGTGACCCTCGCCGCCGCCTTCTCGGCCGTCCGTTTTATGTGTGGCCAGAAGGTCAGCTTTGTGTCCAGGGTCACCCCCAGATACTTGGCCACCCCTCTGGTTTCCGTGCGTACTGTTCCGACACTCATCGGAATGAGGGTCGGAATTCGTCGTCTCGTGAGCATGAGGAGCTCCGTCTTGTCCAGTGCAAGGGTCAGTCCGTGCTCCGTCATCCATCGGTCTACGCGCCTCATGACTTGATTAAGTGTTAGCTGGGCCAGATCCGCGCGGCGCTCCACAATCACCGCCGCCACGTCGTCGGCGTAAGCGACGAGCGATGCGGTTTGCGGCATCTCCAGCCTCAGCAGGCTATCGTACGTCGCGTTCCAAAGGTCCGGTCCCAGGATTGATCCCTGCGCCACACCCGCGGTGATCCGTCTAGTCACCGGTCCGTCCGCCGTCTCGTACGTTATCCGTCTGTCGTTGAGATAATCCCTCAATACCCGGAGAAGGTAGGGAGGAACCCGGAGGGCGCCTTCCAGCGCCCCCAAGATATCCACCCACCTAGCCGAGTTGAAGGCGTTTCTCACGTCTAAAGTCACCAGTAACACTATGGGCCTTGCCGCGTGACAGGCCTCGTCCGTCCTCCTGACGGTGTCGATGACCTCGCGGATTGCCCCGAGCGTCCCTTGCGGAAGCCGTGCTGGTTCACGGACAAGCCCCCAGCCGCTCTTATCGCGTCTGTCAGTCGCGGTCTCAGTAAAAGTTCGAAAACTTTACCCGTTGTGTCCAGTAAACTGAGCGGTCTGTAGGAGGACGGCATGTACGGCTCTCCCTTTCCTTTGCTAAGGAGAACCAGTTTGGCCGTCTTCCAGCGCGTGCTAAACGTCCTTGTCCTTAGGCATTCGTTGTACATCTCGAGGAGGAATCCCAGGCCTCAGGCGAGCCATCAGCCGCAGGACCTCCCCGGGTATGCCATCCGGTCCCGGTGCTTTTCTCGCCTTCAGAGAGGTCGTAGCTTTGATAAGCTCTTCCTCGGTGAAGACGGGGACGTCTAATCTGTCGTCGGTGTGCACCGGCTCCTCCCTCATCGGGTGAGTCGGGAAGAGACCGTCGACGATCTGTCCCAGGGTCGTTGCGTCATGGAGTTCCGGTGGGCCTCGAACCCCCAGTCTCTGGGTCACAATTTTGTATCCCAGACCCCAGGGGTTTCGGTCCACCTCCTCGCAAAGCTGTCTCCAGCACCGCTTTTTGCTCAGTTTTATGGCGTTCGTCAGCGTCTTCCGTGCGGTCTTGTACTCTGTCGTAAGAGCGGCCGCATTTGGCCTGTCCCTTTCCCGAGCCCGGTACATCCGCCGTTTGGCCCGAATGCAGTCTCTCCGCAGTTCGGCGATGTCCTCTGTCCACCAGTACGTCGCTCGTCTGTCGTGTTGGGTGCTCTTGAATGGCATTGATGCCTTGCAGAGCCGTCTCGTCAGTTTCAGTGTTTCGTCCACGAGTCGTTCAGTCCTCGTGCGTCCAGTCAGTTCGTCAGACATGCTCACTGAGGGAGCGGCTGCTTCCAGCAACCCCTTCGAGAACCTGTCACCGTCCAGTTTCTGTATGTTCCACCGTGGTGCACGCACCAATCCATTGCGTCGCGTCATTGTGGGTCCTGCCACCTCAAAGACGATGTACCGATGATCGCTGGTTGTGTAGTCATCGATCACCGCCCACCGCCTCATCAGCGGGACGATACTGTCCGAGATTAACGTCACGTCCGGTATCGAGGAGCCCACCCCCGGTCTTGCGTACGTTGGTACGTTTCCCGTATTTGCAACCGTCAGGTTGAGTCTTGCTGCCATCTCTAGCAGCAAGTGTCCGCGTCTGTCCGTCCGGGTCATGCCCCACTCGATCGCTCTCGCGTTGAGGTCGCCCGCGACAATTAAATCGCCAGACAGCTCCCTCAGCGCGTCCTCCAGTCTGTCCGTCTTGTCCACGAACTCTCCAGCGGAGCAGTTTGGGGTCAGGTAGACGCTGACGTACGTCAGGCCGCCCACCCTCACCCAGACGTAGTCGTCACCCGCCCTGCTGTCGAGCACGCGCATTCCGGAACCCCTGACCCAGATGGCCGAGGTACCCGCACCGTTTTGGAACCACGTCGGAATCGTCCAGTCCCTGTACTGTTCGCTAAGTATGAGTACGTCAGCGTCGTGCTCCGTCGCGATCTGAGGTAGCAGCAAATGTGCCTCCTCGCATCTGTGCATGTTTCCCTGTAGGACCGTCACGTCTTCGTCTTTTTCCTGCACTCCTCCAGCGCGGCTCTAAAGATCGCACACGCCCCGGAACCCGGGACATGTGCGGTGCTCTCGTGCCCCGCCTCGGCGCACAGGAAACACGTCGGTCTGTCTTTGCAGTCCTTGCCGACGTGGTTCGTCTTGCCACATTTGTAGCAACTCCGTGCCCTGTCCGTTCCGTTGCAGTTAGTCCTAGTGTGCCCGTACCCAAGGCATCGGTAGCACCTTGGCACGGTCGTCCTAGGCCTGACGCGGCAGTTCGTCCACCCAATTTTCAGTCGCCCTTTCTTGAGCAGGGCGTTTGCGGCGCCCTCCTCAACCTCACACACAGCCATACACTGTCCTTGTCTGTTTGGCCCGAAGATATGAACCTTCGGGTCACTCGTCTCGTTCGTCGCCTGGCGGAGTGACTCCATCACTTCCTCCTTGTCCGTCACGCAGTCCAGGTCCAGTATATTAATTTGTACGTTGACTGTCATGTCTCGTACCTGTGCGTTATCTCCCAGGGCTTGCCGAAGCTTGTCCTGGAAGTTTTGTCGTTCTTTGGGTCCGCTTTTAACACGGACCAGGACCGACCCGTCCTTTGTCTGTCGGTAGCCGTTGACCTGCACCTTCTCGATGCCGGGGTCAACGGTTTTCATCCGTCTCAATGTGTCCGCGTAAGTTTTTCCACTCGTGGGTTTGACGAGAACCACACCAACTCCGGGTCTCCGGGCTGGACGGCTCCCGCTTCCCCCTCTCGCGGTCGTAGTCGCTGTCGGGGTATGTGGCGTTTCCGTCTTTTGTCGGTCCTGTACGTCTGTCGGCTTTCTTTTTTGTCTTTTGGTGACTACCTTTGCCCACGTAGTGGGCTCGGGTCCCTCTGTCGGCCTTTTGACGCGCGTTTTCGCCTCCATCACCACCAAGCACTCCCGGATCCGCCGCAACTGCGCCCGGATCCGGGCCTCAGCTGTCCGGACGGGTGTGGCCAACGCCGTCGTCCGTCCCGTTCGTCCGTCCGTCGGTCTTGGGGTTGGTGGCCCCATATTGTTTGGGCAACTTGCCCTCTGTCGCTGGCTGGTCTCGCCAGTTCCTCCGCCGACAGCGCTCTCGTAGCTCGCGATGCTCGCGTAGCTCATCGCGCTGCTGCATCTCATTCGGCTGCTGTGAGCCTCCAGCCGTTTACTGTCCGTGTCGGCTCGCTCTCCCTTCGCCTCGTCTCTCGCGTCCATAAAACATGTTTTGCGGCCCCCAGAATCCCTGCCGCGGCCTGAAGCCACCGGGGCTTGCACCCGGTCGGAGCTCAGGGTGGCCCCCCCCGCTTGCGGGGTGACCACCTGGGGTCTATTGTTTGTAACATGTCCTTTCATATTTGTATTCTCTCCCCCTGTCTTTTGCGTGTATGGTGAGTGTGAGGTGGTCAGAGGTCCCCTCTGGTTTTAGGTGGAGGTGGCAACGGCCCGTCCTGAGCCTCTTCCGGTCGCCGGGCGGCCGGAAGAGGCCCTCTCTCGGCCACTTTTACCTCCCCCCCAGGGGGGCTCTGCGTTGACTCCTTGCGACCTGGCAGGGCGGTCCCGTGGGATCATTCCCTCACGGGCGATACCCGTTTATAGGGCCCCCTCCATCCATGACCCGGTTGGAAAAACCCCCGTTTATAGGGGGTTCCGTCTCGTTCATCGGTAATACCCGTTCGCAGGGTCACCTGACTCATACCGCCACGGGGGCTCTGTCAAGGCGCTCAGAGGTGTAAGTGTACAGTGTGTGAGTGGGTGCATAGCGGTCGCTTACCACTATGAGCGGCCGCAGCCAGAGCTTCCGTTAGCCGCCCTTGTTATTGCGTTGTCGCGGGGGACATTGACGCAGCAATGACGTTTCCAGCGGGCGCGACGTGGACGCCGGAAGGTAGCATTTCCCCTTTGCGGGTGTTACCCACGCAAAGAGGCACCCACCATTAAATTTATTTATTATTCCTTTAACATTTTGAATAACTGAATCCCGTCTAATTAAATTTTTTAATTTTATTTTAATAACATTACTTAATGAATTTAAAAAATTATTTTATTAAATAAATATAATTATATTAATATAATTTATTTTATTACTTTATTTACATTAATTTTAAGAAATAATTTTATAGGATTATTTCCAGATATTTTTACAAGTTCAAGACACTTAATTTTTTCAATTAGAATTTCTTTAGCATTATGATTTGCATTAATAATTTTTCTTTGATCAAATAATACAAATTTTGCATTTGCCCACATAATTCCACAAGGAACTCTTTTTATCTTAATACCATTTATAGTTCTTATTGAATCTATTAGAAATATTATTCGTCGTTTGACTTTATCTATTCGATTAACAGCAAATATAATTGCTGGTCATTTACTTTTAACATTAATAAGAGAATCAGCTGTATCATCAATAATTATTTTATCTTATATTATTATTATTTTACAAATTATATTATTAACATTAGAATTTAGAGTTTCAATTATTCAATCTTATGTATTTACTGTATTAAGAACTTTATACACAAAGGAAACAAATTATGTGAAAATCAATTTTAAAAATTTCTCATAATCATCCATTTCATATAGTAACTAAAAGCCCATGACCTTTATTAACATCTTTAAGATTAATAATTATATTATCTGGTGCAGTTAAATTAATACATGAATCATCATATAAATTATTTTCTATTGGATTTTTAAGACTTATCATATCAAGTTTTCAATGATGACGAGATGTAATTCGAGAAAGAACTTTTCAAGGGAATCATAATTCTTACATTAATAAAATATTACGTTGGGGAATATTTTTCTTTATTATTAGAGAATTTTTTTTTGCAGCTATATTTTGAGCCTTTCTTCATATATCTTTATCTCCTAGAATTGAAATTGGAAATAAATGACCCCCAATAATAGTAGAAAGATTTGATCCATATAAAACTCCTTTATTAAATACAATTGTCTTATTAACATCAGGAATTTCAATTACATGAGCACATTACTCATCAATTAATCAAAATAAAATTAAAAGAATAATGCTACTCGATTAACAATTTTTTTAGGAATTTATTTTACTTTTTTACAACATCAAGAATATAATGAATCAAGATTTTCTATTGCAGATTCAGTATATGGAAGAATTTTCTTTTTATTAACTGGATTTCATGGTATTCATGTAATAGTTGGAACTTTATTTATTATTATTACATTATATCGTTTTCATTTAAATCATTTCTCTAACTCCCATCATTTCTGTTTTGAAGCTAGAGCTTGATATTGACATTTCGTTGATGTAATTTGATTATTTGTTTACACATTTCTATACTGATGATCTTATTATTTATTTAGTATAATTAAAAGTACATTTAATTTCCAATTAAAAAGTCTATATTTTTAGATTAAATAAATAATTATCATAATATTAATACTCTTTATTTTAAAAATAATTTTATTTATTTTAATATTAATTAATTATATACTCTCCCCATAAAAAAAAATATTACGAGAAAAAATATCTCCATTTGAATGTGGATTTGATCCATTTAATTCATCTCGTCTACCATTTTCAATTCAATTTTATATAATTAGTTTAATTTTTTAAATTTTTGATATTGAAATTATTATTTTTTTTCCACTTATCCCATCTTATTTATTTTACTCTATTGAAACAAATATTTTAATAACATTTATATTTATTATAATTCTTTTATTAGGTCTTTATTTTGAATGAAATGACGGAGCTTTACAATGATTAAAATAATTAAAGGATAAAAAATTTAATTTGCATTTAAAAATTATTGATTAATACTCAATTTATCTGAATTTTTAGTATCATAATTTTTAATGAATTCAATTTCGACTTGAAATATAGATTTTAACATCTCTATTAATTGATAGAGATGTTAAAATCAATTAATAGAGGCATGCGGTAGTAGAGAGATTACAAGGAGGATACATCAAGATGGCAATGGGCTTAAATAAAAATACGCCCAGTTATATTTGGCGGATGGAATCCGGTCGCAGAAGCGTAACGACGGAAACGTGGAGGAGAGCAGCAGACTATATGATTCAAATACTGAAAATGGGAGAGGAAAGGTGGCCAAGAAAGTGTCTCAAAGAAGAAGCGAGGGGAGTATTGAATAAAAACCCGACGAAATGGGGAAGGGAGGTTCAGGAAGCGACGGAGGAAGTGGGGGAAGGAGGCTTGTGGAAGGCCATTGCGAGCGAAGACATAGGAGAAATTAAAAAGATATTAGAAAGGGGAAAGAGAACAAAGGTGGACCAGGAAATACAACAAGACTGGAACCAAATTGATAAATCAAGGTATTGCGTACAATATAGAACTCGAAAACAAACAGTAGAACCAGAAAGGTACTGGGAAGACGGAAATACAACGACGGGAATAAAGGAAACCTGGGCAAGGCTCAGATGCGGAAATGTGGGAAAGGATGGTAATAAGGGATATAGCGATAATAGATGTAGGGGTTGCGGAAAAGAAGTGGAAAACCTAGCCCACATATGTATGTGTGAGAAAATTAAAGAAAAAATAAAAAAAGGAATAGTAGACAACCTTGAACAATGGATGGGGGACGGGGGAAGAGAGGAAATGAATAGGAAAATGGAAATGGCATTAAAAGAAGAGCCGGTAGTAGCACTTTGTATGTATATACGGCATTTCGAGAAAATAGAAATAAGCAATTAGAATAACGGCTAGAAATAGAAATAGAAATAGTTTTAAGTAGCTTTAAGAATATTATGTAAAAGGGAAGAATATGTAGTGAAGTGTAAACACCCTGAAAGGGTATACCTCGAAATAAATTACTATTACTATTACTATATATTTATATACTTAATTAATTTAATCAATTCATAAATTAAAAAAAATTTTATTGATATCATTAAACTTAAAATTATCCCTAATATTATAAATAAAAAAATTAATATTTTTATATTAAATCTCAAAAAAAATTTACTTTTCATAGAAAAAATAATTCATCTTAAAATAAATCCTATAAAAATAGTAAAAATAAATAATATTACTATTGATAAAACTATTAATCTAGAAATTCTATTAAACTTAAAAAAAATATTAAATTCCGGAAATTTTATAAAAGCATAATAAATTAACCGAATTGAATACCCTCTAGTTAACCCTATTGAAATAAATAAAATTATAAAAATAAATTGATTAATATAACTTATTAAATATAAATCTAAAATTTTATCTTTTGAAAAAAATCCAGATAAAAAAGGTATTCCTATTAATGAAAAAGAGGAACAATTAAAAATTATTCTAATAATAGGTATATTCAAAAAAATTATTCTAATAAAACGAATATCTTGGTTTAATATCATATTATGAATAATTACTCCAGCACATATAAATAATATAGACTTAAATAAAGCATGAGTTAATAAATGAAAAAAACATACATCTACTAAATTAATTGATAAACAAAATATTATAATCCCTAATTGTCTTAAAGTAGATGAAGCAATAATTTTTTTCAAATCAAATTCAATACTAGCAACTAACCCTGCTATAAATATAGTTATTAAAGATAAAAATATAATACAATTTATTAATCTATTATTTATAGAAATTAAATAATTCAATCGAATTAATATATAAACCCCAGCAGTAACTAAAGTTGATGAATGAACTAAAGATGAAACTGGAGTAGGGGCTGCTATAGCTTTACGTAATCAAGAAGAAAACGGAATCTGAGCTCTTTTAGTAAAAGAAATGATAATAATAATTATTATAATTAATTTATCTAAATCATAAAAAAATATAAAATTTCATGAATCTTTAGATAATGTTGTTTTATTTGATCCCCGTAGGGTTACAAAGACCTTCCATTTCTCGTCCCTTTACACTGCCATTTTTACAAGGTTTACAGCTCTTATCCTACACTTAACGTAACTTAAAACTAACAAAGACACCGCCGGGCTCTTACATGCTACGCCTTCTCTTTATCCCTAAAACCCCCGCCGCCTCCCCCTCGCTCGCCCCTCGCCACGCTCGCCTCTCCCCTCTCTCCTTCCCCACGCTCCAACTCCTCCTCCCACCTTGCCGACTCTCTCCCCCTCCTCCTCTCCCCGACTTCCGTTTCCTCCTTTTATTCCATTCCTCTTTCATTCCATTCCCTATCCATATCCTCCTCTCCCGCCCTCCTCTCCTCTTCTCTTCTTTTCCTTTTTTCCTCCAGGGCCCTCATCCAGTCCTCTCCCGTTCCCTTTTCGTCCAGTATTTCCTTTATCCTTTCCCCTATTCCTCTTTCTACCCCCTCTCCTCCTCCACACCTATCCAGAACGTGCTTCCACGATTCCGTCTCTTCCCCACAGCACCTACACGCCCGTTCCTCTTCCGTCTCCCAGTACCTCCCTTCCCTTATCTCATTTCCCATCCTGAACCTGGCTACTCTTCCGTACCTTCTCTCTTCCCACCCCGCCTTTAGGTATCCTGGTAACCCCTCCACTCTCACCTCCCTATACCATCTGCTATACCTAGATTCCGCTATTTTCTCTCCCCTCTCCCTTTCCTGTTCCCTTCTATCCTCCCTTTCCTTCCTTTCGTATCCCCCCTCTCCTTCGTCCTGCACGTATCCCTCCCTCTGCCCCCTTCTCTCCTAAAATCTGTCCTTCCCCTTTCCCATTTTCCCGTCTCTCTTGCCCCTCTTCGCTCTCTCTCCCCTATCTCCTGCCAGCACCTCCTCGCCAGTTCGCTCCCCTCTCCCTTCCTCAGCTTTTCCTCAAAATTCCATGCCCTCCTACCTGCCCTTGTCCTTATCTTTACCCTCTTCGTCTCTTCTCTCACCATGTACCCCGGCGTCCTCCAGTCCAGTCCCAATGTCCATCTCAAATACCTCTCCTGCATTCCCTCCATTTTCTCCCTCTCCTCCCAGCCCCACACCTCCGCCCCGTACCCCATCACCGTCCACACTAGCGTGTCGAACAGCCACCACCTTCTTATCACATCCTTCCCAAACAGCCTTTTCCCTATGCCCCAAGCCTGCTTCATCACCCCCCCGGCTTTCCTCACCCTATCCCTCACTTGTGCTTCCTGTCCCCCGTTCCTTTGGAAGACAAACCCCAAGTATTTAACTTCCCTCACCTCTTCCATCCCTTCCCCCTTCCATTTCCATTCCATCTTCTTAAAGCGCCCTCCTCCTTCCCTAAACCTCATTATCTTTGTCTTCCCCACATTCACCTCCAACTTTTTCCCCTCAAAATATCTTTCCATCCTCTTGATCAGGTTCTCCATCTCCTCCTCCCTTTCTGCCAACACCACTATGTCGTCCGCGTACGCCAAGGAGTATATTCCCCCCCCCCCCACTTTCACGCCCCCCCACTCCCCCTTACCTTATTCCTCTTCCAGGTCCGCCGTCAGGATGTTGAAGAGCAACGGGCTTAACGGACACCCTTGTCTCACTCCCCTCTCCGTCCAGAAGCTCTCCCCCACTTCCCCCCCTATCCTTACCCTGCTCTTCGTTTCCCCATACATTTCCTCTATCCTGTCTCTCAAACCCTTCCTTATCCCTCTTTTCCTCAACGCCTCCCACAGTACCTTCCTATCCACCGAGTCAAATGCCGCCTTCAAATCCACAAACATTGCCACTAACTTCCCCTTTCTTCTCTCTATCTGTCGCCCGACCATATAATTCATCACATATATATTGTCCACCGTCCCCACCCCCTTCCTAAAGCCCGTCTGGTTGTGCGGCACTTTCCTCCCCGTTTCAACCTCCTCCTCCAGCCTCTTCGTTAAAATCCCCACGTACAGTTTGTATAGGGAGGGCATCAGGGTCACCCCCCTATACTCCTCCACGCTCTTCCCCTCTCCTTTCTTGACAATCGGCACTATCAACCCCTCCTTCCATTCCTCCGGCCATGCCTCTCCTCGCCATGTCCTCCTGCACACCTCCCCCGCCCACTATTGCGCCTCCCTTCCCCCCCCACTTCCATGCTTCGTTTTGTATTTCATCCCCTCCCATTGCCTTCCCTTCCTTGCTCCTTTCCACCGCTTTCCTAACCTCTTCTTCCGTTATTTCCTTCTCTTCATCTGCCCTTCTTCCCTCCCCCTCCTCTCTCCTCCCTCTTCTCTCTTCCCCCCCAACAGCCTCATAAAGTAGTTCCTCCATTCCTCTGCCCCGATTTCCTCATTCACACTCTTTCTTACCTTCCTGCCCTTATTTACTATCTCCCATACCTTGTTTTCTGTTTTAGCCTCTGCTACCTCCCTTATCCATCTCTCCCTCTCCTCCTCCTTCTTTTTCTCGCATAATTCCTTATATTCTCTCTTCCTTTCTCTGTAGCTCTCTTCTTTTCCCTCTCCGTCCCCCCTCCTCCACCTCCTTAACTCCCTTCTCACCCCCTCTTTCCTTTCCCTACATTCCTCATCCCACCACCCTTCCTTCACTCTTCCCCCCTCATCATACCCTTTCCCCTTATTCTCCTTCATCACTCTCCTCACCTTTCCCAACATCTCCCTTACCCTTGCTTGCCCCTCCTCTTCCTCTACCTCCAAAGCTTCCATTGCCCTTGCAAATTCCTCCTTTCTCCTCTCCGTCCATCTTCCTTTACCCGCTGTTCTCTCCTTCTCCTTCTCCTTCCCTCCTCTCCTTATCTTTACTATCAGCGGGTGATGGTCCGACTCTACCCTGTCTCCTACCCTCATACTCTCCACTCCTTCCTTTGCTCTTCTATCCCCCATGACGTAGTCGATTACCGTCGCCCCCCTCCCCCCTGTATACGTGAACTCCCCCTCTTCGTCGCCCTCTATGTTCCCGTTAAAAATCTCCCATCCCATCTCCTCCACCAAGTTCACCAATTTCCTTCCTGCCGCGTTTATCCTCTCGTCTCTTGATCTTCTTCCCTCCTGTTCCTCCTCCTGCTCCCCTCTCCACTCTCCCGCCTTTCTCCCCGTCCTCGCGTTAAAGTCCCCCCCCACCAACCTCCTCCCTTCCCCCCTCTCTCCTCCATATATCCTTTCAATTGCCTTATCTTTTCCTCCATATCTCCATTTACGTACACCGCCGTTATGGTCCATGCCTCCACCCCCGATTCCACCTTCACGCTCATTACTCTCTCTTCCTCCCTTCCCTCCCTCCTTCTTACCGGTTTCATTTCCTCTCTTACCCCCATTATCATCCCCCCTATTGCTCTCCCCTTCCTATTCCTTTTCTTCGCCCACTGCTTATACCATACGTACCCCTTCGGTAGCCTCTGTCTTACCCTTTCCCATCCCTTCTCCTCTATCCACGTCTCCACCCACGCTATCACGTCCCACTTTTCTATCTCCTTCCAGAAATCCCTGTCCTTGTTTGTCAGTCCCGCTACGTTCCAGAATGTCACTGACCAGCTCTTTTCCTTCCCCTCCTTGTTTCTCCCTCTCCCCTCCCCCCTCACAGCCCTTTTTCTCAGTTTTTTCCCCTCCCTTCCTCCCCCCTTTTTCCCCTTTCTTCCTGCTTCTCTCCCTCTTCCTTCTCCTGCCCCCTTTCCCTTCCCCTCCAGTCCCTCAACTTTTCCTCCTCCTCATCCCAAAACCATGTCACTCCATTCACCGTTATCTTTCCGTGCGGTACCCTCACTCTCTTTCCTCTCTCCTCCTCCTCCTCCCCCAGTCTTTTCAGCCTCCATTGCATCCTCCTCTCTTTCCACGTAAGGTCGTCCTCTATCTTCTCTTTCCTCCCCCTTAACTCTTTTTTCTTTTCCATAATTTCTCTCTTCCCTTCTACTTTTTCCATCCTTACCATCACCATCATCTCTCCTCCTTGCTCTGTCCTCTTCCCTATCTCTCTCACGCTCTCTATCACCCCCTGTACCCCGATTTGCTCTAGCAATCTTTCTACTGCCCCCCTCACCGGTCCCTCCCTCCTTATTCCCCTTATTATGCAGTTTCTTCTCCTTTCTTCTCTCTCACTTCTCTCCATCTTCTTCTCTATTTCCTTTACCCTCCTCCCTACCTGCCCACCACCACCCTCCTCTCGTTTTCTGCTCTCCTCTCCCTTCCTCCCCCCTTCTGTCTCTATATTCTCCATCCGTACCCTTATTTCCTCTATCTTCTGCTCCTGCCTTTCTACCTTTTCCAGTCTTTTTTCCATCTCCTCCACTCTCCCCGCCATCTCCTCTCTCTCCACCCTCCATCTCTCCTCCGCCCGCCTCATCTCCTCCCTCATCTTTCCCAGCTCCTCTTTCACTTTCCTCCCCTGTTCCTTCACTTCCCCCATATCCCTTCTTGCCTCCTCTCTCATCGCTTTCATCATTTCCCTCAGGCTCTCGTCCTCCACCCCCCCTCCCTGCGGCGACCTCTGCACCTTCCTGCTCTTTTGGAACGCCTCGCTCTCCTCCATCGCTCCCCCCTCCACCCGCTCTCTCTTCCTTTTCCACAACTCACTGATGTCCCCTGTACTTCCGCACTTTTCCCTCATCAGCCTCTCAACATTCGTCTTCCTACCTTTCCTCCTCATCATCTCCTCCCCCTCTTTTCCCTCCTTTCTTCCACCCCCGTCCTCCTCCTCTCCTTTCCCCTCCCTGTACCTCACCCCTTCCTCCCTATCCTCCATGCTTCTGCTCTTTTACTCGCTTCTTTCCGCTCTCCTAATCCCTTCCTTACCTTCCCTACCTTACCCACCTTGCTCTCTTCTTTACCTCCCTGTCCCGCTCTTTCCCACCTTCTCGCGCCGCCTTCGCGTCCCGCGTCGCCTCGCGTCGCGCGTCGCCTCGCGTCGCGCGTCGCCACTGTCCTGTCTCCTCACCGGCCACTTTCCTCCTCCCCTTTCTCCTCCACCACACCGTCCCCTTTGCCCTGCTTCCTAACCTCCTTTTCCACCCGCTTTCCACCTTTAGATAATAATATCCCAATTGATAATAAAATAAAAATATCCCCAATACGATTAGATAAAACTGTTACTATTCCCGAATTAAATCTAACTTCATTTTGATAATAAATAACTAAACAATAAGATACTAATCCTAACCCATCTCAACCCAATAAAATTCTAATTATATTAGGACTAATAATTATAAAAGTTATTGAAACTACAAATATAAGAACTAAATAAAAAAATCGTTCAATATTTAAATCACCACTTATATACTCAATTCTATAAATAATAACTCTAAGTGAAATTATTAAACCTAAACTTATAAACAATAAATTAATTCAATCAAATAAAATAATATACTCAATCTTAACTGATAGAAATTTTAAAAATTCAAATTCTATTAATATTAAAATTTTATTTATAAAAAAATATAAAGATATAATTACAAAAAAATCATTAATTTAATTATAAAATAAACATATAAATAATAAATTATAATTTTAAATAAAAATATATTTTTGATTCCACAAATCAATGTTTTAAATTAAGCTATTAAAATAAAAAAAAATATTAATTATAATAAATATAATATTTAAAGAAATTCAATGCAAAAATAAGACTAAAAATTCTATAACTTTAACGTTTATAAAAAATCTTAATTTAATAAATTTACCTTGTTGTCTATAAGAATATAAATACAAAGAATAAATAGCACTTATAAATATTAACAATATTAAAATTATTCATATATCTTCTATCCAATTAATAATATAAATAATTTAAAAAATTTCAGAAAATAAATTTAAAGAAGGTGGAAAAGATAAATTTGAAGAAATTAATAAAAATCATATTAATCTTAAAGAAGGTAAATAATTAATTAAACCCTTATTAATATATAAGCTTCGAGATATTAATCGTTCATAATTAATATTAACTAAAAAAAATATTCCTGATGAACATAATCCATGTCTAATTATTATTAAATATCCTCCCAAATACCCATAATTTATTATAGTTATTAAACCAGCTATTAATATGCTTATATGAAATACAGAAGAATAAGCTACTAATATTTTTATATTAATTTGATTTAAACAAATTAAACTCGCTAAAATTCCTCCAATTAATCTAAAAACAAATAAAATTTTACAATAATAATAATTTATTCTCAATATTAATAAAATTCGTATTAAACCATAACTACCTAATTTTAACATAACTCCTGCTAAAATTATTGAACCTATAACTGGAGCTTCAACATGTGCCTTAGGTAACCATAAATGTAAAAAATATATAGGTATTTTAATTAAAAATCCAAAAATTATTATAAAAAAAAATACCCTGATAAATAAATATTATACCAAACATTTATATCTATAGAATAATTTATTTTATATCAATAAAAAATTATTAATAATAAAGGTAAAGATCCAAATAATGTATATAATATTATATATAACCCAGCTTGAATTCGATTAATTTGATACCCTCACTCTAAAATTGATAAAAATGTAGGAATTAAACTTGACTCAAAATAAATATAAAACCATATAATATTTATTGAATAAAATTTTATTAATAAAAAAATTATAATTAAATAAATTAAATATAAATAATAAATATAAAAATTTTTAAAAATATTTCCTCTAACTATAATTATTGAAATAATAATTCATACCCTTAATAAAATTAATCCTCAAGAATAATAATCTAATCCTAAATTATAATATAAATCTATAAATAAGTTTAATCTATTTAAAGGAAATTTTATAAAAATTAAAATTATATAAATAAATAATAAATTTTGCAAAATTATTTGAATAAAAATTTTATTAATTTTATTTATAATAAAAAAAATAATCTAAATAAAATAATTATCATTTTATTAAAGTTAATGAATTTATATTATCATTTCCATATAATCGAATAATTAAAACAATTAAAGATAATCCTAATACCCCTTCACATACTATTATTACAAATAAATAAATTATATAAATAATATTTACTTCAAGTAAAATTAATATTATATAAATTAAATATGAAACAATAGATATAATAAATTCTAATCTAATTAAAATTAATAATAAATGCTTTAAAAAATAAAATAATAAAAATGAAACTAATATATATATATATAATTATAAAAAAATCTATATTAACAATAAGCTTTATAGTTTAAAAAAAACATTAATTTTGTAAATTAAAATTAAATTCTTCCAATTTTAAAGCTTCAAAAAAATATAACTTATTATATATCATTAATCTCCAAAATTAATATTTTATTAAACTATTTCTTGATGATAAAATCTATACAATTAATAACTTTAAATTTACCATTAATTTTAAATTTTTGTTTAATCATTTTATTATTAATTCCCATAAAATATTATAACTTTCACCCCATAACATTTTCTACTATCTTAATTTTTTTTATTTTTTTTATTTCATTAAAAATAAATATATTATTTAATTCTTGAATAATATTCATTTTTCCATTAATAATAATTGGGGGGCTAATAATTATATTTATATATATTACAAGTTTAACTAATAATAATTTATTTAAAATCAATTATAATAATATTATTATAAATTTAATTAAATTTATAATTTTAATATTATCATTTATTTATATATATATATATATTATAATAGAAATTTAAATTCTAAACCACGTCGCTCCACGTGCCTCACATTTAATTCTCATGAAAGTGGATCCAATTTAGAGCTAAATACAGGCCGCCCATTGGCAAAAGAAGGGCAGAAATCCGTTGAGACAGTAGTGCAATTGAAAACATCAACAACACCCGGTTATACTATACAGCCATTGATTTCTGCGAGTGGCAAGCTTTTGGCACCTATGTTGTTCGTTTTAAACGAACCTACTGGCAAATTTGGTCCTCGAGTGGAACAAACTATGTTCAGAGCCAAAAATATATTTCTATTGGCTTCAAAATCTGGAAAATTAACGACTCATAACCCCAACCGTTGAAGCGGTCAATGTCCAGCTGCATTTAAAGAAATAGATATGCAAGAAAAGGATATTAAAGTTTTAACCATTCCAGCAGGTAAATATATTTTACCAGTATGATTATAGTTCTGTAGACAATTAGTTCATATCGTAATTAGCAATTCTTGCAGGTACAACGGGAATGATTCAACCCCTTGATTTTCATGGCTTTCGTGTATGGAAAACCTTCATCAATCGCTTTTCTGACATAGTAATATGATTATGACGTCAATCTGCACTTGAGAGCCAATATTGTTAATTTACAATCTCTTACACACAATCGGTTTGTTTATCCACAGCTTACAAACCTCTTTAAATAGACGTGGTACAAAAGCGGTTACGAACAAGAGAGACCACCGAACTTCGAAAAACCCGTAGAATTTTGCTTTTCACAAAATGCAGTGGTATGCGATATGTGCGGCGGAGCAGCCATTACCAATTGTGCGTGGTGCAAGAAATCTCTTTGTTTCAAACACTTGCCATGACTATCATTATTGTAAAGCCATAATCCATAAAAAGTGACGTTGAAACGGTTATAAAATAAGCGCAAATAAATGTCCGATTAAATTGTAATCTCCAAACAATAATAATACAATAGTATACAATAATAATACAGTAATATACAATAATCATACAGTTGCTTCGCAAAACAAGAAACTAGTCCGTGATTGCGAGCCCTACGTGTGGCCGTATTAGGGGAAAACGTAAGAGCGATTTTCATTAGTTAGTGAGGAATTATTGCAATTAACAATTAACATTTGTTGTTAGATTCACCATTATCATCATAAACGGCTAGTAGTCGAAAAATACAACATTTCTCCCCCTTTAAACTTTTTTTGTATCTCAGCCCGTTCAAAAGTTACGCACGGTGCGTTGATCCCTTAAGAAGGCATTCCGCCAAATCGAGAAAATCTGTTTCGACTATTTTTAGTGATTGAACTTTTATTGTAACCCATTTTTATTTTTACGAATCTTCGTCCATGCCGTACCGTAAGTAATTTTGAACGATTACCTTTCGAGAGGTGGGCGGTTGAGAGGAGGGGGCGGGGAGTGGAATTTACGAATATGCAATCGCATCATAGAACAATCTTATATTCACGTGGATTTAACCCGGAATGGGTAGATGATTATTCGATGCTTTTGATTAAAAAAATTAAATGGCTTAATTAACAGACATCGGAAAACCAAAAAATCCGTAGCCCCTCCTTATTCAGCCATATATGTATGCAAATTTACATCCCAATCGGTTAAAAATTCTCGGAGATAGGTATGAAAAAATTGCATTTTGCAATAAAGAATATGAAATTTGTTATCTGCATCGTTCTCATTTCCAATGTAAGTATAGTATACGGAAAAAGAAATGTTGTTGCAGTTTGAATTTTTTCATATCTCGTATCGTTAAAGAGTTATCGACGAAAAACGAAAATCATCCCTATTTTTGAGGGTGCGTTCACCCCTTAAATATTGGGTTCCGCAGATATAAAAAAAAATCCGTATCGCCTATTTTCATGTGCTCTACAAACATGATTAATTTGATCAAAATCGGAGGGGGACACCTCGCGACGTTGTAAGAAAAAGAAACGTCGACCCTTTTCTATTGAGTGTCATCGGTGGACGCTTTTTTATCGCTTTATATGGTGGTGATAAGCACCAACAATCAATTGACGTACTGCGTCACAAAAATTCACCATATTTATATTTTCGTGATTTTTTTTTGTACTTTATTTACATCATTGGACCCTTTCACGATATTTTTCGTTGTTCATTAATTAGGGTTATGATATTTGCGCTGTAAATATATGAATGGTTCAATTTTAAATTATCTCAAACAAACGCTTACGCCGTAACGTGGTTTCGATCCCGGGACCGCTGGGTCTGATGAGTCGTGACGTTGTCTACTGAGCCAGTTCTACTTGTTTAATTTCTGAATTTTCTTATCGTCTATATATGTTATACTACACAATGTCAGATTATTTAAAAATGGGTGGATTAACAAATGTAAATAACATTATCGGATCAATGACTCAATTGCGTTCGCATTGAGAGCGATAATCGCATTGAATTACATAACCTTAAATTGTATTGGTCCGCTCATTTATTCCGGCTAGTGCGGCCGCAGTTGGGAAGTGTTGGCTAGGTCATCGCGAGATATCTACTTCAGAATTTTTGCATTCACAACGCCATCTGTAACTCAAGTCACTTAGCCAGCCATGAGCCAATCGTTCGATGGAACTACATGCAGTCACATAACCACACTTTGTCATTCGTGACAAGATCGGCTGGGCAGTGACTAGCCAAGGGGCGCATAGTCGCAGTTAGCTAGGGTTGGCTAGGTCATGGCGTCATGCCCACTCGAGAAATTTTTTCTTTTGCAAAGACATCTAAAACTCAAGTTAGCTAGCCAGCCATGAGTCATTCGCTCGATGGAACTACACATAGTCACATAACCTCATTTTGTTGGGTGAGCTAGTTACTAGATCGTAACTCAGATAGGCTAGAATAATTTATACTCGGGCGGCCTTCAAAACGAAGGAGATTTGCAAAAAATGATGAATGATGATTTCAAAATAATTTGAAAATCATCATATAAAACATAATAATATAATAAAAAAAGATACTACGGCTCAAAATCAAATTATCAACAATTGTTTAATGCCGTCGTAACCTATACTTACCTTTGACTACTTCGCTTCACAACACTGAAAAAGCAACTAAAAAGATGAATAAAAAATAAAACAGGTGAAATTGTTTATTACGCAATGCTGTATAAAAAGCTAAGAAGCATTTTTATTGCAAGATTTTTATAATAATAAATTGATCATCTTGCCGCGAAGTCTACACCTCATTTTTCATCTTTTTTGTTTATAACTTTTTCATTATTGATATTAGCGCAACAAGTTATGTATACACGTTATGAATAATTGTATTAACTACAAAAATGCTCTCGACAAAATTTTTGTCGGCCTCACGGCTATGAAGATAAATTTGAAGAACTAATTACATCCTTTATTTCAAAATTGCGGCCGTTTCTCACCTCCTACAGTCCCGGAAACTGAGATTTACACTCATAGACAAACCCCGACGAAATGAAAAAAAAATCGCTACACACCGAAAATGTCCAGTCATTCACGGGTTGACTGTACTAATTCGTTGCTTCAGTAACGAGCTTAGGTAAATCAAATCATTTCCCATCACTATGGGTACCCTCCCATCAACATTAGAAAAACCTCTTAAGCTCAGTTTCACAAATATTTCAACTACACAGAATGATTTACAAACGTTTGCAGATTACTTGCTCATTAATTTATACCGCTCTTAACCGTTCGACTGCACACTGGGTCGTTTAAATCCCATTCTTCTTTCAACTGACTGTATCGCAAATCGGGGTAATCTATTCGGCCGCAGCGCAGCGCTCGAATGTTCCCCCACTACTACTCTATACGTGGATACTCGGCCGCCATCCTACATCCTGTCCGTGTACTGAGGACAGCTGTCGAAAAAGGACCGGCGGTCGAGTCGACCCCGTTTATGCAGTAACAAGAAAACATGTTTTTGGTGAAATTTGGTGTTTTATTACTATATGTAAGTGAGTTACGATAGAAAATACTCATAGATATTTTTTTATTTTCCGCTACTATAGTAAATTGTGTATTTAGAATGCCGACTCAGATAGAAAGTCATCATTATCACGCCGTGCATACAATTGATGAAGCAAATTTTACAACATATTGATTACATGTCATGATGCAAAGCCGTGAACTCATTTATTATCATGAATGTAAAAAACATTTTGATTCCAATATGTTGTTTACAAATACATCGTACGTTTAGAGCACATCGAACTCATATCGCTGTGCTCAAGTGTCCGCAATTAATATCTGCAAATTTTACGTCATTTTGAAGTCATGTGTAGACATTTTAGCGTGCATTCACTATGATAGCATTAATTGATCTCATGAATTGTATTGAACAAGAACGCAATTTCGTTTACGTTGATGAATTTGACATACATCGTGACTCAAATTTGTCGTTTCAAAATATATCGTCCGTCGGCTACAAGATGAACTCATCATCAGACAGCGAATTTGAATTTTACAATGAACCTTTGCAGATTGGCGTCATATGGAAGTCATCCAATGAGTTTTGTTAGTGAATTCACTGGGTTGGCACTGATAGTAGACATGACATTAAAGCAATTTGACTGCGATATGCACGTTTCTCAGTGATACATTTGATCGACGCAACATGACAGCGAGATGCGTGTTTCTCAGTGATACACCCTATGATGGCGATATGTATATTTATCAGTGATACATGCCAGGAGAATTGGATATTTTCCGATATTTATGGAAACGTCGATTAAAAACGTCGGAATCTTAAGAGTGACGATGGGAATAGTTGAAATAGTAGTGTTTTGCTCAGCGAAACCACAGTTTTTTGTATTGTAGCTCCCATTCGTAGATGGAATGTAGCGGATTTTATTGTAGCGGGGACACTCCTCCAGAAAAAATCGACCCAACATAATTACATGCGAATAATCGATTCATTTTATTTAAGTGTCACCCTACCAAGCATGAGGAAATAATTTGATAAAACTAGAACTTATTTATTTAATTAGATTTGAACTATTTCCTTACCCATTACATTAGATTTACCGGCCAATGCACAACGAGAAGAATACTGGAGATCAACATTTACAATATGATTGTAAATGAGAACCGCCGAAAAAAAATATAATAGAAAAAATATAATAAAAAAACTTAATAACTGATACGTCAGCCTTAGAAGCTGATGCGATGGTCATGAAAAGCATACTTTAATATAAAAATAATTTTGAACGTGTGGGCTGGTCTAGTAGTTACTTAGTGCTTGCCTCTGATCCAGTGCATCGGGAGGTCGCGGGTTCGAATCACAGTCTCGTAGTCTCGGAGAAAAATAAATACGGACGTGACGTAGCTCCAGTTTTACAGGGATGCCACGCACACAGACCGGTACGTGTGTGTGTCGCAGGTGTATGAATAGCCTGTGATTTATTTCTCGACAAAACGCGACCTTGGCAGTTTACATAACCACTGGATAACGGTTCGATTTTTCGGATGGTTGGAATTAGACGAAATTCTGCCGACTTTCTAATCGTGTTTCTGACCACTACCCATGATTTGCTCGACTTAGAAGGATGGTTAGAAAATTGGTTTGAAATTCGAATTACAACCTTGCCGAAAAGCAACCACTTGTAACCGAATTTGTAACCGTATTTATAACCACTATCCGTGATGGGCTCAAGCTAGAAAGATGGTTGGGAATTTGAAATATAACCCTGCCGAAAAGCAACGACTCGTACTCATAATTGTAACCGTATTTATAACCACTATTCGTGATTCGCTTAAGTTAGAAAGATGGTTGGTAGGTGCCTCTTTGCGTGGGTAACACCCGCAAAGGGGAAATTGTACCTTCCGGTGTCCACGTCGCGCCCGCTGGAAACACCATTGCTGCTTCAATGTCCCCCGCGACAACGCAATAACAAGGGCGGCTAACGGAAGCACTGGCTGTGGCCGCTCATAGTGGTAAGCGACGGCTATGCACCCACCTTACACTTACACCTCTGAGCGCCTTGATAGAGCCCCCGTGGCGGTATGAGTCAGGTGACCCTGCGAACGGGTATCACCGATGAATGAGACGGAACCCCCTATAACCGGGGGTTTTTCCAACCAGGTCATGGATGGAGGGGCCCTATAAAAGGGTATCGCCCGCGAGGGAATGATCCCACGGGACCGCCCTGCCGGGTCGCAAGGAGACAACGCAGAGCCCCCTGGGGGACCTCTGACCGCCTCACACTCACCATACACGTAAAAGACAGGGGGAGATAATACAAACTATGGAAGGACACGTTTCAAAAAATAGACCCCGGGTGGTCACACCGCAAGCAGGTGGGGGGGGGGGGGGGGGGCACCCTGAGCTCCGACCGAGTGTAAGCCCCGGTGGCTTCAGGCCGCGGCACGGATTCTGGGGGCCGCAAAACATGTTTTACGCAGGCGACAAACGAGGCGAACGGAGACCGAGCCGATACGGACAGCAAACTGCTGGAGGCTCACAACAGCCAGACGAGTTGTAGCAGCGCGTCGAGCTACGCGAGCATCGCGAGCTACGAAAGCGCTGTCGGCGGCGAAACTGGCGAGACCAGACCGCGACAGAGGGCAAATTGCCCAAGAAATATGGGGCCCCCAACCCAACGACCGACGGACGGACGACCGGGACAGATGACGGCGTTGGCCACACCCGTCCGGACAGCCGAGGCCCGGATCCGGGCGCAGTTGCGGTGGATCCGGGAGTGCTTGGTTGTGATGGAGATGAAAACGCGCGTCCAGCGCAACATCAGCGCCGTTATTACGACGAATATGGCCATAATCAGGGAGCCTGTGGACGAGGCCGGGCATGAATGTGACAGAATGTTTGTGCTCGGGACTGCCGAGGGTGCGAGTGGCGGAGACAGACTGGCGACGCCACAGACTACGCCACAGACCAAACGGAAGCACGTGATTACGGGCTCAAGCCCGGACCTTACGCCGGCCAAAAGGCCGACAGAGGAACCCGAGCCCACCACGTGGGCAAAGGTAGTCACCAAAAGACAAAAAAGAAAGCAGACAGACGAACAGGACCGACAAAAGACGGAAACGCCACACACTGCGACAGCGACGTCGACCGCGAGGGAGAGAAGCGGGAGCCGCCCAGCCCAGAGACCCGGAGTTGGTGTGGTTCTCGTGAAACCCACGAGTCGAAAAACTTACGCGGACACATTGAGACAGATGAAAACCGTTGATCCCGGCATCGAGAAGGTGCAGGTCAACGGCTACCGACAGACAAAGGACGGGTCTGTCCTGATCCGTGTTAAAAGCGGACCCAGGGAAAGACAAAACTTCCAGGACGAGCTTCGGCAAGCCCTGGGAGATAACGCACAGGTACGAGACACGACAGTCAACGTACAAATTAATATACTGGACGTGGACTGCGTGACGGACAAGGAGGAAGTGACGGAGTCACTCCGCCAGGCGACGAACGACACGAGTGACCCGAAGGTCCATATCTTCGGGCCAAACAGACAAGGACAGTGTATGGCTGTGTGTGAGGTTGAGGAGGGCGCCGCAAACGCTCTGCTCAAGAAAGGGCGACTGAAAATTGGGTGGATGAACTGTCGCGTCAGGCCTAGGACGACCGTGCCAAGGTGCTACCGATGCCTTGGGTACGGGCACACTAGGACTAACTGCAACGGAACGGACAGGGCACGGAGTTGCTATAAATTTGGCAGGACGAACCACGTCGGTAAGGACTGCAAAGACAGACCCACATGTTTCCTGTGCGCCGATGCGAGGCACGAGAGCACCGCGCATTTCCCGGGTTCGGGGGCGTGTGCGGTCTTTAGAGCTGCGCTGGAGGAGTGCAGGAAAAAGACGAAGACGTGACGGTCCTACAGGGAAACATGCACAGATGCGAAGAGGCACATTTGCTGCTACCTCAAATCGCGACGGAACATGACGCTGACGTACTCATACTTAGCGAACAGTACAGGGACTGGACGATTCCGACGTGGTTCCAAAACGGCGCAAGCATCTTGGCCATCTGGGTAAGGGGTTCCGGAATGCGCGTACTCGACAGCGGGGGGGGGGGGGGCAACTACGTCTGGGTGAGGGTGGGCGGCGTGACTTATGTCAGCGTCTACCTTACCCCAAACTGCTCCGCTGGAGAGTTCGAGGACAAGACGGACAGACAGGAGGACACGCTGAGGGAGCTGTCTGGCGACTTAATTGTCGCGGGCGACCTCAACGCGAGAGCGATCGAGTGGGGCACGACTAGGACGGACAGACGCGGACACTTGCTGCTAGAGATGGCAGCAAGACTCAACCAGGCGGTCGCAAATACGGGAAACGTACCAACGTACGTAAAACCGGGGGTGGGCTTCTCGGGCGTTTGAGGCGCCCTCCTCAACCTCACATACACGGGCCATACACTGTCCTTGTCTGTTTGGCCCGAAGATATGAACCTTCGGGTCACTCGTGTCGTTCGTCGCCTGGCGGAGTGACTCCGTCACTTCCTCTTTGTCCGTCACGCAGTCCAGGTCCAGTATATTAATTTGTCCGTTGACTGTCATGTCTCGTACCTGTGCGTTATCTCCCAGGGCTTGCCGAAGCTTGTCCTGGAAGTTTTGTCTTTCCCTGGCACCGCTTTTAACACGGACCAGGACAGACCCGTCCTTTGTCTGTCGGTAGCCGTTGACCTGCACCTTTTCGATGTCGGGGTCAACGGTTTTCATCTGTCTCAATGTGTCCGCGTAAGTTTTTCCACTCGTGGGTTTGACGAGAACCACACCAACTCCGGGTCTCCGGGCTGGGCGGCTTCCCCCCCCCCCCCCCCCCCCTCGCGGTCGAAGTGTGTGGCGTTTCCGTCTTTTGTCGGTCCTGTACGTCTGTCGGCTTTCTTTTTTGTTTTTTGGTGACTACCTTTGCCCACGTGGTGGCCTCGGGTCCCTCTGTCGGCCTTTTGGCCGGGGTAAGGTCCGGGCTTGGGCCCGTAGTCACTCGCTTCCGTTTGGTCTGTGGCGTAGTCTGTGGCGTCGCCAGTCTGTCTCCGCCACTCGCAACCTCGGCAGTCCCGATCACAAACATTCTGTCACATTCATGCCCGGTCTCGTCCACAGCCTCCCTGATTATGGCCATATTCGTCGTGATAACGGCGCTGATGTTGCGCTGGACGCGCGTTTTCGTCTCCATCACAATCAAGCACTCCCGGATCCGCCGCAACTGCGCCCGGATCCGGGCCTCGGCTGTTCGGACGGGTGTGGCCAACGCCGTCGTCTGTCCCGGTCGTCCGTCCGTCGGTCTTGGGGTTGGGGGCCCCATATTTCTTGGGCAATTTGCCCTCTGTCGCGGTCTGGTCTCGCCAGTTCCGCCGCCGACAGCGCTTTCGTAGCTCGCGATGCTCGCGTAGCTCGACGCGCTGCTACATCTCGTCTGGCTGTTGTGAGCCTCCAGCAGTTTGCTGTCCGTATCGGCTCGGTCTCCGTTCGCCTCGTTTGTCGCCTGCGTAAAACATGTTTTGCGGCCCCCAGAATCCGTGCCGCGGCCTGAAGCCACCGGGGTTTGCACCCGGTCGGAGCTCAGGGTGCCCCCCCCTGCTTGCGGGGTGACCACCAGGGGTTTATTTTTTGAAACATGTCCTTCCATAGTTTTTATTGTCTCCCCCTGTCTTTTACGTGTATGGTGGGTGTGAGGTGGTCAGAGGTCAAGAGACACACAAAGTGCATAATTTGCACTCTGAACGGTGCATAATTTGCATTTTAACCCCCGCCTTAAAAAAAAAGTTAGAAAGATGGTTAGAAAGATGGTTTGACATTTGAAATACAACCCTGCCGAAAAGTAACCACTCGTAACCGAATTTTTACCGCGTTTCTAACCACCATCCGTGATTACCTCGAGTTGAAAAAGTGGTTATGAAGATGGTTTGAAATTCGAAATACAACCTCAGCCGCGATTTAACGTGACTGCAAAAGTGGTCGCCATTTAAAGATGTGTGTACCTGTAATTGGGATTTTAATGTGGTTATTAAAGGAGCGATGGCGGTACATACCGCTAATTCGTAGTTTTATTTATAACTTTCTTTGGTAGTATTACAACTCATGCAATATCGAATACCTAATGGTACAACTTTTTTTCTGTTTCTTTACATTTTTTGTTTTTTTTTTTAAATGGTTTACAAAATATTATATTTGATAAAATGTAACGGACATCATGCTTATGATAATATATTTTTTATAATTGATTTGTGTGTTGTATCGTCGCTATATTTTCCGGGTTTGCTGATATATGGTGTGCAATTACGAATATTTTTTTTGCAGATAGACATTTTTTAGATGTTTGGTGCAATTAATGGAGAAAACTGTTTTTTTAATCGCAAATATGTTTTCAGTATCTCGGTGTTTTACCGGTAAAGTGCTAAGCTCGCTTTTCCCGTTTTACCGCTTATCCATTGGAGGCATGCGATTATATTGTGTTCCATTTAATCTGCTTCCCAAATATTGGGGATTCTTACAGCGTGACCAATGTTCGGTCGGAAAGTCATTAATATAGCTGGTGCTTCTATTTCAGCGATCTTTATGAATAACCGGTGTGATGCGGATGTGACGTTTATGATGTGCCGAGTTTCAACAGCATTTCCGCCATCAGTGAGCTGTTCGATGAAAAGTTCTGTTCTACACAACATCTGCGTTGTGAGAAAAGTGAAATATTTTCAAAATTTCAACAAAGCCTATATTCGCGATATAAACAAATTAATTGCAAATCAGCGGTTCCTCCTCCTCTTCACGGCATCTGTATTAAATGCCTTTTATTATTGCTCGTATTTGAGAAGGACCCGGAAGATCTGGCGTAGGTGGAAAAAGAAAAGGCGCCAAGTGCTTGATGTACGGAAAAATAATATAAAAGTATATTAACAATATATAATACAAAGATACAGTAGATGTGTGGAAAATTAGCCCGGTAAATGTTAAGGGAAGCCCGTTTTAAAGACGCGGATGAGAACTTTCCCGAACGAGGGCGGACAATAACCGCCGCCGTGAGACGCGTCCCGACACGCGGGAGAAGGATCGAATCGACCGAGATCTCGACGATCCGCTCGTAACGCGGCAATATCGCTCGAATTACGCGTTTGTAACTGCGACCCGAGTACTGTATGTTCAGAGGAACTATGGCCCCGAAATATACGATGAGGAATTTCCCGTTTACTGCTCAACCCGTGAGACGACGCGTGTGGTCTGTGTAATCGATGAGGAAAGAATAAGGGTGAGTAAGGGAAAAGCCGCGCGATCACGTGATCGATGAGAGGAAATGCCCCAAAAGTGGCGCCATCAACGACTGCCATGAGAGGATCCCGGCGTGACTCGCTCATCTAATTCCCGCGGAAAATTATGAACAATTCGGGAATTACGAACGGATCGTAATTCCTGAACATTCCGTCCGCCATCGGCAGCAGTGCTGTCGATTTATTGAGACCCGGATGAGATGGAAGTAGGGCCGATTTGGCAATAGGCCGCTTGAGTGTGGTGGTGGCGGTCTTGATAGTGACCACCCGTGTGAGCCCATCCGGTCCCGGATGCAGTTCCAAGACCCGTACCAAAGGCCATTTAGTAGGTGAAGTCTTCCCGTCGGTCAACAGAGCAAAAGACCCGACCCGAATCTCGTGAGATGGATGATGCCATTTTGAGATGGCTTGTTGTCGTTGTAGGTAGCCTGTTGATCAACGATCCCAAAAGTATTGTAGCCGCTCTTGTATGAGCTGCCACCTGGAGAGCCGAGCAGGATTAATTTCCGGTAGCGATGGCTCCGGAACTGCGGTGAGCGCTTCCTCGATGAGGAAATGTATGGGTGTGAGCGCGGAGGGATCGTCCGGATCTTCCGTAAGAGGTTCCAATGGACGAGAGTTGAGAACGGCCTCAATTTTTGTAAGATATTTGACCGATTTGACGGCAGCTATCCATTTCTCGCCCATGTGAGGGGCTCTCGGAGGGTTAAACACCCAATGCGTGCCGTCATTGGCTAATATCTGAGCAGTTGTTTCAGATTCCCGAGTCCCGCTGATGACGAGTCTACGCAGTTTTGCGTCGGCTCCTTGAAAGTTCGTCCCGTTGTCACTGTATAAAGTGTGACAGATACCCCGTCTTCCAGTGAATTGCCGAAACGCTGCGATGAACGCCTCGGAAGTCAAGTCTGAAATAACCTCGAGATGGATCGCTGAGGTTGAGAAGCATACGAATATACACAGCCAGCCTTTGTGAGATCGAGAGCCTCGCCCTCGTCCGAGTTTGAGAGAGACTGGCCCGGCATAATCTACTCCCGTGTAGAGAAACGCCCGTGAAGGTGTAGCCCGAGTGAGAGGCAACTGTTCCATCAGTTGCTGTGCTTTTATCCCTCTTGAACGCGCGCATTTCACGCATCTCAAGATGAATGAGCGTTCTGGTGCCCGCCCGCCGATGATCCAGTAGTGAGTGCGCAGGTATGCCAATGTAATCTGAGCCCCACCGTGAAACGTCCGATGATGAACATCTGCGATGAGAAGTCGTGTGAGAGCCGAATCCCGAGGTAGAATGACGGCGTGTTTGCTCTCAGGTCGTGAGGCTGAGTACTGTAACCGCCCTCCTACTCTCAGAACCCCGTGCGAGTCTATAAATCCCGCCAATCGCGTGAGAGGATGCGATTTTGGAAGAGCCTGTCCCGATAAGAGAAGTGTGAGCTCCAATGAAAAGTGTGTCCCTTGTGTGGCTTTAGCCCAAAAAAGCCGTGCGTGTTCCAGATCGCCCGGGGAGATTTGTGAGCCCGGTCTCTCTTGGTTTTGTCTTCAAAGTATCGTAAATACTTTGAAGCAAAGTGAGGTGATTCTCAATAGCCGAGTGAGAGATGAGTATCGATGGATGAGGTTCTATGAGGCCGGTGAAGTAGAGCCTGTTGAGACAGTGAGCGTGAGGCCTGGTCGCTCTTCAAGCGCTGCTGTGAGATCCGCGCCGGTGATGTGAAGAGGCCAATGGAAATGAGATTTTGTTAACCAATGAGGCCCGTCCCACCAAAGTGTATGTCGCTCGAGCTGAGAAACGGTTAACCTTCGTGGTGCACAATCCGCAGAATTGTCCCGGCCCGGGATGAATTTCCATTGTCCACTAGGAGGAGCTCTTGAGCCGATGAGACCCGATTCCGAACAAAATCTTTCCATCGAGATCGATGACTCGTTACCCAAGTGAGTATGACGGATGAATCCGTCCACAGAAAACCCTGTGAATCAGTGAGCTTGAGAGTATCTTGCACATACCGTACTAGTTTTATCAGGAGAAGGGCCGCTGAGAGTTCCAGACGTGGAATCGTAAGACGTTTGATAGGTGCAACCTTAGTTTTTGCGCAAACCATCGTAACCCGTGTTTCTGATTCTGGTCCCGATACCTGAATGTAAACAACCGCTCCTATTGCGAGTTGTGAAGCGTCAGAAAACCCGTGTATCTGCACGGATGACGAAGAAGTGACATGAATCCATCTCGGAACCGAAATGTTCCCAGATCCCAGACCCCAGATTCCCAGATCCGCCAATTCCCGACGAAACGTAAGCCAAGAGTCCTGGACTCGCGATGAGACGTCGTCATCCGAACCGAGTTTCTCCAACCACAGATTTTGCAAGAGGATTTTCGCCCGAATCACGACCGGTGCGAGAAATCCCAAGGGATCATAGAGCTGGGCAATCTCACAAGGAAACGTTGCGAGGTCGATGTCTCCGATTTCGATGAAATTTGGTATGCTTGTAGAATGGACAAAAATAGGCGACACGTATTTTTTTTTTAATCGGCGGAACCCGATTTTTAAGGGTTGAAAAGCACCCTTGAAAATTAGGGTGTTTTTCGTTTTTCGTCGATAACGTTTTAACGGTATGAGATATGAAAAAACTTCTAATTGCAACAATGTTTATTTTTTCGTACTGAAGATGAGAACGATGCAGATAGCAACAAATTTCATATTGTTTATTGCAAAATTGCAATTTTTTCAACCATATCTCCGATAATTTTTAATCGATTGGGATGTAAATTTGCATACATGTAGAGAATGGAAAAGTGCGGCATGGACGAACATTTCTAGAAATAAAAATGGGTTACAAAGAAAGTACAATCAGTCAAAATAGTCGATACACATTTTCTCGTTGTCGAAATAAAAATGAAGTTCGAAGGGAAAAAATGTTGTATTTTTCGACTACTAGACGTTCATTATGATAATGATGAGTACAGCAACAAATGGCGTATTGTTTATTACAATAATTCGTGAATTACTTGTGAAAAATCACGCTTCAGTTTCCCACTCATATGGGCAGAAGCAAGGCTCGCAGCCACGGACTGACTTCGTGCTTCTGAAAGCAACTGGATTACAACTGTATATTTACGAAGAAATTCCACTCCGCTCACCGTATCGAAGGCATTATCTGCAGAGGTTACAGCGTTTTTGGTTTGCCACTGCAACTCATGAACAGAATGATGCAAACATTTTCATCAGCTTATAACGCAGCATAATTTAATCTTTATCTTTAATTTTAATTTCACAAACAGCGGAACCAATAAACGAACGAAATAAATCTTCGCAAAGAGCGAATACGGTGCAAAGAGCGGCTCTCATGATAACCTTGAAATCGCCTTATTAAAGATTAATAGCAGTTCTGGTAATAGCGTGTGTCGTCGTTGTTTTTTTCGTGTGTATTTATCAATTGGGTTTCAAGTCATATAAATTCACCAACGATCATTATTGCTGCAGTTACGACGGAGAAGCCAGCCATACATTTTGAGTTCGAAATACAAATAAAAATGTACCTTAATCCGGTGAATCTGTTTCAACTTATATCCATAGCGATAAGTGCTATGAATTTGCCGCACACTCCAATCACCAAACAGGAAAAACAGTTCAGTAAGGATCTAGAAAACATGATCATTGAAGCGATGGATCGACCTATGAAAATGGAAGTCGAAACTGGTTTGGATTTTCTGTCACCAAATGAAATTCATGAAGCAGCCGCAATAGAAGATGACAGTGAAGGAGATTGGCACGGACAACGATACCTAGATCCAAAAATTGATGAAAATGTATGTACCCAAGATATAGAAGAATTGAGTTACGAATACAAGACAAGAGCTGTAGATTACTGGAGATCTCGGGCAAATGGGAATAGAGAATTATCATCTGTTCAAACGAAATTCAAAAAGGTGAAATCAGAGCCGCAGTTGCGCCGGTGGGCCCATAGTATAAATAAGGGTGACACCTACAAAGAAAAGTTAACAAACATAGCTCACTACACGTTAAACAATTTTAATGATGCTTTGGACAAAAGGCTGCCTGTTCATGATATAGATCTTCGACGATGGGCCTTGCGTGCACGAGAAATTGTAGAAATACCAGCGGTAAATTTCCAAGCATCCGCTTCTTGGCTTAGGACATTAAAAAACCAACATGGAATTGTGTCACGGAAGATGACTAAATATGTAACAAAATAACAATTATTAAACGCTGATACATTTCAAAACAAAGCTATCGAATTTATAGAAATGGTGAAAGTCAACATAGCCAACGTTGGGGCTGAAAACATATTTAATGCTGATCAGAGTGGATTCAATTTAGAGCTACATACAGGCCGCACATTGGCAAAAGAAGGGCAGAAATCCGTTGAGGCAGTCGTGCAATCGAAAACATGAACAACACACAGTTATACTATACAGCCTTTGGTTTCTGCGAGTGGCAAGCTTTTGGCACGCATGTTGATCGTTTTAAACGAACCTACTGGCAAATTTGGTCCTCGAGTGGAACAAACTATGTTCAGAGCCGAAAATATATTTCTATTGGCTTCGAAATCTGGAAAATTGACGACTAATTTTTTCAAGCGATGGTTCCAAGAAGTATATATTCCCAATACGGGTCCAAAAACGGTAATACTTCTGGATTCTTGGAGCGGTTAATGTCCAATTGCATTTAAAGAAATGGATATGCAAGGGAAAGATATTAAAGTTTTAACCATTCCAGCAGGTAAATATATTGCACGAGTTTCATCAGTTCTGTAGACAATTAGTCCATATGATAATTAGTCATTTCTGCAGTTACGACTGGAATGATACAGCCCCTTGATGTTTATGGCTTCCGTGTATGGAAAAACTTCGTCAAACACTGTTCTAACGCAGTAATATTATACAATTACGACGTCAATCTGCATTTGCACGCATATATTTTCAAATATGCGTGGTACAAAAGCGGGTACGAAGAAGAAAGACCACCAAACTTCGAGAATCCGGTAGGATTTTGCTTTTCACAAAATGTACCGACATGCGATATATGCGGCGAAACAGCTATTATCACTTGTGCGTGGTGTAAGAAATTTCTGTGTTTCAAACACTTTTATCATGACTATCATGATTGTAATAAGTATAATCCATAAAAAAACATTTCCTAAATGAGTAAGCCTGAGATCACTTTTCCGATTGTGTTGAAATCTTCAATGGCAGTACGTGGCGGGGGAGAATTTCTTCGTAAATATACAATTGTAATCTAGTTGCTTCCCGAAGCACGAAGTCAGTCCGTGATTGCGATCCTTGCCTCTGCCCATATTAGTGGAAAACTGAAGAGTGATTTTTCACAAATAATTCACGATTTATTGTAATAAACAACACGCCATTTATTGCTGTTCCCAAGCAACATTTTTTCTTATCGAACTTTATTTTTATTTCGGTCCGTTCACGAGCTATAGAAAGAACGAAGTTGCTAAAGGCTGCGCATTGACCCCTTAAGAGTCTCGTTCCGCCAAAACGAGAAAATGTGTATCGACTCTTTTGACTGATTGTACTTTCTTTGTAACCCATTTTTATTTCTATAAATTCTCGTCCATGCCGCACGGTAAGAACTTTGAACGTTTGCCTTTTGAGAGGGGGACCGTTGGGGGGAGGGGTTGGAATGTTACAAATATGCAATTGCGTCATAACACGAACGTATATTGACGTGCATTTAGACCGAAATGCCAAAAGGCTAGCTGATAATACGATGCTCTCGGCAAAAAAATCGACGGGCAGTTTGAACCCCTTAATTGTGAGATATCGGAAAGACAAAAAATCCCTATCCGCACTTTTCCATTCTCTGCATGTATGCCAATTTACATCCCAATCTATTAAAAATTCTCGGAGATACGGTTGAAAAAATTGCATTTTTGCAATAAGCAATATGAAATTTGTTGCTATCTGCATCGTTCTCATCTCCAATGTATAGTACACCAAAAAATAAACATTGTTGCAATTTTAAGTTTTTCCATATCTTGTACCGTTAAAACGCTATCGACGAAAAACGAAAAACACCCCGATTTTCGAAGGTGCTTTTCAACCCTTAAAAATCGGGTTCCGCCGATATAAAAAAATATGCCTCGCCTATTTTTACCCATTCTACAAGCATGCCAAATTTAATCTAAATCGGAGGCATCGACCTCGCAACGTTTCCTTGTCAGATAAAGTAGCCCGCTTTGTGATCTTGTTCCCCGTTGAGAGTGGAAGTGTTGTGAATTTAAACACATCCGTGGCTGGAATCCATGTAAGTCCGAGTACTTTTGCCTCGCAATCCTTAAACGAGTGAGAATTTTCTGTGCTGATGTCGACGCCGATTGAGGTGAGAAGCTTTGGATTATTGCTTTGCCACTTGGCGAGTGGAAAGCCGCCCGCTGTGCAAATCTCGGTGAGTTGATGTGTCTGTGTGATGAGATCCGAACTCTGATCAGCTCCCCCGTAAATATCGTCCACGTATCGCCCCATTGTAAGAGGAGCGACCGCTTTGGGATACTTGTCGCCTGCGTCCTCCACCAACTGCAAAAGAACGCGAACGGCGAGAAACGGAGCTGGTCTTGTTCCGTATGTGACCGTTGTGAGTCGATAAGCAATTATGTTCTCGCGTTGATCGACCCACAATATCCGCTGTAAATCCCAATCGTCCCGATGAACCTGAATTTACCGACACATCTTTGTAATATCCGTTGCAAAGATGTATCAATGTCGTCGTACCCATAATAGAACATCTTAAATGTTCCGTTACAATTTCGCACCCGTGTGCAAAAGGTCGTTGAGCGATACTCCCGTTCTCGTAGCGCTTGACCCGTTAAAAAACCCTCAATTTCGTTGTAGTGCTCGATTGTTTAACATCCCGTGGTGAGGAAGATAATAAACCCGGGATTTTTAAGTGAGCGCACGTGAAGCCCGTATCATGTGAGACTGTTCCTCATATTCTTGCAAAAACTCTGAATATAGTTTCTCATATGAGGTATCCCGTGATAGTCGTCGTAATAGCATTTGCAGGCTCTGGGCTGCCCTACCATACAAGTCCCCGAGTTGACTCGTAGCCGACATTATCGGCAATCGAACGATATACCGTCCCGTTGAATCCCGCAAGTGATTCCGCACAAAATAAGACTCACATTCCTGTTCTTCAGGCGTAAATTGAAGAGCAGGTAGAGCCTCTTCCTGTTCCCAAAATCGAGTGAGAAGATCCTGAACTTCCTCGAAGATGTGATCTACGGAAACTTGCTGCGACAATCCCGAACATGAAGCCCGACTGGCGATTGGGCCAAGAACAAACCACCCGAATATCGAATTCTGCGTCATAGGAGTCCCGTCTGCTCCGGATGTTGAGAAGGAAGAAAGGATAGGCATTAGCTTAGGTAAAATGAACGCTTGAACATTTATTTCACGATTTGAGTTTACTGAATGTAAAGTGCAGGTGACTGCGCCTCGAGTCAAGCGCGAAAGAGCCCCGCCAATCCCAATGATAGGAATGATCGCGTTGTCCCGGTGAAGCTTCAGTTGTCTCGTCAACTTCTCCCAAACAAAGGTGAGCTCCGATCCGTTGTCGATTAGCATTCGTGTCCGGTTAGTTGCCCCGAATGCTAATTCGAGTTCTGCCAAGCCCGTGGCCAGCAGAGTTGAAAATCCCGGAAGCGTTGATGAGCTAGCACCGGAGAAAGCTAATACTCTCATTGTGTTAAGCCCGACAGTCGACACGCACAGGACGACTGTGGGTTGCGTTGAGCCGCACCCGGTGTGGATCATCGTATGATGTTTACGATCACACTCCTTGCATCTGGTCGTCCCCTGGCACGCCGCTACGCTCTGTTTCCCCAGACAATTGAAACACAGGCGCTGCCGGGTGACTTCTTCCCGTCTTGCCTCGTTTGAGAGTTGCCGAAAGCTCGGGCACGCCACGATGAAGTGAGCACCCTTGCAGTGTGAGCATGCATACCCGGATGATGATGTGGGTGCACCTTGTTCTGAGAACGTGAAGTCTCTACGTTCTCGAGAGCTCGAGCTCGGTTGGTTAGAAAATCCCAGACATCTGAATCGCCCCGCCTTGAGCTCCCAAGTTTCCCGCAGATGAGCGTTGTGTCTTCTCGAGACGACGTGTACGATGACCCAATCCCAGTGGCGCACTGGACCTCGCAGTGATTCGAGTGCGATGTACGCCGCCTTGACGGAGTGTAGCAGGCCATGGAGCTCCTTTGCTGAACGTGGTGAAACCGTTTCCGTACCCAGTAAGGCGTCCAGATGAGCTGAGAACAGCGCGCGCTTGTTATTGTAACGCTCGAGGAGAGAGCCGTGTTGAGTGAGGCCCCGGTGATTGGCAAGCTCGAAATAAGCTTTGATGCTTCTCCCGTAACCGCGGCGAGAAGGTAATGCATCCTCTCATCATCGGTTATTTTGGAATTCTCCCGAACGAACGCTTCGAACATGTCCCGAAACGGGACCCATTGCGAGTATTCTGCCGAAAACCTTGGTAGCGAGATCTTCGGAAGCGGAGTTCGAAGTTCTGATGAGGCCGATGTGCCCGGTTGAAATGATCCCGATGCCGTTGCGGAGGGTGTGTTGAGGGTCGCCCGAAGTCTCGCCAACCGATGGCAAACCTCCATACGGAGAGTGTAGGTCCACGTATATTGGCCTGCTTCTATGTATGCCTGGACCAGCGGCTCATCCGGAAATTGCTCTGAGAGCGTGTCGTGGACGGAAGCAAACGTTTCCCAGACGGCCAAGGCTGACTGTCTGGTCTCCTCGACCTCTTCCAATGAGAGAGGCTCTGGTGACCCGCGAGTGAGGCTCCCGAGTAGGTCCCGCAGTATTGAGACCCGAGTTTCCTGCGTAGCCATTTTGAGACGTGCAGATCCCGTGCTTCGTCCCTTCACGCCATCCCGCTATGATGAGCTTGTATCCCGAGCACCAGGACACCGATTTCAAGAGGTACTGCGTGAGGCCGCAGGAGATTTCTCTCGTTTCGGCTCAGTCACCGTTGCTTCCCGTTTCGGCGGCGTGGCTGCGCTTGCCGAAAATTCCGGGACCACGAGGTTCTCCGGTTCAACCATGTGATCTGCAGCTACGGCGTATTCCTCGCTGTCCGACATCTTATCCTCGAATTACTCGTAGGTAATCTGAACTGGACACCAAACACGAGGCTTACGCCTTCCCGTCCCTGAGAAAAGACGAAACACCCGCGAGTGTAGTGCTGAGAACCCGTCCGAAATCTCCGAAGCACTACTGTAGTAACGCCCGAAAAATCTCGAAGTCGATTAGTTGATATAATGTTCAAAAACTCCCGAACCCACTCGATGTGTAAAACCCGAAAATGATCGAAAACGATTCTTTGAAACAAGAACTGTCTAACATTTCCCGAGACCCGATCGGTGAGTGATCAAAAAAACTCCGATGAGCTGAGCGCGTGCGAGGGTTCGACTTCTTGTGAGCTATAATTCGCGAAAAATGTCCGGCATCACTGCGCAAACCCGAAAGTGATCGAAAATGTCCAATGTCACTACGCGAACCCGAAAATGACCAAAAACGTCCAAAGACACTCGCACACCCGAAAGTGACTGAAAATATCCAAAGTCACTAAGCGAGGCCGGAAATGTCCAAAGTCACTACGCGAACCCGAAAGTGATCGAAAATGTCCAATGTCGCTACGCACACCCGAAAATGACCGAAAATGTCAGAAGCCACTGTGCGCACACGAAATGACCGAAAGTGCCCAAGGTCGGTATGCACATCCGAAAATGACCGAAAATGTCCTCAGCCACTGCGCGCACTCGAAAATGACTGAAAATTGTCCAAACAAACTCCGAATTCACAGGCCAAGTGCACGCGTAATGCCCGAATGTCAATTACGCGACACTGAAATTGACCCGAGAGATTTCTTGAGAAAAACTCACCAAATGTTCGATGAAGCTACTTTGCGTAGCGATCGAGCTCCCGTGGCCTGTTGAGTCCAAACGTCCCATGAGTGGCCGGCACGTTAACCCGAGCACGTATCTCGCGTGCGTAGCACTTCTCTAAGAAAAATGTCCCGAAAAATGTGACGCGTATGATTGTCGATGAGAGAATCCCAAGCGTTGCGCGTAAAATCTCACTTGTGTGTCTGTCACGGGTATCTGACAGCACGATTCACACTGTATGAAGCCCGCGAGACCCTGAGCTGACACTGACCAATGAGAAGGCGAATGAATGAATGTGAGCGCGAGAGAGCGCGCACGATCTTCTCTGCCCGAAGTCTGAACGTGACTGACCGATAGCCAATGAGAGCACTTCTCTCTGAGAAGGAGAGAGCGCATTAGACGCGTGAAACAAAGCCGTTGAAAATTCGAACTCGAGCAAACGGGTCCTGTGGCGTCTTCGATGAGCAAAACTTTTGCGAGCTTCGATTTTCACTCCCGAAAATCTCAGTGAGTCCCGAATCGTCCAGAAATAAGTCCCGAAAATTGTCCCGAATTTTCTTACACACGTTTTACTGCACTTTTTCTCAAAGAACTGGCACATAATCCCCTACCAGATCCGGCTCGAAACACCAAAAATGTATAAGAAGGACCCGGAAGATCTGATGTAGGTGGAAAAAGAAAAGGCGCCAAGTTCTTGATGTACGGAAAAATAATATAAAAGTATATTAACAATATATAATACAAAGATACAGTAGATGTGCGGAAAATTAGCCCGGTAAATGTTGAGGGAAGCCCGTTTTAAAGACGCGGATGAGAACTTTCCCGAACGAGGGCGGACAATGGCCGCCGCCGTGAGACGCGTCCCGACACGCGGGAGAAGGATCGGATCGACCGAGATCTCGACGATCCGCCCGTAACGCGGTAATATCGCCCGAATTACGCGTTTGTAACTGCGACCCGAGTACTGTACGTTCAGAGGAACTATAGCCCCGAAATATACGATGAGGAATTTCCCGTTTACTGATCAACCCGTGAGACGACGCGTGTGGTCTGTGTAATCGATGAGGAAAGAATAAGGGTGAGTAAGGGAAAAGCCGCGCGATCACGCGATCGATGAGAGGAAATGCCCTAAAAGTGGCGCCATCAACGACTGCCACGAGAGGATCCCGGCGTGACTCGCTCGTCTAATTCCCGCGGAAAATTATGAACAAATCGGGAATTACGAGCGGATCGTAATTTCTGAACATCTCGCTTAAAAAATGTATGGTTATCGGGTCGATAATTTGCGGCTGGTAGTATTTCGGAATGCCAATTAGACGGTGAACTCCGGTAACAATTCCCAAGTTCTCTCACGTCAGCATAGCATCGTGGTACATTAAATAGAGGGATTCGTCTCTTTCTTCCTGCTTGCAAGATAGAGCGGATTCTCATTCTTCTTGCGGGTGTGATTGTTGGATTGTGCACGGACATTCCGATAAATCAATGCACTGTTACGTCCCAACCTTCACTTTTTTCTCTTTTTTGAAGCCACGATGGTGAATACGCGCGATAGCACCGCCCTCGCTCATCGACCACGAGCCTGTATTTCTTTAACGCTAAGCGAGCGATGGCCGAGGCGTTCAACAGAACCAATAGCGAAACCGTCGCACGTAGGTCACCACGCATAAACATAGCCAATGACAGACGAATTTACGAGAGGAGTGTACTCGCAGCCTCGAAAGAGAAACCCTACGCCTAGAGCACTCGAACATAATGCAGGGAACGAACTACGCCACAATCCTACCTTGTCCTAAGACCCAAACAATCTCACGAGGAAAACTCGCCCGCGTCAGTACACCTCACCCGGTCATATCTCAAGATTCACGAAACCGCGGTCGCTGAACCCGATTCTCCGACATAGAATAATGGCCGCATTTACCATAGCGGTGACCTAACAAGTAGACGAACAAAACTATTCCCACGCATGACGCCGACCTATCACGTAAGTCAGCGTACCTTCTCACGATTGATTAAACAATCACTAAGAAGCTCCGATCCAAAAATGGGGGAGATTACGATTTCCGGGGCGCCGAGATTTGGATGCAAATTCGTAAGGTATTTTTTATTATAATACTTTTTTCAAGAGTGATAAAAATCGAAAATCGACTCTTAAGGGGACCAAACGAGGTGTTGAAGTTCGAATAATTTATATTGAATTGTTCGGGAATTGGGTCAGGTTTGCGTTTGTGTGTGCATGTGTGTTGCGTATATGTATGTACCAGCAAGATTTAAAAGATGTGAGTGTGTGTGCCTCGTCCATATTAGGTGTGAAGTCGAAATCGGTGAGATCATCGTCCGATGCTTCTTCCAATTCCTCGTCGATCGTAATGGTACGAGATCGTTTTGGTGATATCACTTTTTCGAGATTCTCGCTTTCTACAGTTGGAGGATCAAATTCTGTCAAGAAGCGTCCTTCTGGTCTTATACCTTTAATTACGCTTGGGTATACTTTCTTAGCGTCGAGAAAAAATTGCATGATTTGGGAGTTTTTGTATGCTTTTTCAAGGCATTCATTGTTTTCTGTACTGGTAGAGTGCCATATATTGATGGAGTAGCTTCGATGTTCTGCGACATATTAGACTCTTTTTCAGCAACTTGCTTTGGTTCTCTAAATCATTTATTGGTGCGTGTATGTGTGCGTGAGAAAATCCAACCACATTTGGTAGATATAGTACAGTGAGAGAAAAATATTGGGGATTCTATGATAATTCGATAAAAATGCGTTCAATCGACGACGGACGAGTTTTTGGGCAGCTAATCAAGGGGTTTCTTTAAGTGGTTTGATAATTCAAAACTGTCCGTGCGCGTGCGTATGAGTGTCGTGTACGTGTGCATGTGTGCGTGAGCGTGTGTGTGCGTGCGTGTATTGGGGGCGGCATCTGTGTGTGCGTGTGTTGGGGGGCGGTGTGTGTGTGTGTGTGTGTATTATTCAAAATTTGGTGTAGGACCTTTTATGCAGGAAATTTAATTTCCTACAAAAAGTGTCTCCCATCATTTTTCCGACAACTGCTTATTTACCAAGATATTTTAAAACATAAAAAAAGTCAATATATATCGATATCTCGAAAACCAAGCGAGATATCGAAAAATTTTATTCTGCACTTTCGATTTCTTTCATCAAAATGCATACGAATCACCGCGCAATTCAAACGTTTGCGTTCTAAATCCGCAACCTCGCGAGTCCCACCTAAATCTCCCTCCGGGACGTAACAGTTTAGTATCCAATAAAACTGGTAGCAGCGGAATAAAGAGAAAAAACATTCAATAAATAACCCATCGGTTAATAAAACTGGTGGCAGCGGAAAAAATTAAAAAAAAACCTTTAATAAATAACCCATTGGTTGATAAAACTGGCGGCAGTGAATAAACAAAACTTTAAATAAATTAGCCATCAGCTATAAATCTGGTGGTAGCGGAAACAAAATAAAATAAATAACCCACCGGTAATAAAACTGGTGGCAGCGGAAAAACAAAGAGACAATTCATCGGTTATAATACTGGTGACAATCAATCCTGTGTCAGTGAAAAACGGATCACGAACGCGGAATAAACGATCGTGTAAAAAATAAAAAAGAGACTCTTCCGTGTGAAACAAACAAGTGCTCAACACCAACGTCGCACCGAGATGAACACAAGGGACGCAGAGCCATAAATTAACGAAGGACGCAAGGCCGAAGAGCAGACTCGAGCCAGGGACGCACACCCGGACTGCAGGTCAAAACACCAGCCGCAGCTCACGATAAGTCAAGTAGCCTAACGCCACTTGGCTGCAACCAAACATCATTGGCACAAGCGAGCTACAAAACCATCACTGAGTAAGTCATAAACTCATAATGTCTACACCAATCCAAATGGAGACTTCGGAAGCCCATCACCCAGCTCAACAGAGTCAAATCTACACATCATAGACAACTATTCCACCATCAAATGCGCATAGCTATTGTCAAGCGTCTTTCGAAAATAATATACACCCACTACATGCTAATTATTGAGATTTCACAAGATATTTACCCGAGTTCGATGGGACGCCTAAACATGTTCGTTAAATAATTTTTTGAGCTATTGCGATACCGCGACAGAATTCATCCCAACTGCAGGTGAATGCTTAATAGTCACACTCTTAAAGAGTAAATGCAAAGGAATCGCTTGCGATAGCCTCGAAAGCTTTACAATAACAACAGTCGATGAGTTTACAGACATCCTAAAACGAAAATTCATCCCTTCCAAACCCCCTCTCACCTGGATCACGGAAATGAGCACATTTTTCCAAGAAGATGAAGAAACGGAACTCAGCTTCTACAGTAGACTTAACACTCACTTGAAAAAGACAAACCGAGCCATCGAGAATTCGAACCTACGGTCCATCGAAGGAGCGAACATTTTAGCGGAAGACGTAGCGACTGATCAATTTCGAAGAGGTCTTAACGCCGCTTATCGCCCCCATATAGCATGCAAACAGTACCCAGATCTCGAAAGCATTTTCAAACAAGCAACGGATATCGAAAAAATGTTAGGACCAATCGACCCAGAAAATACACAATCGACTTGTCTACCAATTCAACCTTTCAACAAATTCAAAATTAAAAAAAGTCAAAACGATTTCAAAATTTCAAAGTCAATTTCAAGTCAAAGTTAATTTAAAAATTCAAAAATATTCAAAACGGAAACAAACCTGGAAGCTCAACCTTTCGTGCAAACCCGAGCAAATTCTGCAATCATTACAGAAAGAAAAACCACACAACCAATGATTGCTACCTTTTGGCAAAAGACAATTCACCAAAAGACGCTACAAACAGAGTAATATATTATACAACTATTGCAAAAAAACCGGGCCACTTCATAAATCAATGCCGTAAACGAGCATATAATAATGGGAGAAAAGACGAAGCTCAAGCCGGAAAATAGCCGGGAAATGAGTCGACGACCTCTTGACCAGGCGTCTCGACGGGCCCAAGCACCCAAGGACGCCAGACACAGTGAAATCGGAAATGAGACAAAAAATCCTCCGAGCCTCTTGTAACCTGAGCACACGAACGAATAACTACCACTCACCCACAATTAGCATTGAATCGGAAGATCTCAAGAAAACGCAAACATTATTTCTCGCAGACTCAAGCTCACAATTAAATTTGATCAAGATCGAAAATATTCTTCACCCAAATCTCATCAACAATCCCATAATTAACGAATTACACGGAATTTCGATCATCGATAGATCCAGGACACTCGGACAAATTAACATCGCAATTCATCAGCAGTCCGTAACATTTAATGCTGTCCCGGACAACTTCCCTGTTGAATTCGACGTAATCTTTGGTCACGAAACAATCGCAGAAAGTAAAGGTAGAATCAACTGGGAAGGGCCATACGTACGAGTCAATAACGTGGACATCCCATTTACAAATACAGAATCATTTCTCCTGCGGGCCAGACAGAAAACGATCATGTTTATTCGAGTCGGAAACCTACTAAAGACAGGTTACATACCCCGTATACTATTTCGAGATGACATCTCTACAGGCGAAGCATTGGTGAAAAATACCAACGGCAAAGCAGACCTGTACGCTATCAATACCTTGAGCGAGGACGTCAGCGTAGAGGTCCCCGTAATTTCACTCTATTCTTTCAATATGAGTAGGGACGAGAACAATCAAGAGGATGACCACACCGCGAATACACAGACCCTAGAGCACAAAAGCCCTTCGACGCGAGAAAACCGTGCCAACGGAGTAATGAGTATTTTGCGGCTTAATCACCTCAAAGACGAAGAGCATAATGCGGTATCTACACTCGTGGAAGAATACGTTTACCTCTTTCATCTACCCGTGAACCCCTCCGATCAACAAATGAATGCAAACATCGAATCCCCACTGTAGACGATCGACGGGTCAATACAAGACAATACAGACATCCGCCATTCAAAAGACCGGAAATAGAAAAACAAGTGAACGACCTGCTACAATTAAACATCATTGAACCCTCGAAGTTACCGTATAATTCACCAGTTTGGATACTTCCGAAAAAAGCAGACTCAAAAGGCAATAAACGATGGAGACTCGTAATCGATTTCAGAAAATTAAACGATGTCACAATAGGAGATGTCACCAACCATCAAAACCTCTGCCGTTAATATCGGCGGTGCTCGGCGGTGCGAAGTACTTCTCCATTTATGACCTAGCATCTGGTTTCCATCAGATAGAAATGGATCCGAAAGACAAACACAAAACAGCCTGAACAACCCCTCACGGTCATTACGAATGCAATAGAATGCCATTCAGATTAAAAAATGCACCAGCCACATTCAAACGATTAATGGACCTTGTTTTAAAAGGGTTACAGGGTAACGATTTATTCGTATATCTAGACGATATAGTAATCTACGCACGATCAATCGACGAACACGAAAGCAAATTTAGAAAACTCGCGGAAAGATTACGCAACGCAAATCTAACTCCTTAAACGGATAAATGCGAATTCTTAAGATCCGAAATAAGATATCTGGGACATGAAATCTCTGCAGATGGATTAAAACCCGATCCAAAAAACATCGTAGCAGTGAGAGAACACAAAATACGGAAAACTCCAAAGAACCTAAAAGAATTCCTAGATCTAGCTGGATATTATCGCCGCTTCATAAAAAATTTCGCAACAAGTGCAAAACCCCGAATCTCATTATTATTATTTCAAATCTAACAAGGGAACGTTGCGAGGTCGATGTCTCCGATTTCGATGAAATTTGGCATGCTTGTAGAATGGGTAAACATAGGCGACACGTATTTTTTTATGTCGGCGGCAAAGCACTTTTCCATTCCATTCCATTCCTCTCGAAAGGCAAACGTTCAAAGTTCTTACCGTACGGCATGGACGAAAATTTGTAGAAATGAAAATGGGTTACAAAGAAAGTACAATCAGTCAAAAGAGTCGATACACATTTTCTCGTTTTGGCGGAACGACACTCTTAAGGGGTCAACGCACCCTCAACAACTTCGTTCTTTCTATAGCTCGTGAGCGGGCCGAAATAAAAATAAAGTTCGATAGGAAAAAATGTTGTATTCTTCGACTACTAGACGTTCATGATGATAATGATGAGTGCAGCAATAAATGGCTTGTTGTTTATTGCAATAATTCGTGAATTACTTGTGAAAAATCACTCTTCAGTTTTCCACTAATATGGGCAGAGACAAGGATCGCAATCACGGACTGACTTCGTGCTTCGGGACGCAACTGGATTATAATTGTATATTTACGAAGAAACTCTCCCCCGCCACGTACTGCCTTTGAAGATTACACACAATCGGAAAAGTGTTCTCACGCTTACTCATTTAGGAAATGTTTTTTTTATGGATTATACTTATTACAATAATGATATTCATGACAAAAGTGTTTGAAACAAAGAGATTTCTTACACCACGCACAAGTGATAATAGCTGCTTCGCCACATATATCGCATGTCGGTACATTTTGTGAAAAGCAAAATTCTACCGGAATTTCGAAGTTTGGTGGTCTTTTTTCTCCGTACCCGCTTTTGTACCACGCATATTTGAAAAGATTTGTAAACCGTGGAGAAGAAAACTGGTTGTGTGTAAGTGATTGTAATTTAACAATATTGTCTCTCAAATGCAGATTGACGTCGTAATTGTATAATATTACTGCGTCAGAAAAGTGTTTGACGAAGTTTTTCCATACACGGAAGCCATAAACATCAAGGGGCTGTATCATTCCAGTCGTACCCGCAGGAATTACTAATTATCATATGGACTAATTGTCTACAGAACTAATGAAACTGGTGCAATATATTTACCTGTTGGAATGGTTAAAACTTTAAAATCTTTCCCTTGCATATCCATTTCTTTAAATGCAGTTGGACATTGACCGCTCAAAGAATCCAGAAGTATTACCGATTTTGGACCCGTATTGGGAATATATACTTCTTAGAGCCATCGGTTGAAATGATTAGTCGTCAATTTTCCAGATTTCGAAGCCAATAGAAATATATTTTCGGGTATATATAGGTTATATAGGTTCGTTTAAAACGATCAACATAAGTGCCAAAAGCTTGCCACTCGCAGAAACCAAAGGCTGTATAGTATAACTGTGTATTGTTCATGTTTTCGATTGCACGACTGTCTCAACGGTTTTCTGCCCTTCTTTCGCCAATGTGCGGCCTGTATGTAGCTCTAAATTGAATCTACTCTAATCAAAATTAAATGTGTTTTCAGCCCCAACGTTGGCTATATTGACTTTCACCATTTCTATAAATTCGATAGCTTTGTTTTGAAGTGTATCAGCGTTTAATAATTGTTGTTTTGTTACATATTTAGTCATCTTCCGTGACACAATGCCATGTTAGTTTTTGAATGTCCTTAGCCAAGAAGCGGATGCTTGGAAATTTACGGCTGGTATTTCTACAATTTCTCGTGCACGTAAGGCCCATCGTCGAAGATCTATATCATGGACAGGCAGCCTTTTGTCCAAAGCATCATTAAAATTGTTTAACGTGTAGTGAGCTATGTTTGTTAACTTTTCTTTGTAGGTGCCACCCTTATTTATACTATGGGCCCACCGGCGCAACTGCGGCTCTGATTTCACCTTTTTGAATTTCGTTTGAACAGATGATAATTCTCTATTCCCATTTGCCCGAGATCTCCAGTAATCTACAGCTCTTGTCTTGTATTCGTAACTCAATTCTTCTATATCTTGGCTACATACATTTTCATCAATTTTTGGATCTAGGTATCGTTGTCCGTGCCAATCTCCTACACTGTCATCTTCTATTGCGGCTGCTTCATGAATTTCATTTGGTGACAGAAAATCCAAACCAGTTTCGACTTCCATTTTCATAGGTTGATCCATCGCTTCAATGATCATATTTTCTAGATCCTTACTGAACTGTTTTTCCTGTTTGGTGATTGTAGTGCGGGGCAAATTCATAACACTTATCGCTATGGATAGAAGTTGAAACAGATTCACCGGATTACGTACATTTTTATTTGTATTTCGAACTCAAAATGTATGGCTGGCTTCTCCGTCGTAACTGCAGCAATAATGATCGTTGGTGAATTTATATGACTTGAAACCCAATTGATAAATACACACGAAAAAAACAACGACGACACACGCTATTACCAGAACTGCTATTAATCTTTAATAAGGCCATTTCAAGGTTATCATGAGAGCCGCTCTTTGCACCGTAGTCGCTCTTTGCGAAGATTTATTTCTTTCGTTCATTGGTTCCGCTGTTTGTGAAATTAAAGTTAAAGATAAAGATTAAATTATGCTGCGTTATAAGCTGATAAAAATATTTGCATCATTTTGTTCATGAGTTGCAGCGGCAAACCAAAAACGCTGTAACCTCCGCAGATAATGTCTTCGATACGGTGAGCGGAGTGGAATTTCTTCGTAAATATACAATTGTAATCCAGTTGCTTTCCGAAGCACGAAGTCAGTCCGTGATTGCGAGTCTTGCTTCTGCCCGTATGAGTGGGAAACTGAAGAGTGATTTTTCACAAGTAATTCACGAATTATTGCAATAAACACCACGCCATTTGTTACTGTGTTACTTGAAAATGTGTATCGACTATTTAGACTTATTGTACTTTCTTTGTAACCCATTTTTATTTCTAGAAATGTTCGTCCATGCCGCACGGTAAGAAATTTGAACGTTTGCCTTTCGAGAGAGGGATTGGAGGGGTTGGGGGGGACTGGAATGTTACAAATATGCAATTGCGTCATAACACGAACATATATTGACATGAATTTAGACCAAAATGCCAAAAGACTAGCTGATTATACGATGCTCTCGGCAAAAAAATCGACGGGCAGTTTCAATCCCTTAATTGTGAGATATCGGAAAACGAAAAAATCCGTATCCGCACTTTTCCATTCTCTACATGTATGCAAATTTAAGTCCCAATCGATTTAAAATTCTCGGAGATACGGTTGAAAAAATTGAATTTTTGCAATAAACAATATGAAATTTGTTGCTATCTGCATCGTTCTCATGTCCAGTGTATAGTACACGAAAAAATAGACATTGTTGCAATTTGAAGTTTTTTCATATCTCGTACCGTTAAAACATTACCGACGAAAAACACCCTAATTTTCTAGGGTGCTTTTCAACCCTTAAAAACCGGGTTCCGCCGATATAAAAAAAATAGGTGTGGCCTATTTTTACCCATTCTACAAGCATGCCAAATTTAATTGAAATCGGAGACATCGACCTCGCGAAGTTTCCTTGTTAGTGCTGTTTTGGATCTCGTGGCGTAAAGTTCTGCGCAGTGTCTTCGAGAAACGACAATTATTGTTAATCAATATGAAAACGGACAGGCACACAGTGAACAAGGACAAACTGTTAGCGACGAAAAAGTGCCGTGAAAGATTTGTTGCTGCTGAAAAGAGGACGAAAAAACGAAGTCAGTATTGTATTTGTACTTTTCTATCTCGCTTTCACGTATACATTTTGTCTTGTGCGACTTTTGTCTTTTATATAATGCCCGTACACGTTGATTTATTAGAACTTTGGAATGAGTTTAATACGCTTGTTTATTTATTTGATAATGATCGTACATTAAGATCTGTCACCCTATGTTAATAATGGTTTTCTTGAGATTCTGAGAGGGGAACAAAAGGCGAGGCAGGAATAATAGAATACTAGACAAAACGCATGGAAATTTCCCCCACATTTTTTTTCTTGTTAACGTACGGTCTTTATATTTTATTTTCGACATGAACAGAAATCTGGTGGTGTGCGCGGAAAAGGGAAAATAGAAGAAATTAATTAATGACAAATTATCGGATGAAAAACAAAGTATCGAGGGCGAGCGGCGGCGAGAAAGAAAGGGGCGTGTTTCGGTTGAGCGGTCGAAGGAGGCCCGCGAGGAGAAAACGACGTAAGAGTTTGGATTCGAGGCATAATCAGGTTTTCCGGGGTATATGAAATATATATAAAATAAATAGTTATTTTGCTACAATCGTTTCAACATTTTTCATTGAAATCGCCAATTATTAATTTCGTCGTCCAGAATCTATAGTGTTGAAAATAACCAGCGTGACTAAATGCACGGACCCGTGTTTGGATGGGCATGCATGTGCAGGGCCGGTTTACGAAAATTAGCGCTCTAGGCCTGAGAAAGTTAGCGCCCCCCTCTCCCCCCGCCGGCCGTGCCGCTTGGCGATTATAAGGGGACGAGATAAAAAGGGAGGCACGTACTTGCGGATTCCGCCGACGCGCGGCGCCCCCTTTGCCGCGGCGCCCTAGGCCCGGGCCTAGTGAGCCTAGTGTATAAACCGCCTCTGTGCATGTGCGAGAAAAGAACACAATTGACACAATTTGGAAGTTTTCCCAGTCCATGTATTTGACTACATTACTACCTCTCTGAAAAAAGTTCTTGTTATTCGAGAATGTTCTCTTCGTCTCGTTTGAGCGAATTGTAGAGCTTTCCTCACTCTACCAGGGTACGCGGGACCTTTTAACTTATCCGAATCTAGTGATGGGTTACGAACATACCACCACAAGCGTGACTCTTGAACTCTCTGGGTAGTAGTGGGGAAATCTTCGGCGTTGGATTTCCCGAGATCTTTCTTCCCTAACCGCACCCTACAGCTCTCTTCTAGACATACCTCTTTGTTATTTTATTTAATTTTTCAACTTTATTTTTTTGCACAACTGTACTACATGCTTCACAAAAATATTTCAAAAATCGATGTTTTTTTATTTCTTTTAATTTTGATTCTTTTTAATTTCAATTTCTATTTAATATCTGCAGACACAGTAATAATCAATTTAAAAAATAGCACAATAGATTTCGTTTATTGAATGTAATTACCGCTTATTTTAGACGATGAGACTAATCTCGACGTGGCTTCAACGAAGGATTTAGAATTCGTAAAAAATAACGTTGAACCGTGGGACACAGTCGTAGAGCTGTGGATCAGTACATTCAAAAAACGGGAAGAAATGTTGCAAAGCGAAACAATATATTCGTATTTTCAACTGTTTCCTTGTTTGAAGCAAATAAAGGATACATTTTCGTCAGTTTGCATACAATAAAATTATTATTCGTAATTTAAACACATAAGAAAATTGAATCAAGGCCCTTATTTGTTGTAGCTTGAACGAGATTTCGAGGCAAAATTTCCCGACAAGAAAAATATTTTCCACGAAAAGTGGCCGAAGGTGCGATCGCAACTTATCAGTCTGTTTCTGGGCCCGCGTAAGCCATCTGAGAGATTTTTTTGCTGAAAGCATCAAGTTACAAAAACTTGAAGGAGGTTCGATATATTTTTTACTGATGAAATTCGACGCGTTTCTTTTATTAAAAAATTGTAATTAATTTTTGTTCAATAATTATTTATTGAGTGTCTTTTGTCTTGACTGAATTTTTTATAATTTAATTTGTACCACGCTTTCAATTTTTAGTAGAGGCTGTCGATACAACAGTTCTTATCCTTCTATCAAAAGCGTTCCCCACACCTGCCCCGATTGGAGGAAATAAACGGAGAAAATGAAGCAGAAATGAAGAGGCCGATGCAGGCAGTTCTGTGAAGAAATGTTACCCTTCAAAGGCCGAAGCTCGGCAAGGGTTTATCCATTGCGACCAGGTAAGTTTATAAATTTCTATATATTTTTAACATCAACATTAACATTTAAAAAATGTCATTGTGCTGAACAAAAAAATTATGCATTTTTCGGGCTGCTTGTGATGTACATACATCACTGGAAAAAGCGAAGCAAAAGTTGCAGACGTATAACCTACCGTTCTAGCCAAGGCCAGTGATCGTTGGTTCAACGGAGAAAATTATTTGTGCCCATGTTTTAATTAACGACATCCAGTACGACTTACCGTCCACCGTAAGAGCCGTTGAAGTCTGTTTTGAGGCGTTCTTCGTGTTAAATGCGCAGTATCCACCTGAAGTTCGACCGGCGTGGACCTTTATTGAAAAGGCAGTATTTGGAATCAACAGTGCAAGTCACCGCAACGTTTCACCGACCGTTTTTGCAATCCTTGGCGAAATGAACATCAAGTTTAAGTAAAGTATGCGTCCTTCGAGAACGTTTACAAAAATTGTTTTATCTTTATAAATTGATGCAGAGTATTGTTCGTGTTCTCTCATTTTATTCATTAAATGTGAAAAATGTCTTTCAAATGTAAATGCGGAAAAATCTTCGACAATAATGTTGCATTGAGTAAGCATGCAGTTTTGGATCATCGCGATAATTTTTCTGCACGACACTATCAATGTTTAGGTCCCTGCACACGTAAAGTTGACAGCTTAAATAGCTTCCGACAGCACTTAAAAAATTATCACAAATTAAAGCCTCCTGCGAACAGCGGTTCGATTGGAAATGAAAAAGTCGAGATTATTGCCGATATCATTTGTTTGCCGCATGCAGTACATGAATTGGAAGAGTCTCAGACCGATGACACGCACAGTGGTTTGTGTCCACTCGAGTCGGCTGCCGTTCGCGTTTCTTCGCATAGACGAGGTGTCGAGGCGGCTCTCCAGCCGCTAGCCAACGCTTGCCGCAGTGTGTGTTTTGCATCATTTGAAAACACAGAAATATGAGCCGACTCGGTGATCGACTCGGCCGCCGAGTTGGCACAAAACGCTGTGTGTGTCATCGCTCTAAAGAGATCGGAAAACATAATGAATCGATTTATGCAAAATATATCACCGATCGCAATCGCTTATTACAAAATGTAGATGATTCGACATCACCTTTTTCTCATATTTCGAACGAGTTTGACGATGACCGAATAAAACAGTCCGTTTTTCGGTTAAGTTCGAAAAGGTACGGTGACAATGATTCAACACGGAAGAAAGTACAATCAAATATTGCGGACTTAAATGATTTTGTCACAGATATGTTGGAAATTTTGTCTCAAGACATTACCCAAATATTAATTTCCGCCTATGTAACCGATGAAATTGTAACAGCTGTGAAAAACACTATCTGTAAAGCTTAAAAGCCTTTTGATTCATTGCTAACAGAACATAAAAGATTTAAAAAAATTGGAAATGATTGCTCGTTAATTTATCCCGAAAAAGTTCTCCTCGCTACAATTCTCGGAAACGGAATGGTAGATGACGAAGCGGAATTGGTGGTTGACGAAGTATTTTCTCAATTCATATCAATGAGAAAAGTATTGACAAATTTTTTCGAATTGCCAATGGTTTTTTAACGTACAATGCTCTACGTGAAGTACCTCAAGACTGAGATTTCTGATATTTGCAATTTTCTGCGAGGTTCCATACGGAAAAATATTCGTCAAACGTACGGAACAAAGATTGTATACCCCCTTTTTATTTTCTTTGATGATTATGAAAAGAACAATTGTTTGGTTAGCCATTCAGGTGACAGTGGTAAACTTGGAGCGATGTACGTCCAAATCCCCTGTCTACCACCCGAAATAAGCGGTAAACTGGAACACATTTTCTTGTTTCAATTATTCAATTCTCTGCATCGAAACATTTTTGGTAATCAACGCGTATTTAAAAAGGTGATTGACGAATTGAATTTTTTAGCACGAGAAGGGATTACAATTAAAATTCTTGATGGAGAAAAAAGGATTTTTTTTGCACTCGACTTAATCATCGGTGATAATTTCGGTTTAAATTCAATATTAGGATACGCAGAATCTTTCAACGCATCCTATTGGTGTGGTTGTTGCATTTCCGTCAAACCAAATAACCGTTCTCAAACTGTCGAATGCATCAATCGCATCTAACCGAGGACAATTATGACAAGATAGTAAATATACTCCAAAACGATAAGTCGGAGAAATTCGGGATAAAAGAAAATGGCGTTTGGGATGCTGTCGATAATTTTCACGTAGCGCGAAATTTCAGCGTCCCCGCAATGCACGATTTATTAGAAGGATTGTGCAAAATGGTATTGGCTGAGATATTGCATCGCTATATTTTCATGGAAAAAGTATTGATTGACAACACTCTCAATGATAGAGTTGCTCATTTTTCCTTCGATCGCAATGAACGTAATAGTAAACCTCCCGAATTAGCAACGCAAAACTAAAAAAAATTCAACTTGTTACAAGCCGGATTGTTGTCCGGTTGTAATATTATTATTTTATTATTTTGTGCGCGAGCTGGGGACTCTGGCACATGGAACCTTGTCTGTTTCAAAGCGGCGTAACGCACCTCACCTTTTATTGCTGAGGCTGCTGGAGACGTTCGGCGTTCGAATGTAGGTGAATAATCTGCAACGTAGTCAGTAGTTCACCCAATTAACAGTTCACTTTATTCGTCACTTAAAAAGGTCTTACACGGAACGTAAATATAATGTTACTTGTATATTGAAATGAAAAATAATAGAAAATAGTTGTATCGGGGTTATTGGAGAATAATATGTGATTCTGCTTCGAAATAACTCGACACGCAATGCCGCTAAGGTAATTGTCGCGAACGAATATAACGAAGGTGAATAAAGGGCCGCTAAGGCCGCTGAGTTCTTACGCGATCACAATTTCAATGGCAGAAAAGGACAATACCGATCGTACCCGCGAGAACCTAAGTACGCGAGTAGATTGGCCACTAACGAGTGAAGGTCCCTTGACCGATTGTTCGGAAAGTCGCAATAAGACTGAGGAGTCACCAAGTGGATGACGCCTTGAGGATTTCAGTAAATAACTGCGTTTAGGTTGTCGTGGGGTTGAATTGCGAAAGAATGGATCAGCGATTTTCATGAGGTTTCGCAAAGAGTTCTATTGTTGCATTCCCTTTTTGCTTGCACTAGGATTTTGAAACCGGCAAGTTCGCTTCTTGAAGAAAGAAAAGGAATTTGATGATTTAGGATTGCGAAAAATTGCGAGCATTCTGTGGTATGGAGGCCGCGGAGGCAATCACACGAGTTGAGCAATACGAAAGTATACGGATACGAAAAACGGAGACGTAGAAAACTTCAAGTTATCGGCCTTGGAAACTTTGTGTCTAATGAGACATTTCGGTCTTTTACTGGGAGATTTAATTTCAGAAAATGATGCTATTTGGGAAGTGTACACAACCTTAAATGAAATCGTCAATATCATCTTGTGTAAACATTTTCACAATTCGTGCCCTGATTTTCTTGCCACCCTTATTCAGGAACATTTGGATTGGTACAAAATTATTGTCAAAAAACATTTAAAGCCAAAGCAGCATAATTTGATTCATTATCCAAGAATCATGAAATTAGCTGGTCCATTGGTTCACTATTGGTCCATGAGACACGAAAGTAAGCATCGTGAATAATAATCGCAACTCGAGCGACATGTTCGCGAAAAAACATGTTTTACGTTAGGGTTAATAAGTCAGTTGAAGCAGCAATACACATTCAGTTGCCAGAGGAATACAATAGAAAACGTAGCAGACTTTGGTATTCGGCTGGGCCCGTCAATAAAATATACGTTTTCAGATATCCTAAATCATCAAAAGATCGCGAAAACATTACCAAACGGGACTATCCATGAGAAATTGCGGCCTATGAAATGGATTAATTATTTAGGATCAATTATTCATGCGAATAACATTGTAGTAGTACTGAAAGGACCAGATCCGACATTTGTAAAAATCAAATATATATTTGCTTATAAAACAGATATATACGTAACGGGCAATGTCATTGAAGTGAAATTTTTTGATGAACATTTCCCAGCTTTTGAAGTCGATCCAAATGAAAAAGAATGGCAAACTTACGGAGTGGAACATATTAACGGGATTACTAATATAATCGAACAGTGTAATGGCAGATTTTATGTGATTAATAATGATGATTAATAAATGGTTCGTTTCTATTGAATGTTGTACATTTCTATATGATTTATTATTAAACATTCGTGTACCCATTCTACAATAAGGTTCTTTCGTGGTATTTCTCAATGCTTAAATAATAAAGATAATAGAACATTTATGCAGGGGACTGCCGTTTCCGGAGCCAAAGAGAAAAATTGAGTGCGTGACAGAGCGGTGAGAAAATGGTAAAAAAGGAGGAAAGAGGAAGAGGGGAAAAAGGGAAAGTGCAGAGAGAGAGGAGGGGAAGCAGGGTGGTGAGTAGAAAAGTAGGAAAAAGGGGAGAGAAGGCCGGATAAAGAAGTAAAAGAAGGACAGACAGGTGGGAAAAGAGGTTAGGGTAACAGAGTGGTGTTGAGGGGACGAGCGGGAGAAAGAAAGGACCGGCGAGACGAGAGACCGGTGGTGACATCGGACGGAGAGGAAGGAAAGGCAAGCAGAAAAAAGGATGAAACAGGAGCGACTGATAGGTAAAAAAAGGTAGAGAAGAAACTGTCCAGCTAGGAAAAGAGGAGGCGGAGATGAGTGAAAATGGGAAAGGAGAGGAGCGAAGAGAAGAGGAGAATGGGAGTGAGGCTGTGGAGAGGAAAGAGGAGGCGGAGCAGGCGAAAAGAAAAGGTAGAAAAACAAATGCGGAGTGACTGCTAAAGGTAAGGAGCGCGAGCCTTGGGGAAATAAATGAAATGTGAAAAAGGAAGCAGGAGAAGGAAAGTGTGAAAGAAAAGATAAACGCGATGAGGGAGGAGGTAAAAGGAAACATGGGAGAAGTAAAGGAAAGGGTAAAAAATATCAAGGAGGAATTGGGGAGAATGAGAGGGGAGATGAGACAAGCACAGGAAAGATGGAGGGAGGAGAAGGAAGCAATGGAGGAGAGAGTGGGGGAAATGGAAAGGAGGATGGAAAGCGTAGAAAGACAAGAACAGGAAATAGAACAGATAAGTGAGAGGCTAAGGTTGGGAAGATGAAGGAGGAATATAAGAGGAGAATAGAAAGAATAGAAGTAGAGGGAGGAAATAGACTGGACACGAGGAAAGGAATAACGGAAAAAATTAAGACAGCGATGAGGGAAAGTGAGGAGGGAGAGGGCGGGAAAAACGGACGGCAAGGATGGTGGGACGAGGAAAGTAGAGAAATGAAAAGGGAGGTTAGGAAGGAAGTAAGGAAGTGGAGGAGAAGAGGAGGAAGACAGGAGGAGGAAAATACAGTACAAGGAACTGTGTGAGAAAAAGGAGGAAGAACAGAGAGAAAAGATAATAAGGGAGATAGCGGAGGTGTTCAGAATTTACTCCAATACTAAATATTAAATTTAATATAGAGTGCCCGACCGCGTATACCGTGTCAAATTCCTGGAAATATCGTACCAGCGCTGGAGACACTCCCCACCTGCCCCTCCGTTCCGAAAACCTCTCCGAAAATCCGCGCTATTGTCGCGTAAACAGTCAGTCTGCTCTTGAAACAAGTACGAGAAGTAACTCTATTGTAATCGATTAACGGCTCGGTCTTATCGATTATACGCCGCTCGGCATGGTCGCTCCACACTATCATTTTCGTTATTGCGGCTTAATTTGGCGCTCCTTCGTGTGATCCACGTACGCGCATTTTTTAATAAAAATCAAGAAACAAAGTGAAAGTCTACAAAAAAATTTGTTGTGAATCCTGTGCTTACCTCACACCTATTCGCGCTATTTCACAGAACTGGCGAATTAAAAATTATATTAAATGTAAAAACGCGCTTATCGAAGGGCGCGTATGAAACATGTAAGGTCCTTTGAGCCGGATATATAAGATAAACCGGTGGAATCGTGCGAAAATTTTGACAGTGTAATTCGAAACGGATAGTACAGTTCACATTCAAGGACAACTTTGTTTTCGCTTCGCGCTTCGAACAGTGTAAGCAAAGACTCTCACCCTGCGAGAAACGACTATACAGTTCGGAGAATTAAAATTCAAAAACTCCGAGAATTGTCATAATGCCTTCCTTCGAAGAGCTCATCATAGAGCAACAAGCGCCCTTCGAACAACTTCGAAGAATTTTACCGAATTATCGGAAACCCGGTAAAGATCGATTCACGATCAGCAAAACACGTATACGCATCCAAACTCTACAGGAGTTATGGTCTTCATGCAGAGCCCTGGACGTGCAACTTCGTCAAAAGGTTGATGACGCAAAAAACCAACACGCATACTTTATCAACGCTGAGTTCATCCAGGCTGAAAACGACGACGAGGACGTTTTGGACAAACTCACGGATCTTTTGGATCAACAAGAGAAAGCGGCGCATCCAGTTCCGGCGCCAAAATTGGCGAACTTCACTATGTTCGGCGAGACGCAGGGGCCATCTATGTTCGCTCTCCCACGAATCATCATCCCCAAGTTCAACGGTGAACCTACGAGGTGGGAAAGTTTTCGCGATTCTTTCCAACCGCTAGTCGGTGAAAATGCATCCTTAACGTCAGGTCAGAAGTTATATTACCTAAAATCTTTCGTCACGGGACATGCTGCGCTCATGATCGAACACGTATCGGTCTCAGACGCAAATTACGAAAGCGCTTGGCAGCTACTCGAAAACGAATATGGCAATCCACGCGCATTAGTTCTTGCACACATTCACGCATTTGCAAATTTACCGACTATGAAGACCGAAGACGGGAAGACTCCCGTTCAGATAGAGAAACTCGATAATTCAAACGCGAACGCGTCAAATAATAAAGGTACAGCTAATGTACACAATACGATTGCCAAGCAATGTCCCGACTGCTCGGGAACACACAATCTTGTTTTCTGCCCCGCGTGGTCCAAGAAAACACAAGACGCTAGATTCGCGTTCGCGAAAAGCCAACGGCTCTGTTTTAACTGCTTGAAAGCTGGTGATTTTCCGAATAATTGTCCTAGCCCGAATCCTTGTAAAGAATGTAAAAGGCCGCATCATACGACATTGCATCGCGCTTCGCCCGATAGCCATGACGCTACAGTCGCGCCTGACGATCAGGTCGCCGACGTTTCTAATTCCGCAGCTAGCGTTAACGTGCTTCGTGCACGAGCATAACATTCTTATAAGTCGATCGGTGCGATTTCTGCGAGCAAAGAACATTCGCCGGACCGGACCGCAACAATTTGCACTATGCAAAAGTGCCTTACTTCCGTACTTCTCGCTACCGCATGGGTACGACAACGAACTCCGGAAGATCGAGTCATAGAAGCACGAGCCTTAATCGATGAAGGTTCATCACATAGCTTTATAACGGAGTCGCTTGCTCATAAATTGCGCACTCCTCGTCGTCGAGCTGATCTCGACATCACCGTCTTTGGAAACGGAAAATCCGTGCGCTCTACGTCTTACGTGAATCTCTCGCTCGAATCATGCTCCGGACAAAACGCGCCGCCTCTTAAAATGAGAGCATACATTTTTAAAAATCTCACGAATTACGCCGCGAAAACTTCGCACAAAATAAATTCCTGGTAACATTTACGGGGTCTACAACTCGCCGATCCCGATCCCTCCAGTAAGGTGCCGATTAAGGTCTTAATCGGTGCAGATCTCTATGGTCAATTATTACTCGGGCCGCTCCAAAAGGGGTCCTCTTGGGTCACCAACGGCCCAACTCACGCGGTTAGGGTGGATAATCTCCGGACCTATCGAAAGCTCTCGCAACCAGCGAGCTTCTCACGCATCCACGATGCACTGTGCTATCGAGCACAGCACAGACGCAATTATTCGTAAATTTCGCAATTATTCGTCAGCACGAGCAACGCTAGCAGAAAAAACCGGAACTAGCCCGGGCATATTCAGATTTTTTACAAGAATTCGATTCTCTGGGCCATATGGAAAGGGTTAATAGTCCCGATATAAGAAAGAAGTCGTTATACGTTCCGCATTACCCCGTGATCCGCGAAAACAGCACAACTACTCGTGTGCGGGTCGTTTTTAACGCTTTAAGCGCGACGTCAAATGGAACGTCTCTGAACGAGCATTTGCTCATCGGGCCGAAACTGCAACGCGACATTGGCGGAATCATATCAAGCTGGCGCCGACATAAATTTGTTTACCTAGCAGATATCGAGAAAATGTTTCGACAAACTAAAGTGCATCGCTGGAATTATCGTTTCGTATACCGTGATTTTTTCATAATTCCGCGTATACCGTGTCAAATTCCTGGAAATATCGTACCAGCGCTGGAGACACTCCCCACCTACCCCTCCGTTCCGAAAACCTCTCCGAAAATCCGCGCTATTGTCGCGTGAACAGTCTTCTCTTGAAATAAGTACCAGCAGGAACTCTATTGTAATCGATTAACCGCTCGGTCTTACCGTTTATACGCCGCTCGGCATGGTCGCTCGACATTATCATTTTCGTTATTGCGGCTTAATTTGGCGCTCCTCCGTGTGATCCACGTACGCGCATTATTTAATAAAAATCCAGAAACAAAGTGAAAGTCTACAAAAAAATTTGTTGTGAATCCTGTGCTTTCCTCACACCTATTGCGCGCCATTTCACGGAAATGGCGAATTAAAAATTATATTAAATGTAAAAACGCGCTGATCGAAGGGCGCGTATGAAACAGGAGGCAAGGACAGAAAAGAGAGTATGGGAGATAGTGAATAGAGGAAGATGAAAGAGGAAAAGGGTGTGTGAAGAGATAAAAGGGGAGGAGTGGAGAAAGTACTTTATGAACCTATTAGGAGGAACAGAAAGAGGAGAAGGAAGAGAAAGGGAAGGAGGAAGGCGAAGGGACGAGGACGAAGAAATAAGGAAAGCGGTGGAAAAGATTAGGGAAGCGATGGGAGGAGATGGAATATCGAATGAAGCATGTAAAGGGGGAGGAGAGAAAGTGGTTAAATGGGCGGGAGAAATATGTGGAAGGGTATGGAGAGGGGAGGGATGGCCAGAAGAATGGAAAGAGGGAATAATATTACCTATAGTGAAGAAAGGAGAGGGAAAGAGGGTAGAAGAGTATAGGGGGTCACGCTGATGCCGTCTTTGTATAAAATATACACGACAATATTGGCAAGAAGATTAGAGGAGGAGGTGGAAGCAGGAGGGAGCGTATCTCAAAAAACAGACGGGCTTCAGGAAAGGAATGGGAAAAATAGACAATATATAAATATTGAACTTTATAATAGGAAGACAGGTAGGGAAGAAAAGGGGGAAATTCGTCACGATTTTTGTGGACCTAAATGCGGCGTTCGACTCAATAGATAGGAAGGTATTGTGGGAAGCCCTGAAGAACAGCTGCATAAGGAAGGGGCTGAGGGAAAAAATAAAGGAGATATACAAGGAAACGAAAAATAAAGTCAGAGCAGGGGGGAACAGGAGAATGCTTTTGGACGGAAGAGGGATTAAGGTAGGGGTGTCCGCTAAGCCCGATACTATTTAACATATTGACGGCAGATCTGAAGGAGGATCTGAGAGAGGGAAAATGGGGAGGGTTGAAAATAGGGAATGAGCTAATATATGCGCTAGCATACGCGGATGGCATCATGGTGATGGCGGAAAGGGAGGAGGAAACGGAGAAGGTAATAAGAAAATTAGAAAGGTATTTTGAAGGAAAAAAGTTGGCAGTGAATGTGGGGAAAACAAAAATAATGACGTTTAGCAAAAGAGGAGGGAGGTTTAAGAAGGAATGGAAATGGAAGGGGGAGAGGATGGAAGAGGTAGAAGAATTCAAATACCTATGGTATATATTCAAAAAGGATGGAGGACAGGAGGCAAAAATAAAAGACCGGGTAAAAAAGGCTGGCACGATAATGAGGCAGGTATGGGGAATAGGGAACAGGAAATGGGGGAACGACGTGGGGAAGAGAGTGTGGCTATTTGATACGTTGGTATGGACGGTGATGGGATATGGAGCAGAGATATGGGGGTGGAAGGAAAGGGAGACGATGGAACGGATGCAGGAGCGGTACATAAGATGGGTGTTAGGGTTAGATTGGAGGACACCAGGATACATGGTGAGTGAGGAATTGAAAAGAGATAAGATAGGGATACGGACAGGAAGAAGGGCGTGGAGGTATGAGGAGACACTGAGTGAGGGAGGGGGGTGAGCTGACAAGGAGATGTTGGCAGGAGATAAAGAAGAGAGCAAGGAGGGGGAAAAGGGAAAGAGTACAATGAAAAGAAAAAAGTGAAGAATTCTGGAGAAGAGAGGGAAGGGCGGAGGAGGCAGAACAGGAACGAGAGAATGAGGGGTACGAAGGAAAAGAGAAAAAAGAGAGGAAGAGACAGGAAAAAGAGAGACAGGAAAGGATAGAATAGTCAAATGATACTGAAGTTTGCATCGTTGCAAATGCAACGAAATTTTTTTTTTTTTTTTTTCAATTTTTGATAATCAACTGGTTGCTTTATGTGTTTGGTGAAGAAAAAAACATGTATCCGCCATGTACGTCTCCCAGAAATCGCCCTTAAGCGTGGGTGAAAATCGAAAAAAATCGAAAAAAAATCGTATCTCCCGACGTACAGGTATCACACATTTTCTTTTTCGATATTCCCATTAAGGAGCTCTAGAAAGTAGTGTGGAAAAAGTTTGGATGATTTTCGAGATCCGGAAGCCACCCTTAAGCGAGGTTGAAAAATTGAAAAAAATCTAAAAAAAATCGCATCTCCCGACGGACAGGTATCACACATTTTCTTTTTCGATATTTGCATTGGGGAGCTCTAGAAAGTAGCCCGGAAAAAGTTTGGATGATTTTCGAGATCCGGAAGCCACCCTTAAGCGAGATTGAAAAATCGAAAAAAATCGACAAAAAATCGTATCGCCCGACGTACAGGTATCACACATTTTCTTTTTCGATATTCCCATTAAGGAGCTCTAGAAAGTAGTGTGGAAAAAGTTTGGATGAATTTCGAGATCCGGAAGCCACCCTTAAGCGAGGTTGAAAAATTGAAAAAAATCGAAAAAAAATCGTATCTCCCGACGGACAGGTATCACACATTTTCTTTTTCGATATTCGCATTGGGGAGCTCTAGAAAGTAGCCCGGAAAAAGTTTGGATGATTTTCGAGATCCGGAAGCCACCCTTAAGCGAGATTGAAAAATAGAAAAAATCCAAAAAAAATCGTATCTCCCGACGTACAGGTATCACACATTTTCTTTTTCGATATTCCCATTAAGGAGCTCTAGAAAGTAGTGTGGAAAAAGTTTGGATGATTTTCGAGATCCGGAAGCCACCCTTAAGCGAGGTTGAAAAATTGAAAAAAATCGAAAAAAAATCGTATCTCCCGACGGACAGGTATCACACATTTTCTTTTTCGATATTCGCATTGGGGAGCTCTAGAAAGTAGCCCGGAAAAAGTTTGGATGATTTTCGAGATCCGGAAGCCACCCTTAAGCGAGATTGAAAAATCGAAAAAAATCGACAAAAAATCGTATCTCCCGACGTACAGGTATCACACATTTTCTTTTTCGATATTCCCATTAAGGAGCTCTAGAAAGTAGTGTGGAAAAAGTTTGGATGAATTTCGAGATCCGGAAGCCACCCTTAAGCGAGGTTGAAAAATTGAAAAAAAAACGAAAAAAAATCGTATCTCCCGACGTACAGGTATCACACATTTTCTTTTTCGATATTCGCATTGGGGAGCTCTAGAAAGTAGCCCGGAAAAAGTTTGGATGATTTTCGAGATCCGGAAGCCACCCTTAAGCGAGGTTGAAAAATCGAAAATAATCGACAAAAAATCGTATCTCCCGACGTACAGGTATCACACATTTTCTTTTTCGATATTCCCATTAAAGAGCTCTAGAAAGTAGTGTGGAAAAAGTTTGGATGATTTTCGAGATCCGGAAGCCACCCTTAAGCGAGGTTGAAAAATCCAAAAAAATCGACAAAAAATCGTATCTCCCGACGTACAGGTATCACACATTTTATTTTTCGATATTTGCATTAGGGAGCTCTAGAAAGTAGTCTGGAAAAAGTTTGAATGATTTTCGAGATCCGGAAGCCACCCTTAAGCGAGATTGAAAAATCTAAAAAAATCGAAAAAAAATTGTATCTTCCGACGTACAGATATCACACATTTTCTTTTTCGATATTCGCATTAGGGAGCTCTAGAAAGTAGCCCGGAAAAAGTTTGGATGAGTTTCGAGATCCGGAAGCCGCCCTTAAGCGAGGTTGAAAATTTGAAAAAAATCGAAAAAAAATCGTATCTCCCGACGGACAGGTATCACACATTTTCTTTTTCGATATTCGCATTGGGGAGCTCTAGAAAGTAGCCCGGCAAAAGTTTGGATGATTTTCGAGATCCGGAAGCCACCCTTAAGCGAGATTGAAAAATCGAAAAAAATCGACAAAAAATCGTATCTCCCGACGTCCAGGTATCACACATTTTCTTTTTCGATATTCCCATTAAGGAGCTCTAGAAAGTAGTGTGGAAAAAGTTTGGATGAATTTCGAGATCCGGAAGCCACCCTTAAGCGAGGTTGAAAAATCCAAAAAAATCGAAAAAAAATCGTATCTCCCGACGTACAGGTATCACACATTTTCTTTTTCCATATTCGCATTAGGGAGCTCTAGAAAGTAGCCCGGAAAAAGTTTGGATGATTTTCGAGATCCGGAAGCCGCCCTTAAGCGAGGTTGAAAATTTGAAAAAAATCGAAAAAAAATCGTATCTCCCGACGGACAGGTATCACACATTTTCTTTTTCGATATTCGCATTGGGGAGCTCTAGAAAGTAGCCCGGCAAAAGTTTGGATGATTTTCGAGATCCGGAAGCCACCCTTAAGCGAGATTGAAAAATCGAAAAAAATCGACCAAAAATCGTATCTCCCGACGTCCAGGTATCACACATTTTCTTTTTCGATATTCCCATTAAGGAGCTCTAGAAAGTAGTGTGGAAAAAGTTTGGATGATTTTCGAGATCCGGAAGCCACCCTTAAGCGAGGTTGAAAAATCCAAAAAAATCGAAAAAAAATCGTATCTCCCGAGGTACAGGTATCACACATTTTCTTTTTCCATATTCGCATTAGGGAGCTCTAGAAAGTAGCCCGGAAAAAGTTTGGATGATTTTCGAGATCCGGAAGCCACCCTTAAGCGAGGTTTAAAAATCGAAAAAAATCGACAAAAAATTGTATCTCCCGACGGACAGGTATCACACATTTTCTTTTTCGATATTCGCATTGGGGAGCTCTAGAAAGTAGCCCGGAAAAAGTTTGGATGATTTTCGAGATCCGGAAGCCACCCTTAAGCGAGATTGAAAAATCGAAAAAAATCGACAAAAAATCGTATCTCCCGCCGTACAGGTATCACACATTTTCTTTTTCGATATTCCCATTAAGGAGCTCTAGAAAGTAGTGTGGAAAAAGTTTGGATGAATTTCGAGATCCGGAAGCCACCCTTGAACGAGGATGAAAAATCGAAAAAAAATCGAAAAAAAATCGTATCTCCCGACGGACAGGTATCACACATTTTCTTTTTCGATATTCGCATTGGGGAGCTCTAGAAAGTAGCCCGGAAAAAGTTTGGATGATTTTCGAGATCCGGAAGCCACCCTTAAGCGAGATTGAAAAATCGAAAAAAATCGACAAAAATCGTATCTCCCGACGTACAGGTATCACACATTTTCTTTTTCGATATTCCCATTAAGGAGCTCTAGAAAGTAGTGTGGAAAAATTTTGGATGAATTTCGAGATCCGGAAGCCACCCTTAAGCGAGGTTGAAAAATTGAAAAAAATCGAAAAAAAAATCGTATCTCCCGACGGACAGGTATCACACATTTTCTTTTTCGATATTCGCATTGGGGAGCTCTAGAAAGTAGCCCGGAAAAAGTTTGGATGATTTTCGAGATCCGGAAGCCACCCTTAAGCGAGATTGAAAAATCGAAAAAAATCGACAAAAAATCGTATCTCCCGACGTACAGGTATCACACATTTTCTTTTTCGATATTCCCATTAAGGAGCTCTAGAAAGTAGTGTGGAAAAAGTTTGGATGATTTTCAAGATCCGGAAGCCACCCTTAAGCGAGGTTGAAAAATCCAAAAAAATCGACAAAAAATCGTATCTCCCGACGTACAGGTATCACACATTTTATTTTTCGATATTTGCATTAGGGAGCTCTAGAAAGTAGTCTGGAAAAAGTTTGGATGATTTTCGAGATCCGGAAGCCACCCTTAAGCGAGATTGAAAAATCTAAAAAAATCGAAAAAAAATCGTATCTCCCGACGGACAGGTATCACACATTTTCTTTTTCGATATTCGCATTGGGGAGCTCTAGAAAGTAGCCCGGCAAAAGTTTGGATGATTTTCGAGATCCGGAAGCCACCCTTAAGCGAGATTGAAAAATCGAAAAAAATCGACAAAAAATCGTATCGCCCGACGTCCAGGTATCACACATTTTCTTTTTCGATATTCCCATTAAGGAGCTCTAGAAAGTAGTGTGGAAAAAGTTTGGATGATTTTCGAGATCCGGAAGCCACCCTTAAGCGAGGTTGAAAAATCCAAAAAAATCGAAAAAAAATCGTATCTCCCGACGTACAGGTATCACACATTTTCTTTTTCCATATTCGCATTAGGGAGCTCTAGAAAGTAGCCCGGAAAAAGTTTGGATGATTTTCGAGATCCGGAAGCCACCCTTAAGCGAGGTTGAAAAATCGAAAAAAATCGACAAAAAATCGTATCTCGCGACGGACAGGTATCACACATTTTCTTTTTCGATATTCGCATTGGGGAGCTCTAGAAAGTAGCCCGGAAAAAGTTTGGATGATTTTCGAGATCCGTAAGCCACCCTTAAGCGAGATTGAAAAATCGAAAAAAATCGACAAAAAATCGTATCTCCCGACGTACAGGTATCACATATTTTCTTTTTCGATATTCCCATTAAGGAGCTCTAGAAAGTAGTGTGGAAAAAGTTTGGATGATTTTCGAGATCCGGAAGCCACCCTTAAGCGAGGTTGAAAAATCCAAAAAAATCGAAAAAAAATCGTATTTCCCGACGGACAGGTATCACACATTTTCTTTTTCGATATTCGCATTGGGGAGCTCTAGAAAGTAGCCCGGCAAAAGTTTGGATGATTTTCGAGATCCGGAAGCCACCCTTAAGCGAGATTGAAAAATCGAAAAAAATCGACAAAAAATCGTATCTCCCGACGTCCAGGTATCACACATTTTCTTTTTCGATATTCCCATTAAGGAGCTCTAGAAAGTAGTGTGGAAAAAGTTTGGATGATTTTCGAGATCCGGAAGCCACCCTTAAGCGAGGTTGAAAAATCCAAAAAAATCGAAAAAAAATCGTATCTCCCGACGTACAGGTATCACACATTTTCTTTTTCCATATTCGCATTAGGGAGCTCTAGAAAGTAGCCCGGAAAAAGTTTGGATGATTTTCGAGATCCGGAAGCCACCCTTAAGCGAGGTTGAAAAATCGAAAAAAATCGACAAAAAATCGTATCTCGCGACGGACAGGTATCACACATTTTCTTTTTCGATATTCGCATTGGGGAGCTCTAGAAAGTAGCCCGGAAAAAGTTTGGATGATTTTCGAGATCCGGAAGCCACCCTTAAGCGAGATTGAAAAATCGAAAAAAATCGACAAAAAATCGTATCTCCCGACGTACAGGTATCACACATTTTCTTTTTCGATATTCCCATTAAGGAGCTCTAGAAAGTAGTGTGGAAAAAGTTTGGATGATTTTCGAGATCCGGAAGCCACCCTTAAGCGAGGTTGAAAAATCCAAAAAAATCGAAAAAAAATCGTATCTCCCGACGGACAGGTATCACACATTTTCTTTTTCGATATTCGCATTGGGGAGCTCTAGAAAGTAGCCCGGCAAAAGTTTGGATGATTTTCGAGATCCGGAAGCCACCCTTAAGCGAGATTGAAAAATCGAAAAAAATCGACAAAAAATCGTATCTCCCGACGTACAGGTATCACACATTTTCTTTTTCGATATTCCCATTAAGGAGCTCTAGAAAGTAGTGTGGAAAAAGTTTGGATGAATTTCGAGATCCGGAAGCCACCCTTAAGCGAGGATGAAAAATCGAAAAAAATCGAAAAAAAATCGTATCTCCCGACGGACAGGTATCAAACATTTTCTTTTTCGATATTCGCATTGGGGAGCTCTAGAAAGTAGCCCGGAAAAAGTTTGGATGATTTTCGAGATCCGGAAGCCACCCTTAAGTGAGATTGAAAAATCGAAAAAAATCGACAAAAAATCCTATCTCCCGACGTACAGGTATCACACATTTTCTTTTCCGATATTCGCATTAGGGACCTCTAGAAAGTAGCCTGGAAAACGTTTGGATGATTTTCGAGATCCGGAAGCCACCCTTAAGCGAGATTGAAAAATCTAAAAAAAAATCTAAAAAAATGGTATCTTCCGACGTACAGGTATCACACATTTTCTTTTTCGATATTTGCATTAGGGAGCTCTACAAAGTAGTGTGGAAAAAATTTGGATGATTTTCGAGATCCGGAAGCCACCCCCTTAAGCGACTTTGAAAAATCGAAAAAAATTGACAAAAAATCGTATCTCCCGACGTACTTGTGTCACACATTTTATTTTTCGATATTCGCATTAGGGAGCTCTAGAAAGTAGTCTGGAAAAAGTTTGGATGATTTTCGAGATCCGGAAGCCACCCTTAAGCGAGATTGAAAAATCTAAAAAAAAATCGAAAAAAATTGTATCTTCCGACGTACAGGTATCACACATTTTCTTTTTCGATATTCGCATTAGGGAGCTCTAGAAAGTAGTGTGGAAAAAGTTTGGATGATTTTCGAGATCCGGAAGCCACCCTTAAGCGAGGTTGAAAAATCGAAAAAAAATCGACGAAAAATCGTATCTCCCGACGTACAGGTATCACACATTTTCTTTTTCGATATTCGCATTAGGGAGCTGTCGAAAGTGGTGTGGAAAAAGTTTGGATGATTTTCGAGATCCGGAAGCCACCCTTAAGCGAGGTTGAAAAATCGAAAAAAATCGAAAAAAATCGACAAAAAATCGTATCTCCCGACGTACAGGTATCACACATTTTCTTTTTCGATATTCGCATTAGGGAGCTCTAGAAAGTAGTGTGGAAAAAGTTTGGATGATTTTCGAGATCCGGAAGCCACCCTTAAGCGAGGTTGAAAAATCGAAAAAAAATCGACGAAAAATCGTATCTCCCGACGTACAGGTATCACACATTTTCTTTTTCGATATTCGCATTAGGGAGCTGTCGAAAGTGGTGTGGAAAAAGTTTGGATGATTTTCGAGATCCGGAAGCTACCCTTAAGCGAGGTTGAAAAATCGAAAAAAATCGAAAAAAATCGACAAAAAATCGTATCTCCCGACGTACAGGTATCACACATTTTATTTCTCCATATTCGCATTAGGGAGCTCTAGAAAGTAGTCTGGAAAAAGTTTGGATGATTTTCGAGATCCGGAAGCCACCCTTAAGCGAGATTGAAAAATCTAAAAAAAATCGAAAAAAATTGTATCTTCCGACGTACAGGTATCACACATTTTCTTTTTCGATATTCGCATTAGGGAGCTCTAGAAAGTAGCCCGGAAAAAGTTTGGATGATTTTCGAGATCCGGAAGCCACCCTTAAGCGAGGTTGAAAAATCGAAAGAAAAAAATCGAAAAAAATCGTATCTCCCCACGTACAGGTATCACACATTTTCTTTTTCGATATTCGCATTAGGGACCTCTAGAAAGTAGCCTGGAAAACGTTTGGATGATTTTCGAGATCCGGAAGCCACCCTTAAGCGAGATTGAAAAATCTAAAAAAAAATCGAAAAAAATTGTATCTTCCGACGTACAGGTATCACACATTTTCTTTTTCGATATTTGCATTAGGGAGCTCTACAAAGTAGTGTGGAAAAAATTTGGATGATTTTCGAGATCCGGAAGCCACCCTTAAGCGACTTTGAAAAATCGAAAAAAATTGACAAAAAATCGTATCTCTCGACGTACTTGTGTCACACATTTTGTTTTTCGATATTCGCATTAGGGAGCTCTAGAAAGTAGTCTGGAAAAAGTTTGGATGATTTTCGAGATCCGGAAGCCACCCTTAAGCGAGATTGAAAAATCTAAAAAAAATCGAAAAAAATCGTATCTTCCGACGTACAGGTATCACACATTTTCTTTTTCGATATTCGCATTAGGGAGCTCTAGAAAGTAGCCCGGAAAAAGTTTGGATGATTTTCGAGATCCGGAAGCCACCCTTAAGCGAGGTTGAAAAATCGAAAAAAATCGACAAAAAATCGTATCTCCCGACGTACAGGTATCACACATTTTATTTTTCGATATTCGCATTAGGGAGCTCTAGAAAGTAGTCTGGAAAAAGTTTGGATGATTTTCGAGATCCGGAAGCCACCCTTAAGCGAGGTTGAAAAAACGAAAAAATCGACAAAAAATCGTATCTCGCGACGTACAGGTATCACACATTTTATTTTTCGATATTCGCATTAGGGAGCTCCTAAAAGTAGCCTGACAAAAATTTAGACGATTTTCGGCGTCTGTGAGCCACCCTTAGGCGGGGGTGAAAAATTGATAGACTGCTTGAATATAAAAAAGGGCCTTGAAAGTATAAATAAAATGCGCAATCTGTCGGCATTTTGTACAAAAAATCCAAATAAAAGATCGGCTATGCATAACGATGGTTACATTTGTATAGATATCGATAAATTGTCGAGTTTTCATTTACAGATAACCTTTTATAAAATTATCGATGGGACAATGAAGAGAATTTTTTTTTCTTTGTCAAATCATGGCATATATCTTGGTTAATTTTAACGATTTTTTCATAAAAATTGTTACAAAACTAGATGAATATGAAGTTGATAATATGAGTATAAACCCGATCCTTTCATAACTAGTTATGTCTATGAAAAAAATCACAATTATTGGCGACTAAGCACCCGTTACGTAACGGAATAGGGGGGTGGGTACAAATTGGGAAATTTGGCGTTACGTAATTTGTGTACGCCTCCTAGTCGATTTTCGAGTTCCGGCAGCCACCGTTAGCTCGTGGTGTAAATAGAAAAAAATAGTATCTACCGACGTACGTCTGTCACACATTTATTTTTTCGATATTTGCATTGGAAAGCGCCAAAACGTAGCCTGAAAAAAAATTCGACCGTTTTAGAGTCAGAAATTCACTCTAAAGAAGATGAAGATTCGGAAGCCGTCATGTACGCATATTGCAACATTACCGTTTCATCAATTGCATCATGGAGCTCCAAAAACGATCTCAAATAGTACATTGTGTACCAAGGAGACAAAGTGGACATACAAGCCACTGTCGCCACGATGCACACGAGTATTTATATGACTAAATCATGTTTTCCGACATTCAAAAGTCGATATTTCGAAAACTCCGGCGCGTCACAAAACTTTCTTTTAAGGGGATCCCTTGAAATATTAAAGGAAACGTCTGTGCGAAATCTCAGCTGGATCGAAGGTGGGGCCTTTTCGGATCAAATTGAAGTTTGCATCTTTGGATCATTTCATTTGACAAATTTTCGTTACGAAAAACCCTCAATCACTTTTCAAGTAGCTTATTGAGAGATCTAGAATTTAAATCTGCAAAAAAAGATTTTTATAAATAATGAAAATGACGAAATACAGATACAAAAGACACTTTCGTTCATTTTCAACGATGCAAACTTGAACACCATCCTTTTCGGAACTTCACTCAAAGTTTCGAATGACGCTATAAGTCTGTCAAATTTAATCTGATCACCGTGAAATTTTTAGTGAACGTTTATAAGATTATACACTGTCCAAATATATTAGTTTCGGAAAAAGTTATTTTTCGACTTTTACAAGTTGACATAACCCCTTAAGAAGGAATGGCCCCCGAAGCATAACTTCGATGCACCCCAGCTCGCGCCGGTACGTCAAATTCTCTCGAGACACTGGAACACAGTGCAACCAGATCGCGCGTAAAAGTTACCCCCTCTCTAGTCTCTTACACGCCCATCACACAATCATAGCAGCGCGTGTCCGTGAGCGAGCGATGCTCAGACATCTTCGGAAAAAGCTGAGCGCGGTCGAAGTTTCCCGACCGCGCCTTCGGCAGCTACACCAATGCACGAACGCCGAGCACGTTCCTGTGCGGCCAAGCCGAAACGAAGGCTTCGAGGGAAAAAGCAATCTGAGCACGACCGTCGGGTGACGTCACGCGCGAGGCTTTTAGATAATTGCAATGCTTATTTAGCTCTCAATTCTCTGCGTTATTAATGTATACAAAAAAATGTATCGCGAACTCTAATCGCTTATTTTTTTAGTTTATACGTTAATTTAAATATAATAATAAATCTTAATTACAACTTATTTATCTTCTTAAAAATTGTTTACGCTTTACTCTCACCCGTCCTTATGCCAAATAAATTATAATTCATAAAAGTAAGCGGAAATATATTTATATTCGTATTATTATATTCATTCTCATACTTTCATCAAGCGATAAAGTATTACCTCAAAAACAAGTCAATTATCTATCCGGCCGCGAATCGTAAGTGCTTGTGTGAGTAAAGCGTAAACAATTTTTTGGAAGATAAATAAGTTGTAATTTAGATTTATTATTGTATTTGAATTAACGTACAAACTAATAAAATATGCGGTCACAGTGCGCGATAAATTATTCGACACTTAAAGATAACTAATTAAAATAATAATGATAACTAATTAAAATAACTAAACAAATAAGAATTAATAAAATAATAAATAACAAAACTACTGAGCGCGGGAACCCGCGCCCCTGTGGACCGACGTCAGGAACGCTACCAACGGGACCGTCTCATCGCTTGTAGTATATGTGCACTTTCTGGTACTTACGATTGGCGGCCGGATGGACGATTGGCTCGTTTTTGGGGAGCATGCTTTATCGCTTGATGAAAGTGTATGAGAATGAATATAATAATACGAATATAAATATATTTCCGCTTACTTTTATGAATTATAATTTTGTTTGGAATAAGGACGGGTGTGAGTAAAGCGTAAACAATTTTTTAGAAGATAAATAAGTTGTAACTTAGATTTATTATTATTTTTAAATTAACGTATAAACTAAAAAAATAAGCGATCATAATGCGCGATACTTTTTTTTGTATACATTAATAACGCAGAGAATCAAGAGCTTATTTATAAGCATTGAAATCATCTAAAAGCGTCGCGCGTGCCGCCGGGTAACGTCACGCCCGAGTCGTGCTCAGATTGCTTTTTCCCTCGATCGAACGTGCTCAGCGTCCATGCATTGGTGTAGCTGCCGAAGGCACGGTCGGGAAAATTCGACCGCGCTCGGCTCTTTCCGAAGATGTCCGAGCGTCGCTCGCTCACGGACACGCGCTATTATGATTGGGTGATGAGCGCGTAAGAGACTAGAGAGGGGGTAACTTTTACGCGCGATCTGGCTGCACTGCTTTATCATTGTCTCGTATTGCACCTTCTTAACGCGACGAAGCATTTACAATGTAACGTTGCCTCCACGAAACGCGTGTGTGGCGGTGTGCGTACGACACGTTAGCACACGCAGTCGAAGACTGTTTTCTTCCACAACGCTGTCCCTTCACAGCGAATTCACACTTCGTGTGGGTATGTGTATGTACATACACATACACACTTAGCGTCGAGAAAGCGTTTTGTTTTTTTGCTCAACGCCGACTTCGCAAGCCATCCAAGATTTCGGAGAATCGAAGCAAGAGTTCTCGCTGGCGACTGGCTCTTCTGTGCGTGAGATAAATGTTAAAAATGAACTATTTTAACAAATGACAATATTGGAATTAGGAAATTCTGCGTTACGTAATTTATGGACGGCCCCTGATTGGATAAAGTTTCGAGAAGCGAAAACCGAATTTCGTTTTGAAATTTGACTCACACTTCCCTTTTTATATTTTAAGAGATTCCCTAATATTATATAGATATAGATGTTTGATCGAAATTGTGGTTTTTGCCAAAAATCGATGAAAGGCTAAATCTACCACCTTTTATTCGTCTTTTGAGAATTACAATTTTTTTGGCACTGATCCGAATTTCCGGTGCTAAAGAATGTTGATAGTTGAACAACGGGAACAAATTTTTGTTTAATGAAAACAAAAATGAATTAAAAGTTTTTTTTTACAAAAAAATTAATTTAAAAAAATCGAAAATAAATTGTTACATTTTTTTTTATAGCACTGAACGTTTTTCATGATATGACGAGTGATTGGAGTTGTCGGAATTCACAGGTCTTTGAATGTGTGCGTGTGGAACAGGCACAAAAAGAAGCGTAAATCCAACCGAGCATCCTCTACGTGGTACGCTTTAGGTTACGCTAATACAGGTGGTGAATAAAATTGTTATAAAAAAAATCTTGATCTAATGATCGTGGGACGTATGCGTAATGTGTCGTATCGTATCGTAGGGATGTAAATTGTACACACGCACACATTAAAAGAACTGTGAATTCCAACAACTCCAATCGCTCGTCGTATCATGAAAAACGTTCAGGGCTATAAAAAAATCTAACAATTTATTTTCGATTTTTTTCAATAAATTTATTTAAAAAAAAAAAAAATTTCATTTAATTTTTTTTTCGTGAAACAAAAATTTGTTCCCGTTGTTCAACAATCAACATTTTTAGCACCGAAAATCCGGACCAGTGCCAAAAAAAATTGTGATTCTCAAAGGACGAATAAAAGGTGGTAGATTTAGCCTTTAATCGATTTTTGGCTAAAACCACAATTTCTATCATTCGGAACACAATGAAAAAACAATCGCAGGGGTTTAAACTTTTGAGGGCTTTTGTAGGATACTTTGAGGTAATAAAAAACCGATTTTTTTTTATCTATTCGATATTGGCAAAATAATCCTTAGTTAAAAGAATATTCGTAAATATGCCATTTTTCACGTTTTTTTAAATCCATTTTCCGCATAAAAAAAATCAAGATGAAAAAAATGATAAAATCGTCTTATAGAGAATACTTCGAAGTTTCCAAAACCCTCTGGTTTTATTTCTGTGCGACCATTAGTCTCCGAGTAATCAGTCAAAAGTGTCATTTTTGCTTTGAACATCGATATCTCAGCGAGAAAAAATCGTACAGAGCTATCCCACCGCTCAAATTAAAGGGGAAGAATCCAGCTAGACGATCCTTTTAATCCGATCATTCAAAAAAAAAATTACTAAAGTCCGTGCAGACTGTTCAAGATGAGCAAACATTTTGAAAAATTTTTTTACTCTGGTTTTTCGATGGCGACTAAAAATTGGCTGATGCGAAAAATTGTTGAGCTCAAGATCTCAAAGCTAGAGATTCACACCTTCAATTTGTTTATTTTTATTTTGCTGTACGACCATTTTTCGCGGAGTTACAGCTATTTGAAAATGATGGTGTTGAAGTTCGCATCGTTGGAACGCAACGAAAGTTTCGTTTTACATTTTATTTTCCATATTTTTATTGTTACAGCGCGATCTTTTTTGATATATTCATAATATAGATCGCTAAATAAATATCTTTAAAAATAATTGATGAAATTTTGTTGGTGAAATGTGCCAAATGAAATTAAATTCGATGCAGTCCAACGATGCAAACTTCAGCATCGTTGAAAATGACCCTAAAATTGGCGGACTTTTTCAATATCCTTCAATTCTTTTGCCTACTGTGTATATAATATTTGATAAATTCAACAATTCTCAATTGAGAGTACTACCAGTATGATTGTTTATCATAATTTGTCATTCCTTGACCTCCTGAAATGATACCTATTGAAGAAAATATTTCGCTTGAACATGGATTCGAACCTACCACCTACCCATCTATACTACGCAAGCTGCCGCTGTCCTACCGGGTACTTATGTTATTCTGATAGTAGATTTGGCTTAACAGATGAAAGTAGCTGAAGTAGTAGATGAAGTAGTAGAAAGTAGAATAGCTGATACCTTCAATATAGATGGAATTTTGCACAGATCGTCTTTTTCATAATATATGTCACTGCTCAAATGGATTTTTGGCGCGTCGCAATAGTTTTCAAAATATCCAATTTTAAAAACTGATAAATTAATGCACTCATATATCTATATCTATCATAGCATGCTACCGCTGTCTACTTTAATGGTACGTTCCACAAATGATTTACGCCTTCACTATGAGATTACCATAATATTGTTCGTATACTCACTTTTCTTTTAACAATTTATATTCAACAAGTCTTAATGTTAACTATATAAATAGTACGAACTTGCACTGAGAAAATGGTCCATAGTATTTCGAAACAAACGGCCATGGTAAAAGTGGGCATAGTTCAATTTCCTATAGTTTATCGACACCCCTATCATAATATGGTTAACACAATCTATCTAATCGTGCCGTTTTGGTAGTGTGTTTTATTATCTATTGGGTGTACAACTTAAATCGGGCTGTTTTTTTTCCTTAAAACACGCACTTATTTGAATGATAAAATGAATTAATACATCAATAAAAATATTGTCCATGGCTAGCCACTACTTTTCCGCATCTTTCTGGTAATTTATGAATTCCGTCGCGGAAGAAGCGTTCACCATTTGAAGCCAAGAATGAATCAAACCATTTTTCATACCCTGTTGTGACGTGGAGCGTATTCCAGTCAAAGCGTTCTGCATCGATCGAAACAAATGGTAGTCGGAAGGGGCAAGGTCTGGGCTATAAGGAGGGAGAGCCAGAATTTCCCACCCGCTATTTTCCAAATAGTTTTTAACTACAATAGCAACGTGAGGCCGAGCGTTGTCATGTTAAAAGATTATGGACTCGTGTCTGGTCGCATATTCCGGACGTTTTTCGGCTATAGCTCGCTTTAAACGGATCAATTGTTGCCTGTAGCTGTACACCATAAACGTCTACAGACATTCGGTGGGCTTCAACTGCACTTTTCTTCCAATTGGAACAGAAAATTTAAAAAAAATGCTCACCGACTTTGAGCATATAACGTAAGCCCACCTCTGGCACGGCAGAGGCATGTGTAAAACTTAACACGGATTATTCTCGAAACAGCTTTCTTCCAATTGGCGTAACAAATAAATTCAACAATTTTCACTCGATTTACTTCAAATTTAAAAGTTATGTTCCTAAATGCATTTCGCAGAGAAGTACGTGCGGAATTTCTGATGAATCGAAAACTCTTCATTTTATGAGCAGATTTATACGAAATTTTTCACTGAAAATTTAAATTCAATTCAATTTCAAGTTCGAATACCTACAACTTTTGAATAAAACAATATTTTTTTAATTCCGTACGTTTCGATTTTTCTCGGTTTTTCACCCTCGCTTAAGGGTGGCTTCCGGATCTCGAAAATCATCCAAACTTTTTCCACACTACTTTCTAGAGCTCCTTAATGGGAATATCGAAAGAGAAAATGTGTGATACCTATACGTCGGGAGATACGATTTTTTGTCGATTTTTTTCGATTTTTCAACATCGCTTAAGGGTGGCTTCCGAATGTCGAAAATCATCCAAACTTTTTCCGGGCTACTTTCTAGAGCTCCCAAATGCGAGTATCGAAAAAGAAAATGTGTGATACCTGTACGTCGGAGGATACAATTTTTTTTCGATTTTTTTAGATTTTTCAATCTCGCTTAAGGGTGGCTTCTGGATCTCGTAAATCATCCAAACTTTTTCCAGACTACTTTCTAGAGCTCCCTAATGCAAATGTCGAAAAATAAAATGTGTGATACCTGTACGCCGGGAGATACGATTTTTTGTCGATTTTTGTCGATTTTTCAACCTCGCTTAAGGCTGGCTTCCGGATCTCGAAAATCATCCAAACGTTTTCCACACTACTTTCTAGAGCTCCCTAATGCGAACATCGAAAAATAAAATGTGTGATACCTGTACGTCGGGAGATACGATTTTTTGTCAATTATTTTCGATTTTTCAACCTCGCTTAAGGGTGGCTTCCGGATCTCGAAAATCATCCAAACTTTTTCCGGGCTACTTTCTAGAGCTCCCTAATGCGAATATCGAAAAAGAAAATGTGTGATACCTGTACGTCGGGAGATACGATTTTTTTTCGATTTATTTGGATTTTTCAACCTCGCTTAAGGGTGGCTTCCGGATCTCGAAAATCATCCAAACTTTTTCCACACTACTTTCTAGAGCTCCTTAATGGGAATATCGAAAAAGAAAATGTGTGATACCTGGACGTCGGGAGATACGATTTTTTGTCGATTTTTTTCGATTTTTCAATCTCGCTTAAGGGTGGCTTCCGGATCTCGAAAATCATCCAAACTTTTTCCGGGCTACTTTCTAGAGCTCCCCAATGCGAATATCGAAAAAGAAAATGTGTGATACCTGTCCGTCGGGAGATACGATTTTTTGTCGATTTTTTTCGATTTTTCAACCTCGCTTAAGGGTGGCTTCCGGATCTCGAAAATCATCCAAACTTTTTCCGGGCTACTTTCTAGAGCTCCCTAATGCAAATATCGAAAAATAAAATGTGTGATACCTGTACGTCGGGAGATACGATTTTTTGTCGATTTTTTTGGATTTTTCAACCTCGCTTAAGGGTGGCTTCCGGATCTCGAAAATCATCCAAACTTTTTCCACACTACTTTCTAGAGCTCCTTAATGGGAATATCGAAAAAGAAAATGTGTGATACCTGTACGTCGGGAGATACGATTTTTTGTCGATTTTTTTCGATTTTTCAATCTCGCTTAAGGGTGGCTTCCGGATCTCGAAAATCATCCAAACTTTTGCCGGGCTACTTTCTAGAGCTCCCCAATGCGAATATCGAAAAAGAAAATGTGTGATACCTGTCCGTCGGGAGATACGATTTTTTTTCGATTTTTTTGGATTTTTCAACCTCGCTTAAGGGTGGCTTCCGGATCTCGAAAATCATCCAAACTTTTTCCACACTACTTTCTAGAGCTCCTTAATGGGAATATCGAAAAAGAAAATGTGTGATACCTGTACGTCGGGAGATACGATTTTTTGTCGATTTTTTTCGATTTTTCAATCTCGCTTAAGGGTGGCTTCCGGATCTCGAAAATCATCCAAACTTTTTCCGGGCTACTTTCTAGAGCTCCCCAATGCGAATATCGAAAAAGAAAATGTGTGATACCTGTCCGTCGGGAGATACGATTTTTTGTCGATTTTTTTCGATTTTTCAACCTCGCTTAAGGGTGGCTTCCGGATCTCGAAAATCATCCAAACTTTTTCCACACTACTTTCTAGAGCTCCTTAATGGGAATATCGAAAAAGAAAATGTGTGATACCTGTACGTCGGGAGATACGATTTTTTTCGATTTTTCAATCTCGCTTAAGGGTGGCTTCCGGATCTCGAAAATCATCCAAACTTTTTCCGGGCTACTTTCTAGAGCTCCCCAATGCGAATATCGAAAAAGAAAATGTGTGATACCTGTCCGTCGGGAGATACGATTTTTTGTCGATTTTTTTCGATTTTTCAACCTCGCTTAAGGGTGGCTTCCGGATCTCGAAAATCATCCAAACTTTTTCCGGGCTACTTTCTAGAGCTCCCTAATGCAAATATCGAAAAATAAAATGTGTGATACCTGTACGTCGGGAGATACGATTTTTTGTCGATTTTTTTGGATTTTTCAACCTCGCTTAAGGGTGGCTTCCGGATCTCGAAAATCATCCAAACTTTTTCCACACTACTTTCTAGAGCTCCTTAATGGGAATATCGAAAAAGAAAATGTGTGATACCTGGACGTCGGGAGATACAATTTTTTGTCGATTTTTTTCGATTTTTCAATCTCGCTTAAGGGTGGCTTCCGGATCTCGAAAATCATCCAAACTTTTGCCGGGCTACTTTCTAGAGCTCCCCAATGCGAATATCGAAAAAGAAAATGTGTGATACCTGTCCGTCGGGAGATACGATTTTTTTTCGATTTTTTTCAAATTTTCAACCTCGCTTAAGGGCGGCTTCCGGATCTCGAAACTCATCCAAACTTTTTCCGGGCTACTTTCTAGAGCTCCCTAATGCGAATATCGAAAAAGAAAATGTGTGATATCTGTACGTCGGAAGATACAATTTTTTTTTCGATTTTTTTAGATTTTTCAATCTCGCTTAAGGGTGGCTTCCGGATCTCGAAAATCATCCAAACTTTTTCCAGACTACTTTCTAGAGCTCCCTAATGCAAATATCGAAAAATAAAATGTGTGATTCCTGTACGTCGGGAGATACGATTTTTTGTTGATTTTTTTGGATTTTTCAACCTCGCTTAAGGGTGGCTTCCGGATCTCGAAAATCATCCAAACTTTTTCCACACTACTTTCTAGAGCTCCTTAATGGGAATATCGAAAAAGAAAATGTGTGATACCTGTACGTCGGGAGATACGATTTTTTGTCGATTTTTTTCGATTTTTCAATCTCGCTTAAGGGTGGCTTCCGGATCTCGAAAATCATCCAAACTTTTTCCGGGCTACTTTCTAGAGCTCCCCAATGCGAATATCGAAAAAGAAAATGTGTGATACCTGTCCGTCGGGAGATACGATTTTTTGTCGATTTTTTTCGATTTTTCAACCTCGCTTAAGGGTGGCTTCCGGATCTCGAAAATCATCCAAACTTTTTCCACACTACTTTCTAGAGCTCCTTAATGGGAATATCGAAAAAGAAAATGTGTGATACCTGTACGTCGGGAGATACGATTTTTTTCGATTTTTCAATCTCGCTTAAGGGTGGCTTCCGGATCTCGAAAATCATCCAAACTTTTTCCGGGCTACTTTCTAGAGCTCCCCAATGCGAATATCGAAAAAGAAAATGTGTGATACCTGTCCGTCGGGAGATACGATTTTTTGTCGATTTTTTTCGATTTTTCAACCTCGCTTAAGGGTGGCTTCCGGATCTCGAAAATCATCCAAACTTTTTCCGGGCTACTTTCTAGAGCTCCCTAATGCAAATATCGAAAAATAAAATGTGTGATACCTGTACGTCGGGAGATACGATTTTTTGTCGATTTTTTTGGATTTTTCAACCTCGCTTAAGGGTGGCTTCCGGATCTCGAAAATCATCCAAACTTTTTCCACACTACTTTCTAGAGCTCCTTAATGGGAATATCGAAAAAGAAAATGTGTGATACCTGGACGTCGGGAGATACAATTTTTTGTCGATTTTTTTCGATTTTTCAATCTCGCTTAAGGGTGGCTTCCGGATCTCGAAAATCATCCAAACTTTTGCCGGGCTACTTTCTAGAGCTCCCCAATGCGAATATCGAAAAAGAAAATGTGTGATACCTGTCCGTCGGGAGATACGATTTTTTTTCGATTTTTTTCAAATTTTCAACCTCGCTTAAGGGCGGCTTCCGGATCTCGAAACTCATCCAAACTTTTTCCGGGCTACTTTCTAGAGCTCCCTAATGCGAATATCGAAAAAGAAAATGTGTGATATCTGTACGTCGGAAGATACAATTTTTTTTTCGATTTTTTTAGATTTTTCAATCTCGCTTAAGGGTGGCTTCCGGATCTCGAAAATCATCCAAACTTTTTCCAGACTACTTTCTAGAGCTCCCTAATGCAAATATCGAAAAATAAAATGTGTGATTCCTGTACGTCGGGAGATACGATTTTTTGTTGATTTTTTTGGATTTTTCAACCTCGCTTAAGGGTGGCTTCCGGATCTCGAAAATCATCCAAACTTTTTCCACACTACTTTCTAGAGCTCCTTAATGGGAATATCGAAAAAGAAAATGTGTGATACCTGTACGTCGGGAGATACGATTTTTTGTCGATTTTTTTCGATTTTTCAATCTCGCTTAAGGGTGGCTTCCGGATCTCGAAAATCATCCAAACTTTTTCCGGGCTACTTTCTAGAGCTCCCCAATGCGAATATCGAAAAAGAAAATGTGTGATACCTGTCCGTCGGGAGATACGATTTTTTTTCGATTTTTTTCAATTTTTCAACCTCGCTTAAGGGTGGCTTCCGGATCTCGAAAATCATCCAAACTTTTTCCACACTACTTTCTAGAGCTCCTTAATGGGAATATCGAAAAAGAAAATGTGTGATACCTGTACGTCGGGAGATACGATTTTTTTTCGATTTTTTTCGATTTTTCAATCTCGCTTAAGAGTGGCTTCCGGATCTCGAAAATCATCCAAACTTTTTCCGGGCTACTTTCTTGAGCTCCCCAATGCGAATATCGAAAAAGAAAATGTGTGATACCTGTCCGTCGGGAGATACGATTTTTTTTCGATTTTTTTCAATTTTTTAACCTCGCTTAAGGGTGGCTTCCGGATCTCGAAATTCATCCAAACTTTTTCCACACTACTTTCTAGAGCTCCTTAATGGGAATATCGAAAAAGAAAATGTGTGATACCTGTACGTCGGGCGATACGATTTTTTGTCGATTTTTTTCGATTTTTCAATCTTGCTTAAGGGTGGCTTCCGGATCTCGAAAATCATCCAAACTTTTTCCGGGCTACTTTCTAGAGCTCCCCAATGCGAATATCGAAAAAGAAAATGTGTGATACCTGTCCGTCGGGAGATGCGATTTTTTTTCGATTTTTTTCAATTTTTCAACCTCGCTTAAGGGTGGCTTCCGGATCTCGAAAATCATCCAAACTTTTTCCACACTACTTTCTAGAGCTCCTTAATGGGAATATCGAAAAAGAAAATGTGTGATACCTGTACGTCGGGAGATACGATTTTTTTTCGATTTTTTTCGATTTTCACCCACGCTTAAGGGCGATTTCTGGGAGACGTACATGGCGGATATATGTTTTTTCTTCACCAAACACATAAAGCAACCAGTTGATTATCAAAAATTGAAAAAAAAAAAAAAAAAAATTTCGTTGCATTTGCAACGATGCAAACTTCAGTATCATATAGTCAAGGTAGAATAGGTGGTACAGAGAGATAAGGACAAAAGGAGTACCGGCATACATAAAGGCAGGAATGTGCGAAGAAAGATATAGGAGAATAGCGAGGTTTAGATTAAGGAATGAAATGCGGGAAGGAAGGTATTGGGAAGCAGAGGAAGAGAGAACGTGCAGATTGTGCGGAGAGGAATTAGAAACGTGGGAGCACGTGATAGACGCAGAGAGGGACAGGAGAGGAAAGTGGAATAGGGGAATGGATAAGAGAAATACTGGATGAAGGAGGAGGAGGAGAAGAATGGAGGAGGCAATTGGAGAAGAGTAGGAAAGAACGGGAAAGGGAGCTAGGCAGGGAAGAGAGCGAATAGGAAGAGGAATGATAGAGGAATGGAGTGAAAGAAGGAAACGGAAGTCAGGGAGGCGAGGCGAGGGGAGAGAGAGAGATAGGCTAAGGAAAATAGAATAAGGCGAAGCGAAAGAGCGGAATAGTTTGTAAGAGCGAGTGAATAGTTACGTAGTTTTAAGTAGTATAATTAGAATAAGGAATATTGTACGGAAAGCCATTGTAACCCCGAGGGCATCAATAAACATTACATACATGCAGGGCATATTATCGCTCCTGAGGAAAAGTTTCATTGAACTATTAGAAAATATTTTATTTTGTATCCCAAAAATTACACTGCGTTAATTTGAGGATTGTTTATGGCATTTAACAAATTGTAATTTTTTCCCGGTTATGCTATATATTGTGCATTGTTTATTATTTTATGTATCGCAATTACAGATACAAATACAGCATTACTTATGAGAAATGTCAATTTTCAAAATGTCATAAGCGATTTTTAAAGTTACAGCCATTTTGTGATTGAAAATAAAAGCATTTTTAAATAGTTTAATTGATACTTTTCCGACGAGCACTATTATAATTTTTTAAAAGAAAATCTGTAAAAAAATAATGATGCTTGATGTACATAAAACTATTCACTATCTGCATTATTTGCTATTTCACAGTATAAAAATTTGTCAATGAAGTCGTTCATTTTATAACATTGTTAAATGTAAAAATTCATGGGTCCGCTCGTTTATTTTTAACAGTTTCACATAGTAAAAAGTCGCGTGTCGATCCATCTACTGTTTACAATTTCACATTGTAAAAATTCGGACCCACGCTGTTTTGGGTGTCAACACTCAAAAAAAGGTGTCAACGCTAATTTGGGTGGCGACACCCAAAAAAACGGTTTTAACACTGATCTGGACCGAGGCTGTTTTGAGTATCGATACCCAAAAAGACGGTGTCGACACTGATTTTGGTGTCGACACCATAAAAAAAAACGGCGTTGACACTGATCTTGACCTACGCTCTTTTGGGTGTCAACACCAAAAGTAAAGGTGTCAACACTGATTTGGGTGTCGACACCCAAATAAATGGTGTTGACACTGATCTAGACCGAGGCTGTTTTCAGTGTCGACATCTAAATAATTTAGTGTTGACACCATATTTGTGCACGTGCATGAAGTCCGTGTCGTTATGGCTTTTTTGAGTGTCAACACCGAAATTCTGAAAAATCACAGTGCACACTCCTTCCTACATACAATGAATACAAGCATATGTATGCCCAACTCATTTTTCAATTCATTCTAGGATATTGGGATGAATTAATGAAAAGAGGGAGTTTTTGGAAGGTTTAACGATTATAAGAGCAATAACATTTGGTATTATTCTTGGAACGTTTAGAAGAGCGGTACAATTTGTCGATTTTTTTTAAATTTTATTCTTTTATGTTACAAGTATTTATAATTTTATGAAGATTATAATATACGCATACATGAATTCATGGCACATAATGTTTTACATTTTATAAAATCGATAGTCTTAACTAGTCCGTTTCCCAAGTATCGGCTATTTTTACACCGTATTCAATGTTATCCAATCTGATTATTATGGCCGGAGCTATTATATCGTTTCTAAGAACAAATCCTCTTGTATGTGCCCTCAATCCCCGAATGTGTTTGGCTTCACCCAATGAACCATTATCTTAGTAACATTGAATAAATACTCCATTTATTATTTGCCCTTCGTCATTTATTAAGCTCACTATTGATAAAATTTCGGCGAAATGTCCGTCACTGTGTATATATTGTCACGGGTGTCGCGTGTTAACGTAGGCGGAGGGAGGGGGAAAGTAATAATAAATTCTCAAGTCTAGAAATAATAAAATTTCAAACTCAATTTGATTAACAAGATTCAATTATAAGACTCGATATAATAAAAAGAATTAATTTTTAATAAGAAAAATAAATAAAAGGTAAATCGGGACTCGATATAATGAAGTCCCTCCTCGCTTTCTCGACTCGTTTCGGATATTTTACATTTAACAAATTCACTCTAATATTGGGCGCCAGCCGTTCTCGGGCAACACGGCCGACCGCGTACGCAAGGTATCAATAACCAAGAAAACGATAACAAACGCTAGCTCGCATGAGACTCGATCTAAACGTTACGGGACATCTCGGGGTATCGGGGTTAGACGGGGTTCTACGAACGCAATAGCCTCTTACTTTCCGGACCACGAATATGTTAACTTTATTCTAGATAACACAAATTAATTATGAACAACGGAAGAAATAAGAAAAATACTAATGCCTCTATTTAACCCTTCGCGATGTCTTCTCGCGAGAGGTGTCACTCGAATCGGCCAATAGCCGTGGCCACGCAAAGCCGGGCCGCGGCTACGCGCACGCGAGGGGAATATTTTGAGGGACAACGGGAATCCGCCACTGCACCCTTTCACAATTTATACCGATCCTTAATGGTACATGACTTGGACAAATTATTCTAAATTACTTGCATTAACTTTTCGGAATTATTACTAAATTGAACATTAACTTTTCGTTGAAATTGTGAGCTAAATTAACATGGATGCCTTCGGCTTTTATGGACTATAAAATAACGTGAACATTGATATTTTCGTTCGGCGATGCGCACGGATGAGGGACGTCGATTTGGGGATTCACACGGGGAGAGGTGAAAGGGAACGATTCTAAAGTCGCCCGTGCTACACATTTTTCCGCACAAATTTTACTCGGCCTTTTGTCGCTCTTGGAAAGGAAGAAAAGAGAAGAACTAACAGATGTCAAAGACTCAAATCGCTTGACTCGGGTGAGATCCTGTAGCTCGATTTACGGATTTGTCTCTCTCTTTCTTTTGCCGGGGCTTGCGATCTATCTCGCGCTTTCGCCCGGAAATTCTCGTCCTCCGCTGACCACGCTCGGAGACTCAATGTCAGACCACGCCGCAGAGTTGCCAGATGTGTAGTGAGCGAAACCACCGCCAGACGCCGCTTGTATAGCTCAAAAACCGTGTGACTTTACGAAGCCCAAATAGCGCGGTAACAGCTCGCAAATAGCCTAAATCCGTGGTTTTGGTAGGTCGTGAAGGAAACGCACTGATATAAGTTAGAAATTGAATTATTTCTTTAATTATTTTGAAATCAAACATGATCAAAGATCTGTATTTTGTAGCAGGCTAAAACAATCACATAAATTACCAAATGCTTATTCCTTGAGATTACACTAGTAAAAAAATCACCCAGTTTCAATCACAGTCTCATATATGATATATGTATAAGAATATTAAAGTAAATCTTTACGTTCTCTAGAAATCTAAATCAACTATGTCCATTAGAGAAACATAAAATTCGTTTAGCAGGTCCTCCGCTTTCGAAATTTGAATCTCTAGTCTCTTGCGCGCCCATCACACAATCCATAGTAGCGCGTATGCGTGAGCGAGCGACACTCGGACATCTTCGAAAAGAGCCGAGCGCCGTTGAAGTTTCCCGACCGCGTCTTCGGTAGCTACACCAAAATACATGGACGCTGAGCACGTTCATGTGCGGCCATGCCAAAACGAAGGCTTCGAGGGAAAAAGCAATCTGAGCACGACTCGCGCGTGACGTCACCCAACGGCACGCGCGAGGCTTTTAGATGATTTCAATGCTTATTTAGCTCTTAATTCTCTGCGTTGTTAATGTATACAAAAAAATGTATCGCGCACTCCGATCGCTTATTGTTTTAGTTTATACGTTAATTTAAATATAATAATAGATCTCAATTACAACTTACTTATCTTCTAAAAAATTGTTTACGCTTTACTCACACCCGTCCGTATGCAAAAAAATTATAATTCATAAAAGTAAGCGGAAATCTATTTATATTCGTATTATTATATTCATTCTTATACTTTCATCAAGCGATAAAGCATTATCCCCAAAAACAAGCCAATCATTCATCCGGCCGCGAATCGCCAGTACCAGAAAGCGCACATATTCTACAAGCGTTGAGATGGTCCCGTTAGTAGCGTTCCTGACTTCGGTCCGCAGGGGCGCGGAATCGATCCCCGCGTTCAGTATTTTTTTTAAATTTATTATTACTATTAATTCTTATTTGATTAGTTATTTTTATTAGTTATCATTATTATTTTAATCAGTTATCTTTAACCCCTGCCCAGTCAGGCGATTAGAATCTAAAATTAGATTTTCGTGCCACTTTTGTGTTGGACAAAAATCTTCACAGATTTACCCTAAAATTTCAGTGTGAAGATTTTTAGGGTCGTTGAATCTGAATCTAAAATCGGATTTCCAAAATAAAAAATGGCGGATCCAATATGGCTGACGCAAATTTGAACAATGGTTTAATTCCGACAAAAGTGAGTACTATAGGGTTTTCAAGGTCACTGAATCCGAATTTGAAATAAGATTTCAAAAATTGAAAATGGCGGATCCAATATGGCGGACGCAAATTTGAAGAATGGTTTGATTCCGACGAAAGTAAAGTACCTCAGGGTTTTCGAGGTCGCTGGATCCAAATCTGAAATCGAATTTCCAAAATTGAAAATGGTGGCTCTAATATGACAGGAAAGGTTTTCAGTTTTAGCATGATTGATTTGATTTGAATTCGAGCGACTAAATGCGAGAAATCATTTAACATAATATTAATAATAATATAAATAATGTGAATGTCTAGCAAGAATTTTGACATGGACCAAAGACCAAGGACCATGGACCAAGAAACAGATCAAGAAGCCAAATGATGTTATTTCTTATAATAACAATATGGGAGATGTAGACAACACAGATCAGTCTATTTCTTCTTACGAAATAATTCACACGACCGTCAAGTGGCATCACAAATTATACTTTCATTTATTCGATACTGCAATTTATAATGCTTCCGTCGTCTATAATCATCTCTAAACTGACTCGGAAAAAGTGATTTCTTTACAGTTTCGTTGCGCACTGGCAATAGAGCTGTTAGAAGATCATTGTGATCAACACACATCATCCAAAGAGTATGATTGTAAACCCAAAAATCCTCTGCGCTCGTCACGAAGTTACTATCCATTCTATATTTCAGACGATAAGTACACAAGAAAGCGTTGCACTGAATGTTATTCCAAAAAACAAAGGAAGGCAACATTCTTTATGTGCAAAGATTGTGGTAATGTTCCACTGTGTGCGGTACCTTGCTTCTAAAAGTACGACGAATAACGGTATGATCAGGTGAAATACCGAAATTCTTTTTCATTTGTTGTCCAAACATAAAATAAATGATATAAATTAATGAAAAAAATCCACAAAGAATGAAAAAAACAATAGATACAGACAACAAAAAAGACTAAAAATAAAGTCGAAAAAAATTAAAATATGAATCGTAACAAGAAATTTGAAAAAAATGCAAGAAGCACAAAAGAATACATAATCGGAGTCAATGACCGCCACGTCCTCGATTCGTGACTCTGAGTTTGGCAGAGAGCGGGGTATAAAACCAAAGAAGTATTTTTCCACATTTGTTACTATGGATAGATTATCCTACATGATTTGCTAAATTTTTATTCATAATATTGTATCCGAGCGTCAGATACTTGAAGTTAGGACACAAATTCGAAATTTGCGACCATAAACATCCTAAAGATACACATTTTTGTCGAAATCAAACTACTTGTCGAATTTTCGTCTGTCATATTGGATCCGCCATTTTGAATTTTGGAAATCCCATTTTAAATTCGGTTTCAGCGACCTCAAAAACCATACGGTACCTACTTTCGTCGGAATCGAACCATTTTTCGAATTTGCGTCCGCCATATTGGATCCGCCATTTTGAATTTTGGAAATCCAATTTCAAATTCGGTTTCAGCGACCTCAATAACTATACGGTATCTACTTTCGTCGGAATCGAACCATTTTTCGAATTTGCTTCCGCCATTTTGAATTTTAGAAATCTGACTTCAAATTCGGATTCAGCGACCTCAAAAACCCTCAAACATTCACTTTCGTCGGAAACCATTCGTCATCAAACCATTTTTTGAATTTGCGTCCACCATATTGGATCCGCCATTTTGAATTTTGGAAATCTGATTTCAAATTCCGATTCAGCGACCTCAAAACCTAGGATTTACGAAATTCTAGTCAAATCGCTGTAGTAGAAATATGTTTTTTTTTTCAAATGCCCACATGTGTGTCATGACAAAAAAATGGCACGACTTTTTTGCCCATATATGTGTCACTGACAGTCAAAGGGTTAATTGTTGAATAATTTATCGCGCACTGTGACCGCTTATTTTATTAGTTTGTACGTGTTAAAAGGATTTAGGTAAATGCTCTGAATAAAGAAGAGGAAAAAAAACACCCTTCTACGATCGACTGTAAGGTAATGTATGACACTTTAATTAATATATATATAAATAATTCGCGTCTATAAATTAATCGTAAACGGACGCGTAATAGCCCGGGGAGGAGGAAAACCCCTCGCACGGCGGCTCCGACGCCGTTTCGGAGCACGGCTCCGATTAGAAACGCGCGACTCCGGCGCTCCTAAATTCGCTAGAGTTCTCGAGCCTCGTGGCTTATCGCGGCACACACATAGTCCTGACCCGATCGTGCGGGTACACCCACATAGTCCTTTACCCCGCCCGCACTTCAGACGCAGTACGGACGGATTGTCCACACAGTCCTTGCACTTGAATACACCACACAGACTTCTCGCCTCGCACACGTCTCGCTCGGTTCGCTACTCGGGGAAGAAGACCGGCTCTCGCGGCCCGCGTTCGCTTGTCTCCTTGCTCGCGTGCGCTGGCGCCCTCTCGCTCGGCAGCCATTCGACCGGCGCGCGTCGCCGGCCATTACGGCAATATATATTTAAATATTTACATTTATTCTTTTCTTTTTTTTTTAACATACGTTAATGTAAATATAATATAACTTCTAAATTACAACTTATTTCTCTTCTAAAAAATTGTTTACGCTTTACTCACACCCGTCCCTATGCCAAATAAATTGTAATTCATGAAGTAAGCGGAAATATATTTATATTCGTATTATTATATTAATTTTCATAATTTCATCAAGCGATAAAGCATTATCCCCAAGAAGAAGCCAATCGTCCATCCGGCCGCGAATCGTAAGTACCAGAAAGTGCACATATTCTACAAGCGATGAGATTGTTCCATAGGTAGCGTTCCTGGCTTCGGTCCGCAGGGGCGCGGGATCGTGACCCGCGCTCAGTGCTTTTTTTAAAATGATTTTTACTATTAATTCTTATTTGATTAGTTATTTTTATTAGTTATCATTGTTATTTTAATTAGTTATCTTTTAGTGTCGAAAAATTTGTCGCGCACTCTGACCGCTTATTTGATTAGTTTGTACGTTAATTGTAGTATAATGATAAATCTAAATTACAACTTATTCTTCTTCTAAAAAATTGTTTCGCTTCACTGACACCCGTCCCTGTGCCAAATAAATTGTAATTCATAAAAGTAAGCGGAAATATATTTATATTCGTATTATTATATTCATTCTCATATACTTTCATCAAGCGATAAAGGGTTTCTTAAAGGGCAACTTATTTCTCTTCTAAAAAATTGTTTACGCTTTACTCACACCCGTCCCTAAGCAAAATAAATTGTAATTCATGAAGTAAGCGGAAATATATTTATATTCGTATTATTATATTAATTTTCATAATTTCATCAAGCGATAAAGCATTATCCCCAAAAACAAGCCAATCATCCATCCGGCCGCAAATCGTAAGTTACGAGAATGAATATAATAATACGACTATAAATATATTTCCGCTTACTTTTATGAATTAGAATTTATTTGGCATAGGGACGGGTGTGAGTAAAGCGCAAACAATTTTTTAAAAGATAAATAAGTTGTAATTCAGATTTTTTATTACATTTAAATTAACGTACAAACTAATGAAATAAGCGGTCGGAGTGCGCGATAAATTTTTCGACACTAAAAGATAACTAATTAAAATAGTAATGATAACTAATGAAAATAAATAATCAAATAAGAATTAATAGTAATAAGAATTTTAAAAAAAGCACTGAGCGCGGGGAACGACCCCGCGCCCCTGCGGACTGAAGCCAGGAACGCAACCAACGAGACCATCTCATTGCTTGTAGAATAAGTGCACTTTCTAGTACTTACGATTCGCGGCCGGATGGATGATTGGCTTGTTTTTAGGGATAATGCTTTATCGCTTGATGAAAGTATAAGAATTAATATAATAATACGAATATAAATATATTTCCGCTTACTTTTATGAATTATAATTTTTTTGGCATAAGGACGGGTGTGAGTAAAGCGTAAACAATTTTTTAGAAGATAAATAAGTTGTAATTGAGATCTATTATAATATTTAAATTAACGTATAAACTAAAAAATAAGCGATCAGAGTGCGCGATACATTTTTTTGCATACATTAATAACGCAGAGAATCAAGAGCTAAATAAGCATTGAAATCATCTAAAAGCCTCGCGCGTGCCGTTGCGTGACGTCACGCGGGAGTCGTGCTCAGATTGCTTTTTCCCTCGAAGCCTTCGTTTTGGCATGGCCGCACATGAACGTGCTCAGCGTCCATGTATTGGTGTAGCTACCGAAGGCGCGGTCGGGAAACATCGACGGCGCTCGGCGCTTTCCGAAGAAGTCCGAGCGTCGCTCGCTCACGGACACGCGCTACTATGATTGTGTGATGGGCGCGCAAGAGACTAGAGAGGGGGTAACTTTTGTGCGTGATCTGGCTGCACTGCTTCGCTTGTCGGCTGAGAAGAGGACGCGGGGGTATACGAGTATATCGGGCTGAAGGAAAATGCTTTTTTATGTTGGTCGTTCGTTGTGTATTTTTATTTTATGATACGTAATTAATAAACAGTTTTTCTTTTTTACATTTGAAGTTTGCTTTTCCTCCAATTCATAATCGTAAACTTAAAATTCGTGGTGTCTGTGACCATGGATTCAAGCGGGACAATAATAGGCTTTTCGTGTCCATGATGCAATTTGATACAAACTTTAACTCACACCACGTGAATCGCATAGCAATCACTCGATGGCTGTATAATTGTATATTTTTATTTAAAATTTTAATAAATATGAATTCACTACGTTTAATTATTTATAGGTGTAAAATATATTACTCTAAAACCCATAATGAAAATTACCTCCATAAAATATTTTTTAACGATTGCGTTATCGACTTGGGTGCTCCTCTATTCTTCTATTTTGGCGCACACATACGTATAGTGTGTTAAAAAGAACACGATTTTTGTATAATCGTTTTGTTAGCGTGCTGTATTATGTTATGTGATGATATGTTTCTTATGTGCGTGAGTAAATACGTGATGATAATTTGTGACCGTAGTAAATTGTGTGTATGTGTGTATTTCCTCACTCCCTGTAAAAATGTGCGGATAGTTTTGTTTGAAGCGAACTATGTCCGGCGCGTCCCGTAGTTACATGGTCTAAGAACCCCAAGCCATTTTATTTTCGCATATGGCCCAAATCGCGCGTTAGCGCATTAAAAAAATTTGGGCCGCGAAATGGCCCCCCAAGATAGCCCAAATCGTGGTTTACAGCCCAATCTGGCAAATCTGCCACGCCGGCCGGCTTCTTCGTCTCGCTTCGAACTTTTCTCGAGACGACGGATCTCATGTCGATTCCTCGTTCGCGGCGCTCGCCGGCCGTGCCGCGCGAGAGCTGCAGTCTCTTGTGACGTGCGGTGGGTCGGAGACTCGGGAGATAGCAATAGGCTCTCGGAAGGCGAGTCCGATGCTTCTCGACATCGAGATATGGCGCTGATAGTGGAACTCGTGTCGATTGCCGGGCCGACGTGGCTCCAGTCGATAGTCCGCGTGGTCCTTCTGCGGGCCATCGTAGAGGGAGGGAACAGGAGGGATTTGTCGCTGATTTTATATAATCAGAACCGTAATGCTAAAATTAAAATGAACAAATAAAGATTAATAACGGTCCGTGGCGGAGATCAAGCCCGAGCATGGTCACGCGGGCTTTTTCTCTAAACTGTTGTGACGCAACGTCACAATATATTTGTTGCAACTCTTAGTATTGTCACGCACCAAGACAACTACAGTGCAAATTTCCATCTATTTAGGCTCTTTTATATACAGTCATTTTACCGCTACACGCTTGTTGTTCGTTAGTCAATATGTCATGTTCCCAACGATTAGGATCTTTCGTTATGGACATTCCAAAACCTTGGAAATCAGTGTTTACACTGTGTTTCGGGTGTCGTTACCGTTTTTTTGGGTGTCAACACCCAAAACAGCCTCGTTCAGATGAGTATCGACACCAAATTTTTTTTATGTTAAAATGGCAATTTGACACCCTACATGTGACACTCAACACCGAAAAATTACGGTGTCACGAGCTGTCAGGGTTTATGCCGAATACTCTATTTTTTAGCTCGTAGGCGTGGATCATATGCGCTCTTATTTCCGAATCCGTGCGGGAATGACTATCCGTAATAGGATACACTCGACTAAGTTGCTTGATTCTTCTCCCTTCGGTATAACAAAACGTGGATCCATACTTTCCATTGAACTGGGTCATGTTGAGAAGCGCCGCTCTAGCTATGGAGTCTACGGTACAAATTTGGTCGTAACGACGTTAATACCGTTAGGCTTCCAAGTCATACCCGTTTCGTACCAAATACCAACTCCTGAAAGGTTACAATGTAAATGCGTTTAGGACAGGATGGAAGGCGTCGATCCAGATACCGGCTAGCAACATATCTCATTTTCGTGCATTAGGCGGCAGTTCGTTGATGGTCAGTAGTCTGGGCCAAGCGCTGACTTTGGATGGATTTGAGACTTTGCAGCCGTCTGTGTTTATAGTAAAAGAATAGATATGTTCCTCGCTCAAAAACCACCAGGCTCGCAGTGTCTCAAATATTCCCTGCCGTCGTATATATCCTCAATACCTTCGGGATTCTTTTTTTGTCGTCTACAGCGTTACTGTAAAGAATTCACTTATTCCAGCACAGAGAGGAGTTGTCGGAGCTGAGGTTCTAATTTCATTTGAATGAAATATGATAACCATCGGTTTAAAAATTTTGAAAAACTTCATAAGCGTTCAGAAAAATGCACACATTTAATTCGTATAAGAAAAACAGGGGGTCACTGTTATGTTATTAAATAATTCATTGTTTGAACAATTTGTTAATAACTTTGGAGTGATATCAATGTTGATTATAGTTGTTCATAGCATGCCAATTGTTGCTGAATTTTTTCAGATTTTTATTGCATCGAGAAGCACAATAATTCTGATCAAATAAAATTTTCATCCGAAAAGTCTTCGCATACATTCTTAAAATTGTGTACATAATTTTAATTCCCTCAATACTTAATTCAATAATTAAAATTTGGGGTAAATAAAATAATGTTCATCATTTTAATTCTTGAATTAAAATTTGAGGGAATTAAATTTATGTACATAATTTTATTGACCCCAAATTTTAATTCAAGAATTAAAATTATGTACATAACTTTATTTACCCCAAATTTTAATTCGGCAATTAAGGGGTTACTCCAAATTGCGATTTTGAAAAAATCGATTTTTTTTATTGCATTTTTTTGAAGTATAAGTATCTGAGAATATGTCCTGAAAAATTCAAGTCGATCCGAACAAAATTGACTGAGATATGAGCGTTGAAAGAGAAGAATCCGTTGTGTAAACGACCGGAAATTGAAACTTGAAACGCGTTTTTCTCAAAATAGCATTTCTGAAGTCGGTGACCAAGACTACTCGAACATTAATGAACCGTTCTTCTTGAAATTTTGCAGGCTCATTTAATACATAAAAATGTAGTATTTAATCGTTCGATTTTTTTTTTCGAAAAAAATAGCCGTTTGATAGCCAAAAAACGGCCGTTTTTTTTTCGTTAAAATCGAACCATTAACTTTGACTGTCCGCCATTTTGTGAAAAATGAATATTTATTAAAATCCTTCGATTAAAGACTAGTTTATACTTATATTTGACTAAATCCATCCGCATTTTTTTTTCAAATGATCCACTTCGCTGCAATGTTGGTCACCGCAAACCGTGTATATAAAAACATTATTTCATTGACGGCCATTTGCCACTAAACAATGTAATATTTTTCAATAAAAAAATTACTGAAAGTTCTTCAAGATGTGTTCTTTGAGATGGTATATTGATCGATTAAAAAAGTTTTGTAGTTTTCTTTAAAAATATTCATGAAAAAGGCCTTTTTTGCGCTTAAGATTATGTCCAAAATTTTAATTTTTAATAAAATTTCACGGAATGAAAACTATGTACTTAATTTTAATTTAAATATTTAAATTATGTATATAATGAAAATTGACCATAAATATTTTGTCTGGACATAAAAATAATTTTGTGCGATTTAAAATTTAGTTCAATTCATTGAATTATTATAATTGTGGTATTTCAATTTTACTTTAAAGTTACATTTTGTCGTAGTATAATTTTTATTTATCGAATTTATATTCGGCCTTAATAAATTTTTGAATCGTCAATTTGTGCGATGCTATACCACAATATTAATTCATTGAATTATTTTATGGTTCATTAAATTTTTGTCCTACAATTGTTACCACTGTAGAGTTAAATAAAAATGCATTAATTTTTTTCTTATAACACAATAAAAATGAATTAATTTTATGTCTAGACATGAAATTAATTAATTATGTTTGCTGTTGACTAAATAAAAATGGTTTCAGAAACTATTAGTTTCTGTTGAAATTAAATATTGTATTTTTATTTAAGGTTCAAAATTTTTGATAATGAATAGCAAAACGGCGTACCATATTTCTCATAGAGGAAGATTTGAGCGTCATTCTAAATCGCGAGTAAGCAATTTGTAAATTTCAATTTGCAGCGTATTTATTCATATACAAAATTTGAACCTTGTATTGTAATTTCATGTTTAGAACTATAATTTTTTATTTTTATTCATTTACAACGTTAACGTTGTGAATGAATAGAAAATGAATAAAAATCAATAATTATAGTTCAAAACGAAACATTTTCCAATTTTCATAAATTCCCTTGTGGGAAATTATGAAGTAAATTATAAATTTTAACTAATTCTATAATTTTTAACATTAAATTGCAAATTTCCTTTAGTTGTTCGAATTTATTGTAGTTACTGTGTGGCGTTGAAGATATTTTTTCTTCTATATATATTTATGTTCGGTCTTTCGTCAACCTTTTGTTTTCTTACTTACAATAGGAAGTTGCTGAAACTAATCGACTGTCATTTTAAAACACGTGCACAGAATCAGAAAAGCCAAATTGCTTTAAATAGAGGAAACTCTGCAGTTTTAAACGCACATAAATAAAACCCAGTCAAATATTTTTTATGTGAATCTATTACATCTCATAAAAATAACGAAAAGTGCAGTGATTAATGATAGATATTTTCGACGTGCGAACCGTTAGATTGGGCACAAAAATCAATTCTCTTTTGAAAACTGTGAAAAACTGTGTCCAACATATCGTTCGTAATGCCGCGAACCACTTCCTGGATGGCCGCGATCAGTTCTTCTACTGTGCTGGGGTTTTTAGCGTAACAATGATCTTTAATGTAACCCTACAAGAAAAAATCACAAGGGTTCAGGTCCAGTGAGTACGGAGGCCATTGTAGTCCGCCTTGAGCAAATTTAGGGTACCCCAGAACGATTGCTCGAGTCCCATATACGCGATGAATAGCTTCAAACAACTCATGAGTCCGGTGCGGCGTCGCTCCATCTTGCATTTAGTAACCATTTTGAACCAGTCCCCTCTTTTTTGCATAAGGGAAGAATTTCGTTTCCAAAAGCTGTTTGTAACTCTCTCCTGTTACCGTTGATTCCAAGAATTGCAAATAAATTCCTTTCCTGAAATCGCTGCCCATGCCGTTACTTTCTATGGATGAAGGGACTTCGCTAACGATATGTTGGGATTTTCCGTTCCCCAAAACCGGTAATTTTGCTTGTTTACGTACCGATTCATCCAAAAATATGTTTCATCGGAATAAATAATCAATTTCTCATTAAGTTCTTCGGCTTCAAATATTCCCGTAATAGTGTTACAAAATTCGATGCGTTTCGTCATGGCATGTTCAGTTAACAATTGATGAGTGCCTATTTTATACGGATGAAACGTTAAAAAATATTTCAAAATGTTGTGTAATGATGATTTGGTTATTTTTAATGCTTGAGCAGCTTTCCGAATTAAATCATTTGGATTTTGTTTGAAATAATTCTCAACTTCGTTGATCTTCTCTGGTGTAGTCACCGTAACAGATGAATCTGACAACTCGTGTCTACGGTCCTGGAGTGTACCATACTTCACGAAGTTATCGATTATCCTACAAAAATTGACGTAAAATTACTTCAATACAGTTTAATTGAATTGAAACACAAGTTGTGTGATAGATGAATATGAATAAATATTAAATTCTTACCTTTTCAGAGTGTTTTCGCTGGCAACTCTGAGAGTTCCAAACTTAGTACGAAACCCTCTATACGCATTACTATAAATTTTGCCCCTCGAGAAGAAGCACTCAATAAGATATACTTTTTCTTCCGTGGTGAGCTCACTCATTTTGACGCACGCGTACTTGCTTCAACCACGGCTGGAATAAAACTGCGGGGCCTCAGGTATGCGCCTTAGAAAGAGGGACCCCTATTGAATTCATGGAGGGAAGAGACACTTATTTAGTTTTAGCAACTTCCTATTGGACACCCTGTACAATTTGTTCCAGGGAAACTGATTCAAAACTTTATTATAAATGAACTGAAATAAAATTTCCAAGAATACATTTTGTCCCGTATGAATATATACCCATAAGACGGAATGACACCTTATTGCGGTCGGTATGGTAGAACAATTATAGATTCCCAAAAATCTCTGAAACGACTCTTCAGATCCCGTCGAAACTTTGCCAAACGACGTCTAATAGATAGACGAATAGCTGTCTGCCCTTCAAGTTTTCTGAATTTGAGAAAAAAGAAACTCAATTGGCTTATGATAAGCCAATCTACATTTTTTACTACATTTTCTATAATTCTACATTTTTTATACACCATAGGGCGGCGGGTAAATATTGAAAACTCATAAAATCGTGTGATTTATTATAATCATTAAAATTATTTATATATTATCGATGCAGACGGAGCGTTTTGATTACGTCTCTGGAAGTCCGTATAAAAAACAATTTAGATATGTTTGTGTGTGCGTGCGTGCGTGCGTGCGCGCGCGCGCGCGTGGTGTGTGTGCGTGTGTATGTGTGTAAGGGGGGGGGGGGGGGGATAGAGAGAGAGAGAGAGAGAGAGAGAGAGAAACAGCTATGAGTGACTAGAATTTTTCGCTAATATAAAAAACTGCAGTTGCCATATGAAGGGGGGCCTTCCAAAGTGCCATAAAATGCCTTATTTATTATATCCAGCTGCGGCTATGAGAGGAGTCATCGTTCCAAAAAACAAATTTTAATCCCATCGAGATTTTGGTTTCATTCCGAAATATAACGTCAAGATGTTCACATGTGCAAGTATGCATGCAGTGCATCCGGCCAAACACCCCCTGGACTTGACCAAAAACGAGCTCGAACAAGTTCCACAGGTTTTGCTCTTAAAATATTGGGGTCATTATATTGGTTTACTGTGGGATCGTTTGCCAGAACACCATCGCAACGACAGTGAAGTGATATCATATCTTCCATGCATGGAGCATTATAATACGCCACAAATGAAAGATCACATTGATGGCCCCCCACCTCAACGTCGAGACTGTGAAAACTGTCATGAGGTGGGAAACTTTTCACGTAGGAGGAGGACCGGGTTCCACGAACGGGTTTGAACCTGTTTTTCATTATTGGGAAAGTGAGGAGAAGTTCGAAAATTTGAGTGGTGGGGTTACAAAACAAGGGAGCTTATAATTTCACGGACCAAGCTCAGACTGCACTATTCCACCGCCATATCAACATCTTCAAAAATAACTTAAAATTTTTTTTTTAAAGCGACAAGTGTGGAAAATGGATTTCACGAGTATCAACAAAGTCAGCCGAATGGCGGAATTCCTTCCAGCGACGAAGCTGTCAGAACTCCTCGTTCACTCGGAGCATCCAATCTCCGACATGAGGGCCGTACAAACCAAGTTTGGGAGACGCTACATCGCTGACATCGCGAATGCATTCACTGTCTTCTTACCAGCGCGACTTGTGAAGGCCTTCGACGAAGATATGGAAACGTTCGAACGTATGCGGCAAGAGGCACGCGATCATCATCTGTTCATGCGGTACATGGGTGGAAAATACAACAGCGTCGAGTTCTATCGACTGTGAGCACATCATGGTGGAAAAGACAAAATTCGTTGGAACAGCATCGTCGAATAGCTGTCTGCATTGTCGAGAGTATGCTGTAACTGGCGCGCCATGGTCAACTCTACATGTAGTTGCGGAAAATACAACAGCGTCAAGTTCCATCGTCTCTGAGCATGGCGAAAAAGACAAAAATTCGTCGGGGCAGAATCATTGAGTGCAACAGCCGTCCGCATCACTGTCAACTCGCCATCGCTTTCGACGTTTTTAGTGTTGAATATGTAAAAATGTATTTAAAAAAACTGTATTATTGAAATGTATGAGAAAGAGAAATTCAAACTATTTGGGTTGTAGAATAAATGAAGAACGAAAATGATATATATTTTCATCAAAATGTTTTTTATTCATTAAAAAAATCCCTCGCTCACACAACGCTTCGTATACACTTAACCAGCTTTTCAGCGATTTTACATTCACATGGGCATAGTTGTATTTCGTGTTGAAGGAATGGTGCGGGCATTTGGAGTTTGTGATTTTCGGCAACTTCTGCAGCAATGGACAGTCCAGAGTCTCCAAGTTGATGACCTTTGTTGTGGGATCCGTGAATCTTAATAGCCATGAGCATTTCTCGAACCCCTTCGCATAGATGGTTGGAGCTCCTTGCAAGATTTCTCGAATTGTCTTTCTAGCTGCCTCGTATGCTATGCCGCTATGATCCCATCGTATTCCATGGAAATTGCGTTCCAGCCACTTGTGTGTCATTTTGTACTTGGCCGGTAAAGAGTCCCATGCAAATGGTGCGTCGAAGGCGAGCGTCAGCGGTTCAGCGTTCTTCAAATGGAGTTTGACGATGGACATCTCCTTCAGGACAAATTCGTTGACGCGTCTCTTGAAGCCCTGCACATCGACGATAAGCTCCATGTTGACTGAAGTGGACGCGAATCATCAGCATGATTTTATACCAATTTTTTCACCCTACTACTAATTGGATTGTACTCGACAATACGATCATGGAGGATCATGCAGTATGCTGAGGTTTTTGGTGGAATATTGTTTTTCAATTCGAACTCAAGACGCACGTCCACAGGACCGGACTTGAGAGAATCGTTTTGCTTTGAGCAGTCAATGACGACGACGGGGGCTTTTTCTAAAAATTCCTTCGTACTCAGCCATGGTTCAGCCTCTTTGTTGTAATAGGTTGGCTGAAAGTTTGCATACATCTCGTAGAGTAGAGCATATTGATTTTGATCAATGTTCAAATTCAAATTTCCATATGGATAACATTGCGAGTTGAGGTATAGTTTGATATAGTATAGTGAGGTATAGTATTGCTCAGGTTACAATGATCAAAGTGGCTCGCAGTGTGTTGTTTCTTATTTTTCCGTTGCGTCTGCAACGCGAGTATGACATATCGTGGCTTCTCCAGCTGATGCGAGGTTTTCACAGACCACACGTGCTTGGAGGCGGCAGGCAGCAATGGATATTTATACAGTTCCCATGTTCGGAAACTCATGGAGATTGGTGCGTCTTTGGCGAGAAACTTTAACAGTTGAATTTTTCGCTGATCCGAGACTGTCACATACGGCACGAGCCATTCTATTTTATGCAATGCGAGTTTGTAGTCTTCGGGCGCTGTTTGTACAATGGCATTGTCGTCGGTCTTTGATCTCGTGAGAATCAGCTCGTGCTTGGCATTTACAACAATTTTCCGATAATCTTCGGCAAATCCGAGGAGCATGCTGAGCGGTATACAGACATCAAAGTATCCCGATACATCTACAATCTGCTTGGTCTCTTCGACATCGAGCCATCCAGTGTTCTCGAGCATAGAACTTTTGGCCGGTGAGAGAGATGAATATCCCTTAATTACACTCGTAATACCGACATTCTTATTACGATCGATTTCTATGGCATTCAACTCATATCGCACTTCCTCAAACAAATGACAAATAGTATTGTTGACGAGACTTGTAGCAGTGGTTGGCGCCCCGTCACGCTTTGATAATTTCCCACATATGTGTAGGGAACTCTTGCTTGGCAGGATAGAGAGGTCTTGATGCTGGATGGCAATACGGACTTCATCGCTGTTATTAAAGGTTGAAGATGCATATGGCTAATGAGCGTGAATCTCACAATGGACGATGGATTCATCAAAAACCACGGGCGCCTGAATGTTTACAATTTCTTTTTCCATTTCACACAACAGATGCACAGAGCACAGACTAAATAATTTTTTACACGCTTTCGCCACGCACTTTGAGACCCAAATTCTTCCAAGAGTAGCACGTTTTGAGGTGTTAGCACTTTGGGCGCTGGTCGACGACTGATTGTTTTTATTCATGGCCGTTTATTGTTATTGGACGATCTGTTGAAAACAATGCCCATCACGACTTTATATGCAGGCGTATGGTGATTACTTCACCGCGGAAATCTACTAAATCACCGTCTTGATCGACTAGGCGAAGCTGTACCGTGTCAATTGTTCGGCTCGTGATTGGCAGACAAATTACGTGGGAGGGAACTTCAATGATCTTATAGCCCGGTGGCACAAATGGAAAAAATTCGTGAATTGTGTGTACTTTTTGTCCGTTAATATAGGCACCAGCGGTAATGTTGCACTCAACAAGTAGGGCGTTCACGTTGAGAATGGCTACTGGACGATCGGATTCGTGTCTTTTATTAGCTTCCAATGTGCGTGCGGTGAAGCCTAGTAGATGCCCAATAGAATCCTTTGGCTCAAAATTTACATCACGATCACACTCGATCTCACTGCGCAGCGTGTTATTGTTGGGCTTAATGCTGATGCTGATGTTTTTACGCGAGAGCTCTGCTTGTACAAACGTCTCAATATCCTCTATTTTATAACTGCCCGTAGCTATCGTCAACACCTCATCTCCCACATAAAGTTTATCGTGGTCAACCTGGATATTGGGAATAGAATTGAAGGTTAACAATTTCACGAGGCCGAGAGTATAATTTTTGTGCGGCGAGAGTTCGATGGGCGGAAAGTATTGCGCCGCGAGTATGGACGATGAGCCAGATATGGTCAATGTTAAACTTTCATCCATGATGCTGGTAAATTGACAACTGAATTCCCCCCGTTATTTCCCCCGTATATAGTGTATATTTGTCTTTGTGCTGCAGCTGCCGACAAAGAAACTTGAGATACAAATGCCCACATTCAATCGTATCATATCCCTGATATCTAGTATAATTATAATTAACGCTACCGACACGGAAATATCTCATGAGCTCGGATGGTGGTGGAAGATAACCGAAACTATCAAAGTACATAACTTTCGATCCGGTCTTTTTGTAAGCGACCCAATGCGTGCCAGGACCGACATTTTCGTCCAAATTTACAATTGCTGCTTCACATTTGAGGGGTCCACTCGGTAGCAATGTATCGCGCATGTAAACTCCACGAACATGTGGAATCTTTAGAATTTTTGCGTAGTTGAGTAGATCGCGGTCGGTGAGGGGTCGGTGTGGTAGCGTTACTTCTAGTTTTTTGGCTTCATATGGGGGCCCAATCCCTGCTTATATGGTTTTAGATGTAGACCACGACCTAATGCAATTCCTTCAATTGTTCGATTATGACGCTTATTTTCATCCATTTCACGCTTAGCTGCTTGAGCAGCATTTACAGCTTTCACTACACTAGCCGCACCACCTGACAAAGTACCCGCAGCGCTAAGACCCGAAAAAATGGGCACGAGGAAGGGCAGTAAACCATCAATTTTATGGGGTACAAGTAGAACCCAAGGTGTGTGCACTTTACCACCTTGCAACTTTACCGCTGCACGAGCACCCTTTAGAGCTGATTTGATAATCTTATGCGGATCATTACTTTGAATCATTGTCTTCTTTGCAGCGCCGATTATTTTTTTTAAACAAGCGCCATCCTTGCGGCCCTTTATTCCTATGCCAATTTTTCTCTTTGTCGTCATAATATTTGCCACACCCCAAGCACTGGCTTTTTCACCAATACTAGCGTCTCTCGCGGTAACACGTTGCCTAGCCTGTTTAGCCAACACTTTATCCGCCAAATGTCTCGCCTCAAGATTATCCGGATTTTTCGAATACGCAATATCGTGCTGTTTGCAAGTCGCATCCAATGGATTAATGCCTGGATTACCACGAGCAAGGCGCTTGGCCAACTTTGTGCCTGGCCCACAATACTGATAGCCAGGCAAATGTATTTCAACGGGGAGTTTGTTGATTAGGCGGTTGACCAAACCTATACCACTCTTCCCATGCACAATCATGTCTAAAGAGAATACGCGACTGACGGATAGTACCTATAAGAAGCCTATTCATATGATTTCGCCGTTAGTCGTGTGTGAGATGACGTTCAGGAAGCAAATTATCGGAGGCGGACTTCCCGTGACAAATTTCGACGAGTTTGTCGAAGACGGTGGGGGGAAGAAGAAACGTCATGGGAATTTATTGCCGGATAGCATACGTGCACTGTTTTGCGGTCCATCGAATTGTGGGAAAACCAAGGTTTTGCTCACTCTCATCATCCATCCGAATGGTTTGAGATTTGAGAACATTTACTTGTATTCCAAATCGCTCAAGCAGCCAAAGTATAAGTTGCTCGAACACATACTCGAACCTGTGAGTGTTGTTGCATATCATCCATTCGAGGCGCATGAACAAGTGATAGCACCAAGTGATGCACGATCCAACTCTATATTCATCTTTGATGACATAGCATGCGAAAAGCAGGATAATGTTCGGGCCTTCTTTTCCATGGGACGACACGAGATTGTTGACAGTTTTTATCTTTGTCAGACGTACACTCGTATCCCCAAACATCTCGTGAGGGATAACGTAAATTTCGTGGTGCTTTTCAAGCAGGATGATATGAATCTCAAATACGTCTACAATGACCATGTTAATACGGATATGACTTATGCATGCTTTAAAAACATGTGCGTGAAATGCTGGAATTCCGACAAGTATGCATTTATCACGATTGACAAGGATAGCGATATTAACGGAGGTCGATATAGACAAGGTTTTGATTATTTTCTCACCATTGATAAATGACTCATCGCTGGTGGTTGAAGAGACAGTATTGCGCATGCCGTGGTAGTGACAACACGAAGAGCGAACAATTGTTGCGTGAAAAGGATGTATTGCGTGAAATTGCCAAGGCGAGCGATGCAATCAGACGAAAGCATCGAATGATGAAACTTGGGAAAGAAAGCGATCTGCAGAGAATGCAGGATGTCTTTAAGCCTATAGTTGGGCCATTGGAAAAACTGGTGTCGTATAAAAACGGTGAGATGGTGAAGGAGGAAATTAAGGATGAAAAAGTGGATGATAATGTTGACGAAGGAGATGCGTTAAATAGTGTGAAAAATCAAAATGAGGCACATGACTCCTTGAACAGTGAAACACAAGATTCGTTTAAATTGATATATGAGGATGATGACTCGCAAAATGTCGATGAGCTGATCAGCGAATATCTCCTGCTATTGCAAACAAATAGAAAGGCGGGCTTGAATGTATTATATGGTGTACGAAATCTCGCTAACAACAAATTAATGATTGGCAATTCGCCGATAATTTTCGACTCTCAACATATTCGTGTGGGAGATGCGAGCTATGCGAAAACTGTTGGATTAACGGAGCTGTTGTTTAAAAAAGAGCCTAATGCCGAAACTCTCACACCGGATGATTTAAAAAACTACGAAAAGTTTGTAATCTCGACGAATGCGCACAAAAAATTGTACAAGCCTAGTGAGGCTATACGACGTAACACCAGCCACAAATTGGTGGCTGGCACCAGTACAAATGGCAGGGCATGCCAAAGTATAAGCTAGCTAGAAAAAACACTCAATTGGACTATATTTATTGGGACAATCCAAACGAGCTAGTGGATCGTCTTCGCTTGCTTCTGGCATCCCAAGCAGCTGGAAATTCATCACATGCGAATGAAATTATATCGATTATTGAGGAATTGCGCGAAGCTGAAATCATTTATTAACTCGACATCGGAGAATTTACGCATTCTCATCATGAGTGTCGATGTGTTTGGACGTCATTCAAGTAGGAGTGTAATCCACAGTAAGCAAGGTCCTACAGGTCGACCCGGGATTGACTTTAGAATTACCGCAGATGATCATTATGACTTGGGGCAGAAACGATTGTGTAACATTGCAAATCCAGAAGGAGAAGATGATGCCATCACTTTAAGTGCGTTACAAAGGAAATCCCGAACTATCATTAAGAACATACGCAAAGAAATGAATGAGAGTAGTCAGTTGTTGGTTAATGGACTTGAAGCTACGATACGAGACATAGCGAGGACACTCGAGGCCGATGTCAAAACTGTACAAGATTTGGCGATTTGTAATTCAAACGTCATTGCTGAATTGGACGCACGACTGAGTGGACTGGAAAATGAGCGAAAAAAGTGGCGCTCTCGTGCTGGAGCTACATAAGCCTGCTCGACGAAACTATCCGCGTCGACATGTGGACATCCGTGGCTTGGACGAGACCTGGCAAGCTGATCTCTTCGATATGTCATCATACGCGCATCACAACTCCAAACACAAATTTCTCCTCACCGTCATCGATAACTTCTCAAAATTCGCCTGGGCCGTGCCAATGCTGAGTAAGAGTGGTAAAGATGCAGTAGCAGCAATGAAGTCAATCCTCGTTAAGGGACGCATACCGCAGAACTTACACGTTGATCGGGGAAAAGAATTCTACAATTGTGACTTCAAGGCCATCATGAAGAAGTACAATATCCACATGTATTTAACATATAGCAACTTGAAGGCATCCATTTGCGAGCGTTTCAATCGTACATTGAAAAACAAGATGTGGATGCAATTTAGTCTTCGTGGTGATTATAAGTGGATCGATATTCTTGATAATCTAGTAGCCGAGTACAACGATTCTGTACACCGCACTATTAAGATGAAGCCGAGAAATGTCAACGCGGAAAATGAGAAGCAACTGCAGCAGATTTTCAATAAGCCTCCAATGAAAAGATCGCCGAAATTCGCCGTTGGTGATAAAGTGAGAATCAGCAAATTTAAGACTGTTTTCGAAAAGGGTTACACCCCAAACTGGACAACGGAAATATTTACAATCCATCGTGTGAAAAAAAATCATCCCGTCACGTACCACTTGAAGAACCATAAAGATGAACCGATCGCCGGTGGTTTCTACGAACAAGAGCTTCTCAGGGTCAAGCACCCCGATATCTATCTCATTGAAGCGGTATTGAAGAAGCGCGGTAATCGAATGTTTGTAAAGTGGTTAGGATTCGACAATAGCCACAATAGTTGGATAAGTAAATCCGATTTGTAGTCGATAATAAAGAAAGTGGAAAAATATGTATGTTTTATGACTCTTGACCTGCTGGTCGACCCGCATCCCTCCAAGGCCTCCGACCGACTCCACAGCAGGCTTGCCCCTTCTCGCCGTCGCCCTTTTTTGTGGAACGTGAGGAGATGGTTAGAGTGAATAAACACATGGGATTATAAAAAGTCCGTTTCTTTATTTACGGGAAATAATCCGTTCTTACACACTATATACAACAAACATAATTTTAACATCGAGTGGACAAAATATATACATAATTTTCACGAGTTTTATACATCGATATTCATTAAAAATGTACACAATGTTACAGCAAGGTTGTGGGAAAAAAATTACAAAACTTTTCATGACGGTATTCTATAATGCCCCCATGGTAGGGTATCCGAGGTCCCAGGTATGATATACCGCTTATCGTCATGAGGACTCAGAGCTATTTTCGTCTCGCGAATGGTGCAGACTTGGTGTAATTTTGATCGAATGCACGTTTGACTACGCTCCATTCCAATATTTTCCTTCAAGCATTGGGCATAATCATCAAACATGATTGTCCTCGCCACAACGCTACTCTTGAGACTTTTAATTTTTTTCGTGTCTTTCTTACCCTCGACCCGTGTTGCGTACATTTTCGATCGAAGTACTATGAACTCGGTCATAATTGCACCATTGCATTCGTCTTTCATGAGACAGGGCACCTTCTTGTTGACGAGCGGTATACCATACCGATTGTCCGCCGAATAATCGCTTGTATCAAATTTTGAAATGTCACGCTTCATGTCGGCAAATATATCATCGCTCTCAATGTCATATATGAGACTATCCGTATCGGTATACATAACTTTACATTTATCTCGATACAGAGCTACCATATACTCGTGATAAAATCCATACAAGCACGTTTTGGATATGTCGGGTATGCACATACCGACATATATCGGCTTGTTGAATTTCACCTCGAGATTGCGCAATTCCACGGCGACGAGGTTTTCCGAAAAAACACTTCGGCTGTGGAAGTTTGACTTCGCAATCATTGCCTCTGCGCCATATCTGCCCTCCTATTTTGTTAGAAGCTTTACATCTACATGGTTGCGCACATTCTCCATCGTTTTGCCAAAGACCGCATTATTCATTAATTTAAATAAATTCTTTTCGAAATCGTTTTTGGCAAGCGTCCGAAACTGGGTATTTAACTCGATATACGAACGCAGCCATGGGGATTGTGTAAACTGTAGGACTCTGTGGATTTTCGTGAGGCGAAGCCGATGGCGTAAGAACTGTAGTAAATTCCGCTAGTGTATGATGTAGCGTTTTTTTATCGCAGACGGTTGCCAACAGCTTTTCCCCCTGCTTACCCGGTGGTTTTTCATATATTGGACAAAACGGCAGGTCGTTGTGCGCATCATGTAGATATTGGTGATATTCCAAGTCGACTTTAAGGATGTAGCCTATAGGTGAGTTTAGCGCGATGCATGATGAATCGAAATTGGACACGTCGTTGACCCATCGAAAATCTGCATATGGCAGGGACTGGCACATTGCCCATCCATACAAATTGTTGACATCAAAATACATCAAGTATGATGATGCTTTCGATGGATCAAAGGACTCCATGTACTTGTTATTAGTGCGTGCATATCGGTTCGAGCATTGACTCAGACCACCGCGTATACCCTGCTCAACGAATAAAACCATGTCGATGTCAGTTAGTAATTCAAACTTGACGTTCGAGTGTTTTAACATTGCATCCCAGGTATATCCGGGCAATGTGTAGTAATACGCGGGATCTAGGCCATAGCTCTCAACGCATGTATTTCTAAAGTTTTCGAAAATATCGGCTAATAACAAGACACTTGTCTTCAGATACAAATCGCTATAGTCACCCAGCGTTCGAATGGAAAACCGCTCCTAAACTTTCTCAGCATGTGCGTACTCGCTCTCACATACTGTAGCATCTGTCAGGGAACTGTAAAATGCGTCCCGTGGTGGTAGGCAAGTGTCGTCTAGCTTCGTCACGTCATGAATATATTCGTAAGGGAAGACCCCTTTTCGCGTCAGCAAATTCGTAAGTAGTGTGTATGCGTAGGCGTAAGTGTGTGTGTGTGCAGTATGCGTAAAATTTTTAGTTTGTCTTCGGTCAAAAATGAGGCTAATTTGTCGAGATTCGTGTTGAGGAATTTGTGAGTCGATCAAGCGCAATTGGATCTTGTGTTTTGAATCGTCTGTAATTTCAACATGCTTCGTGAAGGAGATGTATTTCTCCTTTGTGATTGGAAGCACATCGGTTGTTCCTTCGAACGCTGTGGCTACTTCCTTGATTATAAAATGTGCATCATAACCCGATAAATTGTGGAAAATTACTGGGATGAAAAATGACTGTTTGTAATTAAGGTTGCAGTTGGAATGGGCAGGGTCTCTATAGCGCCCAGTCAGATGGCAATGATCTCGAATGCGTACATCTTCTTGCGCAAATGGTTTCTCACATATGTGACATTCAGTCGCTGCTCGAAAACTAGCCCACTCACTCGATGTTAAATGCACCATTGGTACATTATCACAGAAAGTTTCTTTCATCCGCAGTGCTAGATTTTTTAGTTTTTCGACAAACTATGATATACAATCGGCACTGCCACGCAAGTGATACGAAGATAATGAATCGTGATATGAACAACACACATAGTATCCGATACTAAACACTTCATCATGTTGATATATATCTTTCGCTAGGTTCTCCCCATCGGTTTTTGCTAGCACACACTCCAAATCAGCATACAGAATGAAGGGATGTCGCTCTTTTCGGCTAAAGTTGCTGAACTGGAGCCACTTATTGGTGTCGTTTGGTAGTCGAATTGCAAAGTCGTTTGTCGCTCCACAATCGACCTCGTGCGATTGCAATTTTTCCTCGGAACCGAAGAAGTGCAAACACCTGCAAAAGATTTTTTTGTTTGTTTTTTTTTCATTTAGTAGATATATAATTATGTATTAATAATGTTAAATTTCCCCACCGATCGCATATATATTTTTTATGTTCCATTTTGGTTAGTTGTGCCCTCACGAGTCTCGACAGTCAATGGGAATTCGATATCCTGGAGATTCAGTACTGTCGAATAATGCGTGTAAGAAGATGGACGGTGGCTGTTTTGTTCAGCTGAGTATAGAGCAGCGACAACTGCCCATGCGAAACATGCGTTATCTTTGGATTTGACGTTAACGACAGCCTTCTTCAACATTATTTCTCGCGGTAATGATATGGAGCACCCGGCACGCATCGGATTATACTTATTCACATTTATCGTGAGGTTAAGTATTTTCTGCAGAGTCCAGCCACTATCACGTTCTTGAAATTCATCGAGCAAGGTTAAAGTGGGCTCGATAACACGCTGTTCATACCACTCGTTCAAATCGCTTGTGCTAAATAGTTCGCAGTTTCGAGTGTTGACACTTTTATTCGTATGTTTGTCACCGCTCGCGAATTCACCATTAAACACTATATTGATTTTGATGCTGTTGTGCTTGCCGATAATATTTTGCACATGATGAAGTACTAGGACGCGAGCATCATTTAGAAAGTGTCTCGGCTCGATGTGACTGCGAGTGATGATGGAACCGGTCAATATCCGACTCTCGAAGGATGTTTCAATCTCCCGTCAAATTAATTCACGATCACCATGTCCTGCGCCCGTGTATACGAAACGACTCCACACACAATTCCTCAATCCTTCCAGACGCGCTATTTGGGCTATTAGTGACTGTTGATGTCTGATTAATAATCGTGGGCGCTTAATCCGGCTTTGTGTTTCCAGCCCTTCGATGAACTCGACACATAGTTGCTCCCACGCGGCAAAATCTTTAACCGAACTTAAAAGCACTGCTTGTTCATGCAAGATTTGCTCCATGTTGACGAGTACGAAAAAAGTTCCACGATGTTAACAGACTGACTGCGTCATGCAAAGTGTGGCCGGATTTGAGCGGAGCGGCTCATTAAAAAGGTCTTCGGGGAAAAATCGGCCCTCTCTCTCGGGAAAACAGAGTTTCCCGATAACGCGTAGATCGCTTGAGGAACATGAGACAAAAAAAGTGAAGTCGGGATGCATCGGGTCAAAAGATGTTATGGGTCCTGCAGCTCAAGTGGTTCATCCGCGGTCACCGCCTTTGATCTCCGAAGTTTATATTTTTTCCAAGAAATCCTGACTTGTCGAGATCTGTCTAAAGTGTTGGCGAGACTCGTGACAGGAGTGGATACGCATGCAAACATCTTGACATTATCTTTCGGCATGGAGACCTCGACTTTTCAAGAGCTGCGCTCAAGTGGTCCATCCGCGGTCCCTTTGATCCCTAATGCTTATAGTTTTCCCGAGAAAACTGTCACGACCTGTCTCGAGTGTCGGCGAGCTTTGAGATGGGGCGGATGCAATTGACATCGTCTTACGGAATGGAACCAGCTGCATGTAATAAATAATGGGCTTTGAAAGGTACCGCCCTTCATGTCGCGCCTAGCGTTTTTATATTACCGGAAATTTTCCGACCCATATATGGTTGTTGCACACACACACACGCACACATGCTTTTCCAAGAAACCTGTCAAGACCTGTCTGTCGGCGAGCTTTGAGACGTGCTGGATGCAATTGACATTGTCTTTCGGAATGGAACCAGCTGCATGTCATAAATAATGGGCCTTGAAAGGTGGCCCTTCACACACACACAACACTTATCGACGGCGGCTTCCCTGCCAGACGTTCCACGGACCACATGGCCCCCCTCCACAGAGGCCACTCTGTGACGTCACTCGCGTCCAGCGACCCGCCCCATCCCCCGGACACCGCCCCCTGGACCCGCCCCCGTGGACATCGCCCCCCCTGAACCCTCCCCCTGGACACCGCCCCCTGAACCCCACCCCTCTGGCCACCACCGCCCGAACACTCCCCCCCTGGACACCACCCCCTTGCCTTCCACCTGGAACCCCCCTTGACCCTCACCCTGACCCTCTCCCCTTGACCCCCCTGGCCCTCCCCCTTTGACCCTCCCCCCAAAGTGAAGCAGAACCGCTACAGCTCTACTACTCCTGTGAGTGGAGTTGCGTATCATCCGTTCACCGCGCATGAACAAGTGATAGCATCAAGTGAGGCACAATCCAACTCTATATTCATGTTTGATGATATAGCGTGTGAAAAACAGGATAATGTTAGAGCCTTCTTTTCTGTGGTACGACACGAGATTGTTGACAGTTTGTATCTTTGTCATACGTACACCCGTATCCCCAAACATCTCGTGAGAGATAATGCAAATTTCGTGGTGCTTTTCAAGCAGGACGATATGAACCTCAAACACGTCTACAACGATCATGTTAGTACGAAAATGACTTATACGTGCTTTAAAAACATGTACATGAAATGTTTGAATTCCGACAAGTATGCATTTATCACGATTGACAAGGATAGTAGTATTAATGAGGGTCGATATAGAAAAGGTTTTGATTATTTTCTGACCATTGATAAATGATTCATCGCTGGTTGTTGAAGAGACAGTATTGTACATACCTTGACAGTGACAACATCAAGACCGAACAACTTTTGCGTGAAAAAGATGTATTGTGTGAAATTGCCAAGGCGAGCAATGCAATCAGACAAAAGCATGGAATGATGAAAATGGGAAAAAATAGCGACGAGCAGAGAATGCAAGATGTCTTTAAGCCTATAGTGAGGCCACTGGGGAAATTGGTGTCGTATAAAAACGGCGCGAAGAAGGTCGCGAAAGAGGAAATTAAGGATGAAAAAGTGAGTGATAATGCTGAAGAAGGAGACGCGATAAATAGTGTGAAAAATGAATTGAAGAATGAGACACATGATTCCTTCAAGAGTAAAACACAAGATTCTTTCAAATTGATATATGAGGATGATAATGACTTGCAGAATGTCAATGAATTAATCGGTATATATCTTCCATTATTACGAATAAATAGAAAGGCAGGCTTGGATGTATTATATGGTGCACGGAATCTCGCAAAAAACAAATTAATGATAGGCAATTCTCCGATAACGAGTCTCAACATATTCGTGTGGGTGATGTAATTTATCCGAAAACTATTGGATTAACAGAGCTGTTGTTTAAAAAAGTGCCCAATGTCGAAACTCTTACACCGAGCGATTTGAAAAACTATGAAAAGATTGTCATCTCGACAAATACGCACAAAAAATTTTACAAGCCTAATGAGGCTATACGACGTAATACCTTGCAATAAATTCAATACTTGTATCGCAAATATAGTCGATCATCATGTGGGAAAGGGTATGCCAAAGTATAAGCTAGCCAGAAAAAACACCCAATTGGACTATATTTATTGGGATAATCCAAATGAGATGGTAGATCGTCTTCGCTTACGGTTGGCATCGCAAGCAGCGGGAAATTCTGCGCATTCGCATGAAATCATATCGATTATCGAGGAATTGCGCGAAGCTGAAATCATTTATTAACTCAGCATCGGAGAATTCACGCAATCTCAACATGAGTGTCGATGTGTTTGGACGCCAATTAAATAAGAGTGTGCTCCTCAGTAAGCATGGTCCTTCGGGCCGACCTGGGATTGGGTTTAGAACGACCGCAGATGATCATTATGACTTGGGGCAGAAACGATTGTGTAACGTCGCTAATCCGGAAGGACAAGACGACGCCATCACTCTAAGTGCTGTACATAAAAAATCTCGAAATATCATTAAGAACATACGCAAAGAAATGAATGAGAGTAATCAGTTATTGGTTAATGGACTTGAAGCTACGATGAGAGACACTGCAAAAGTACTCGAGGCCGACGTCAAAACTCTACAAGATTTGGTGATTCGTACTCGTACTCGACTGAGTGGACTAGAAAATGAACGAGAAAAAGAGCGACGGATACCGCAGAACTTGCATGTCGATCATGGAAAAGAATTTTATAATTCCACTTTCAAGTTTCTAATGGAAAAGCACAATCTTAACATGTATTCAACGTATAGTAATTTAGAAGCATCCATGTGCGAGCGTTTTAATCGTACACTGAAAACCAAAATGTGGAAGCAATTTAGCTTTCGTGGTAATTTTAAGTGGATCGATATTCTTGATAATTCAATTCTCGAGTACAATGACTCTGTACACCGTACAATTAGAATGAAGCCGAGGAATATCAATGTCGGTAACGAGAAGAAAATATTGCGACAAGTTTTTAACAAGACTCAACCTCCAATGAAGAAGCCACCAAAATTCAAAATTGGCGATAACGTGAGAATCAGCAAATTTAAGAGTGTATTTGAAAAGGGTTACACACCAAACTGGACAACGGAAATATTTACAATATATAGCGTGAAAAACACAAGCCCTGTAATGTATAGCCTGAAAGACCATACGGATAAACCTATTGCAGGTGGTTTCTACGAACAAGAGCTTTTAAAAGTTAAATATCCCGATATATATCTCGCGGAAAAAGTACTGAAGAAACGTGTCAATCGAATGTTTGTAAAATGGTTGAGTTTCGACAATACCCACAATAGTTGGATAAATACATATGATTTATAGTGAACAATAAAAAATCTTTTTTTATTTTATTTATGACTCCTTCCTCTCTGCCGAAAGCCCCAACAAGTAGCGGTCAAGTGCCGTCTCCATCTCTGCACGTGCTGCAAAGGATGAAGAGTCCGTGTTCCTCGATACCGCATCCTGTGTCCCTTGGGTAGCTCTTTTTTTTGCTCCTCGCATTTGAATCTCTTTTACCCCTGGAAAAATGCGGCACGACGATATGGAGGAAAATAGTTTGAATGAATATATGGATTACAAAGGGTAATGTTTTTTTTCTTCTTTATTTTCTACCAGTTGAAAAATATACAAAAAAGATTGCGATGTTATAGAATATATCAGCGTTAAAATGGTATTCTGTAATGTCCCCATGGTAAATGTTTGTGCTATTGGGTATGATATATAGCTTATCATCGTGGGGGCTAATAGCAATTTTTCTTTCGCAAATAGTATATACATCGTGCAGTGTGGATCTTATACACGTTTGGCTCCGACACACTTCAATCTCCTCAATTAAACACTGCATATAATCATCAAAAGTTATTGTTCTTCCGACAACGCCACTCTTTACACCTTTAACTTTTTTGGTTTCCTTTTTACCATCTACTCTTAACGCATACATTTTTTATCGAAGTCCCACAAATTCCGTGATTATAGCACCGTTGTTTTCATCCTTCATAAGACCTGGTACTTTCCTATTTACTAATGGAATATCGAAAACATTATCGATGGGATAATCACTCGTGCCGAACCGGAAAATAATTGCTTCATACCTTCATATACATCTTCGCACTCAATGTGATAGACAAGGCTATCGGTATTGGTGTACATTATCTAACATTTTTCACGATACAATGGAGCCATATGATCATAGTGGGACTCGTACAAACACGGTTTCGATATATCGAGTATGCACATACCCACATATATTGGTTTGTAGAATTTCACTTCAAGTTTATCCAATTCAACGACAATCAAGTTTTCGGAAAAGATGCTCCTACTGTGAAAGTTGGGCTTCGCAATCATCGCCTCGGTACCATATCTCCCCTCCCATTTTGTCAATAGTTTCACGTCAACATGAATTCGAACGTTTTCCATTGTTTTACCAAATACCGCATTATTCATCAGCTTATATAATTTTTTTTTGACGTGACAACGTCTTATAATTCGATGGAGCCGGCTGCACGCACGAAAAAAACATGACTCATGCGGCGTTACCTTGCTCTGAGGCGTTCCATTTAACGCTTGAAGTGCAAGCGAGAGCGCGGAACGAGCGACAAAGAGGCACAATCGGCCTCCGCGTTCGGCAGCGTTCGACATCTGTCTCTCTCCTACTTGAGTAATGGCCTCTGCACACTGCGAGCGACGAGCGACGAGCGATGAGCGATATCCAATGGCAACGTCACTCTCATAGAGCATTTCCGTCATACTCGAGCTCTCATTGAATATCGCTCATCGCTTGTCGCCCATCGTGCGCAGTGTGCAGAGGCCATGAGCGATGCGTCCGCGTGGACAGCTGCTATACAATAATACATTTACATGTTTTCGTCAAGTATGAAGTGGAGTGAAAAGTGAAGTGGTGTCAATTGTTTACAGCAACGATAATTGCGGCGATAAAGGTAATGATTCTTTCGATATTAAATATATGTTCAGTGATATATTGTCGAATATTTGTGCTTTCATCATTAAAATAAATAGCATCGGTCCGCTGGTGCAGCGATTGTAGGTTATGCTATAATTGACAAAACTATAACAATAAATAAACAGAACTATTTCACGATGAGTAAAAAATCAATTGCTTTACTATTCGATCGAAACAATTATCGAGCGTAGCTATGATTTCAGAAAATTAAAACATAAATGTTAAATCTTCCACATATCATAACAACGTGTCTGAAATGACAGGTTGGACCAGCCAGCCGTCAAAGGGAACAATTTTCTCCTATATCAAACACATTGAGGCGGGCTTTTTAAAAGCTAGAGTTACAAAAATGTTAATGTTTCCAAATTTTTTATTTTAAATTTAAGATTTATGAACAATAATTTAATCACAGTTTATTCTTATAATAAATTATTCAAAATTATTACTTTTTTACAACAAATTACAATTAAATTTGCAAAAATAATTAAGTAACTAATTGAACAACAACTTTTATTCAGTTTACTTGCTGAAAGAAATAATGTCAATACAAAATTTATTATTATAAAATAATAAAATCAAAAATTAAATTTTAACAGTCGAGTAGAAACTTAAACAATAAATTTTATTCAAGTATTTTGTAAATTTAAAATGATTTTCTGAACGAAGAATTTTATGAAAAAATAAAAGTTGTACAACAATTGCTCAAAGCACATTCATACTTGTAAAAACTATGTACATTGTAAAAAAAAATAAATAAAAATTGACATAATTGTATTTATGCGTACAAATAAATGTAACTTGATCAATTCAATTGTGATTACCATTTACCTCCTTCTCTATATCCATACAAAATATCTATCAAACAAATAAAATTAAAATTTTCTTTTGAAAAATGAAACCATTCCATCAGTATTTTCTTATGACGTTGTCACGTTCAACTGTCGTCAGTAAACCGACGTTTTTCGAAATCATTTTTCGCCATGGTTCTGAATTGCGTGTTTAGCTCGATGTAAGACCGTAACCATGGAGATTGTTTGAATTGCAATATTCGATGGATTTTTGTTATATGGAGTCCATGGCGTAGACACTCTTGAACATTCCGGTAATGTACAATATAGCGCTCTTTATTGTACAAAGTTGCGAGAATGTAGCCCGTAGGTGAATCGTTTGAGATTGATCATACATCAAAATATGACAGGTCCTTGACACATTTGAAATTTGCATAAGCCAAAAATTGACACATTGCCCAGCCTTACAAATTGTTTATATCGAAATACATGAGATACGACGAAGCTTTAGACGGATCGTGTGACGCTATATATTTGTTATTCGCGTTAGCATATCTGTTCCAACATTGGCTTAGTCCGCATTGTATACCGCGTTCGATAAATATGACCATGTCAATGTCAGTGAGCAATTCGAATGTAATACTCGTATGCTTCAACATTGCGTCCCATGTATACCCGAGGAGTGAATAGTAATATGCCGGGTCAAGTCCATAGCTCTCAATACAGCTATCACGGAAATTTTCAAATATGTCAGCTAATAGCAGGACATCCGTTTTCAAATATAGATCGCTATATTCGCCTAACGTTTGAATAGAGAATTCCTGCCAGACATTTTCCGCGTGTGTATAGTCGCTCTCGCTTACAGTGCCACCACTCAATGAACTGTAAAATGAGTCAATTGGCGGTAGACACGTTTCTCGCAGCCTACTGACGTCATCCACATATTCATATGGGAAAACACCGTTGCATGTCAATAAATCGAATTGCTGATTGTTAGGAATTGCGGATTTCAACATTTTTAGTTTATCCTATGGTAAAAAACGATGCTAATTTATGGAGAGAAGTATTGAGAAATCTGTACGAATCGATAAATCGCAATTTGATGTCATTTCGCGTGTCATTTGTGAGTTTCATATTTTTCGTAAATGAAATATACTTTTCTTTTATTATGGGAAGTACTTCGACACTCCTTTCGGAAGCTGTAGCCTCTTCCTTAATAATAAATTGTGCATCATATCCGGATAAATTGTGAAATACGATGGGGATGAAAAGGATTGCTGAAAGTTCAAATTGCAGTTCGAATGCGTGGGGCCTCTATAACGCCCAGTCAAATGACAATGATCTCTAACACGTGTCTCGCATTGCGTAAATGTTTTCTCACATACGTGGCAGTGCCTAGCGCGGCGGAATTCTGCCCATTCCTCGCGTGTCAAATGTATCATCGGGACATTAGTACATAAAATGGTTTTCATGTGAATAGCAAAACTTTGCGGTTCTTGAAGGAACCAGGAAATGCAATTATCACTGCGAGCCGACTGATATGTAGATAGGGAATTGTCATGTGAACAATGCACGTAATACACAGCACTGAATACTTTGTGATGCTGATACCAATTTGGATGCACGGTTTTCGACAAGACACACTCGAGGTCTGCGTAAGTAGTATGGGAGCCACTATGGCGACCCCCACTCCTCATCCCCACTCCTACCCCCACTCCTCGGTAGCCGAGGTGGTGGGGGGTGGAGTGGGGATGGTCGTCCTTATCCCCCCCACCCCTTCCCCCTCCTCGGTATCGGAGGTGGAGGGTATGGAGTGGGGATTTCCCGCCACGCCCCGCGGGCGCGTGGAGGGGGGATGGCCGGAGTGGAGGGTTCGCCATAGTGGCCCCTTTTTTTTCCTTTATGAAAAATCGTTTTTTAGAAATAATTCTATATTACTCACCGAGGCTGTTGCTGCTCCTGGTGACGGTGCACTCAGAGGGTGCACACACACACACACACACAAACACACACACACACACACACACACAATCGCGTGCGCGCACACACTAGCGCGAGTGTCACGGCTCGTTCTCCCACCCCTCCGGCTCGAACGAGTCGTCGAACCCGTCGTCGGGCCACCCCGCGTCGTAAAAAGCGACGGGTTCGGGCCCGTCGTTCAACGCCGCAATTAATACCGTCGCGACGTCGACCCCATTGTACATACGCACACGGGGGAGGGGGGTGCCGTTTTCGGCCACAGCCACGACGACGCGGTTCTCCACGAGATCCGCGAGCAGGTCCGAGACGAAGGGGATGGCCTCGAGATGCGCGATCCCCGAAACCGTGCACTGGATGACGAGGCCCGCGACAAACGCACAAAAGGGCGCGGGGGCATACAGCGAGGCCGCGTCTACGTACCCGCTGTACCCCTCGTCAACAAAAAAAACTTCGCTATAACCCTCGGAGTCGCACGACAGTATGTTTCCGCGGAGCACGTCACAGCCACCCGCGGGGATTCTCATACACAACGCTCCCGGCACAACATCGTCGAACGGGAGGCGTACTCCCGCCCGACGCTGGACGTAAAACGCGTATAGGGCTTCACGCAACCATTCATGCGTTTCACCCGTCGCCACTGTACGTATATAAACGGCCAAGCCGTCGACGCGGGAAACGCGGCACGCAACGGAGCCACAGGGAGCTCGAAGCACTCGGGATACATTCTTTTTTTCGCGGACTGGTGGAACGCGCGCGACGGTGTCTGAAGAGCAACCGAAGCTGCCTGTCGTATGAAGGGCATCTTTTGCAGATTTTGACAGGTCAGCATAATTGCACGTGTGCGAGGTAGCCGATGCATCGTTCTACGATGAGCTCACCCGACGGTGAGCGCGATCGTTCTGCGATGAGCTCATCCGACGGTGAGCACAGAGTTTAGATAGCATAGATGCAAGTACAAGCTAAGCGATGCAGTTTAGCTCCGCTCCACGATGAGTTCATCCGCCGGTGAACTCACCGCAGGAGTTTACGAATTATGCTGATAACTGTCAAAATCTTTTGCACAGCAGCCCACATGGGAGGAACCGTATTCTCGGCCTCTCCTCTTTGTAGGGATATTCGTACCTGCTATAGAGCGCGCACACAGGCGGGCACGAGCATACGTGTGTCGTGACATCGGGCCGCTTGTTGGTACACACACACACGCGCCCTCGTAGCAGCCCACAAGAGAGAAGTCGTATTCTCGGCCTCTCCTCTTTGTGCGGATATTCGTACCTGCTATAGAGCGCGCACACTGGTGGGCGTAAGATACGTGTGTCGTGTCACCGAGCCGCTTGCTGGCACACACACACACACACACCCACGCGCCCTCGTAGCAGCCCGCAAGAGAGAAGCTGTATTCTCGGCCTCTCCTCTTTGTGCGGATATTCGTACCAGAGCGCACACCGATGGGTACGAGCATACGTGTTCCGTGGCACCGGGCCTCTTGCTGACACACACAAACACACACACACACACACGCACACACACACACACACACACACACACACACACACACACACACACACACACACACACACACACACGCACACACACGCACACGCACACACACGCACGCACGCACGCACGCACGCACACACACACACACACACACACACACACACACACACACACACACACACACACACACACACACCACGCGCCCTCGTAGCAGCCCACAAGGAGAAGCTGTATTCTCGGCCTCTCCTCTTTGTGCGGATTTTCGTACCTGCTATAGAGCGCGTGCATCGACGAGCACGAACATACGTGTGTGCGGGGCACCGGACCGTTTGCTAATGTACACACGCAAACGCGTCGCTCACACCGTATCCTTTTAAAAATGAATAACAATTCAGAGATTGATCCGATTCCATACATACTTATATCAACCTATTCCGAATTTCAGTCTACATCCTCGAGAACATCTCAGCTGAGGGATAGCCTGTATATAGCATAGCATACTTATACTCGCTCTATCTTTTTTAAATAGAGAGCGCAGGACCTTAGAGAACGCTGAATTTGAATTCGACTATGATTTTAACATGAAACTTCTCCGGCAATAAACGCTCGACGGAGACGTTGATGAAGATACTTTCAGGAATGCTCGCGAGTCAGTAAAAATGCAGCTGCGCGAAATATCAGTGTACACGCTCAGAGGAATAAATCTCGAGATTTTCAAAAAGGCTATCGTCTTCGAATGTGCTACATGTATGTGTGATAAAACGCAGACATACACATTACTCGTGACAATGCGAGCATTTGAACAATTGAAAAAAGCTGCCAGTAGTGATCTAGACGGCGCTCGATACATTTCTCAGGAGCATCTATGGATAGCCGTAATATCCGTACGTGCATTTTAGATCTTCTTCGCTTGGTCAAAACGCGGAATGCACAACTTCGCCGAAGGTGTAATAATAACAGGTGCACTGAATTGCGATATTTACCGGAAAATTCTCTCATAACGCGCTTGAAATATGTACTATGGTGGGCTTCGCTGCGAGCCCTTGTGACGGCCTATAACAGAGGTCTGTTTAGAGGCTACAGGGTTCTTCTATGTGTGTTTGAAGAATTACAACGCAGAAATCTTGAGACTATTCCGTGCACACGTAATCTCATCAATGAAATAAACGGTAAGTTGTGTTCCGTATCGTGCGTGCATACTTTTTAAGTGTGATATCATGGTAATGCAGAAGTACCCTAGATTATCGTCGGCTCTATCATGCGAGCTCCGATGAAGAAGCTGCACTCGTCGAGGGGGCGCAAGCCGTGGAGGGAGAAATAGCGCGCGATGATGAAAGCGTGCATGACGATCGTCTAGATTCCGCGACTGAAGGACCTTTGCGCAATAATTGCACAGACTCTGAATCGCTTACGGGTCCTGATCTACGCCCCGCGAGCAGAAATGAGGAGACTGTTGATAGACTTCCTGATTACCTTCAGCTATCCCCAATAACAGATGTTGAAGAAGAAGGGGTACTACAGCAGCCGGTTCCAAGGCCAGTAGATATATTTGCGGATATTTCCGACGCTGAGACCCTTGTCCACCATCTACATCCAGTATGGGGCACCCCTCCGAAATATTTTCCGGCAGTAACGAGTGTAAGTATTAATAATAAGCTATTATCATACATTGACAATACGTTTTTATCAGACATTAATAATAAAACACATGCAGATTTGAATCATCGTTTTAACGAGAATAACCCCGAGCGTGGCAACGACGACGGCGACGACGACGACGACGACGATGACACCGATCAGGCTGTAACCGAGAGAGGCAACATCATGCTGGAGCAATGGGCTCGCGAGATAATCAACGACGCGCAACACCCTGATGAGGAATACGAGCATAGGGACAACCAACTATGGATGTGGCCTTTTGGAGGTGCCTCACCAGAGCAGCAAGGTGAAAACGATCTACCGCACGATGCTGGTGATGATAATGGTGCTGATGACGATTGGCTAAATCGTCTTTTGAGTTCGAGTGACGACTCAGGTAAACGAAATCCTCTTTATTACTCGCATCGGTATATACATTATCGGTTTTGCAAAGCTAATATTAACTTGAAAGATTTTGTTTGCAAAAATAGAGAGTGAGTTATTACATTTTACGGCAGGTTATGAATCAATATCTCTGCTGTTTGATGAAGACGCTTTGTAGACGTCCGTGGTTAGAAGTAGCAATAACATCAGGTACATTTTGAGCTTACTTATTGACATGGTTAAGCAACTTTAAGCATTAATACTCATTTTTACAGGCGTACAAGAAGGTTTCGGCCGTAGACGGCAGCGCGATGAGTCCTTCGACGATGTACAGCCGCCAGGCGCACGTATTGAGATCATCGAGGAGGCTCGTCGGTACTTCAAGCGTTTTAAACTACGAGGCCGAGAAATCACCGTACGCATTCGTCAACCTCCACCTGGTGGACATTTATTACCATGGCTGGAAGGAGCGTTTCGTGACCTTTTGACGTATATCACAGCGTCTTGCGAGGCTGGCGATTACATAGGTATATCGTTTGCCTCGAGCAGTTTACCACACGGACCCGTTTGGCTCTCGTTTCGACCCATTAGAGATTGCGCGTTCGATGATATTTGGCAGTTAATAATGAGCGTTGCTCAGAGCGCTGCGTCACTGAATATTGACGATGCATGCATAATCAAAGCCAGTATTGTCAGGTGCGTTGAGGGCGCTGGCAGAAAACGCTTAACACATGAGGGGGTAGCAAAAAATCCATTCTCACGATACGCAATACCGATACTCTCTGTTTACCACGGTCCCTGGCGGCGGCGCGCGCGTATGCCGAACGGGGTGAAATACGTTCAGGTAGTTTACACGCAAACTGGCAACATATGAGGCAGACTAATGGCTCATTGCAGAAAAACGTTGCTCTTGAATAAACGAACGCAGCGGGAGTTATAGTACCGTCAAACGGCTGTGGTGTCCGAGAGATTGCTCTCTACCAGAATTATCTCGCGCAGCACGGTATTGCCATAGTAGTTTATGAATTTTTGACGCTCGGGAGGGGGAATGCACCTTTGTTTGATGGCTCGTAGCAAGTCTCAAATACTTTTGGCAAAATCGAACACAAGCTGCACATTTTCTATTACGAGCGTTCGCATCATTATCAGCCGATATTAAATTTACGAGGCGACGTGGGAAGTCGCGATTTTTGCTCCTCGTGTAATTCGCAATACCGTAGATTTGGCCATAGATGTTTAAAAAAAAAGTGTCCGCGCTGTATGACGTCACCACCGTGCGATCCTGAAGTAAATACAGCTATTCGATGCGAGGCGTGCGCGCGCGAGTTTTACGGGGTGCAGTGTTTCGAAAATCATTTGATTGTTAAACAGTACAGAAAACGCAAATCAAACAGCGTGTGTGCCTCGTTCAAGCGGTGCCCCGAATGCCTGAAAATTGTCAGGCCTCTCGATAAAAGACGAAAACACATTTGCGGTGTGGCCTTTTGTAAAGTATGCAGAGCGGATCGACCCAATTATCACATGTGCTTTATGAAGCCTTTTCGCGGTGGTCAAAACACGGGGAAAATACTTTTTATATTCTACGATTTTGAAACTCAGCAATGTACACAGGTACCAGGCAATGCGAATACTTTTCTACATGAGCCCAACTTGTGCGTAGTTCAACGAGTTTGCACGTATTGTTGCACTCGTGATTCGATGGCCGAGCCATGCGAGTATTGCGACTCTCGACAATATGTATTTCGACAGCAGCCTGTGGGACAATTGGTCGAGCTTGCTATGCAACGTGTCGAGCATTTTTCGCGTACTATCTGTATTGCTCATAATGCCGGTGGCTTTGACGCGTAGTTCATTTTGTGCTATTTAATCGAAGAAAAAAAGGTCCAACTGCCGAGTATAATTATGAATGGTACGAAAATCATTTCGATGCGTGTTGAAAAACTTGTTTTTCTTGACAGTCTAAACTATTTTCACATGCCTCTCAGTGCGCTTCCTAAAGCCTTCGGTCTCACAGGAGCTATCGTTAAAGGTGTTTTCCCTCATCTGTTTAACAGGCCGGAAAATCAAAATTATGTGGGTCCTCTACCAGCCGTAGAGTATTATTCTCCCGACACGATGCGCCCCGCAGAGCGTGAAAAATTCTTAGTCTGGTATCACGAGTCTAAAGACAGAGACTATGTGTTTGACTTTTCGAAGGAACTCGTAAGCTACTGCACGGACGACGTCACGATCTTGAGACGCGCGTGTATGGCTTTTCGTGACATGTTTATAGCCAGCGGCCAGGTTTGTCCGTTTGACGAGAGCACAACGATAGCCTCGGCCTGCTTCAGGGTCTTTCGGAAAAATTTCCTTAAAGACAATACGATCGGCATTATGCCGCTGGGTGGCTATAGGTGGGTGCATACCCAATAAAAAAAGGCTATTTCATGGCTTGTATGGATGGAGCATACTCTCAGAAAGCGAATTATACACGCTGGTCGTTTTGTTATATAATTTATTTCATTTATTATCTTACGAAGATACTATAAAGGTCTATATAATTAATAATTTATACAGAGCTTTATAGTATTTTCGCAAAATAATAAGTATTCTACTATAAGTTTGCAATTATCCAAAGTGATATTAACTTTTGCAATTACCTGAAGTATCCGAATACTTTTGACTGGTAGTGTATATTCGAATATATTAACGCAACCACATATTTCGAGTATAATATAAATATATAGTATTATATAATATATACCGCCGCTTAAAAGTTTGGATACACCAGTCGATATTTCTTGCTGGACTAAAAGCTACATAGCTTTGTAAAAAAAGAAAACCAAATTTACCGAACGGCGTTTTGAGGGAAAAAATTGCAGCTTTATTTTGCTTCGTTGAAATATTTATATATGATTTTTTTCAACTCGGTACGCACTTTTGTACGTGACTGTTTTTCGGCTTTTTTTCGACCATCGAGAATCGAGCGTACGTACAAAAGCAGTGTACAGTAGGCCGAAAGGGGGGGGGGGGGGGGGTGCAGTAGGTTCTGCGGGAGCGCTCGAAGTAGGCCCACCTGAGGTTCCGTAGTTTCAGTTGTGATCCTTACTGATCTCCTTTGAGTCAAAAAGTCTACTTTCTGCCATGCCAGACGTTCATCGGAGGCTCTAACGCATGGTATCGTATTTTCAAACATTGTACCCTTCCTTACATACCCAATAATCCGCTCTTGCCGATTTCTGCTCGGGGATGGAAGCCTTCATTTTGTGCGTTGAACGCGGCTCGAAAATTTCGACTCGGTTAGGGCTGAAAGTATCGAGATGCCCGACGGAGAGGAGCGCTCGATGCAGGTCGCCATGAATCGGCGGAGGTCCGGGGGCAATACTGGCACCCCACGGATAAGGTGCATGAACGCTGGAGAACGGGCGGAGGTTAGGGTTACGGGCGAAGGGTTATGGAACCCCTTCGTGCCGATTTTGCGTTGGGTTAGATGCCCTGTTCACGCTGTGTACCAGGGGATGTGATCTTGGGCGATCTCTATACGCTACCGCGGGACTATTTCCTTATACGTTACTGATAGAGTATAGAGTCGATTTGCATTCGAGGGCAGGAGTTATCGGTCAAGGGATTTGACGTTTCGATCGCGATTTTGCGAAAAGGTCTCGAAGCAACAGTCTGTCTCTACTCGCCGTCCCGGCAACTCGGCCTTCGTCTCGCGCTCCCGTGTCGACAGTTCTTCTGTTGACACGCTCGGTTTCGTTCCTGATCGCGCTACGTAATCGCGCGTTATCGAGTATGTTTCAGTACGTTTTGGTGAAACGTGTGTGTTAACGTGATCGAGGAATTCTCCTACGAGATTCCTCCACCGAGCCTAAGGATTATAGTGCACTTTTGGTGAGTTCTCAAATTTCTGAGTATATGATTTCGTTCCCGTGTAGTTCTCGCAAACAAAATAACAAACGATTTGTTTGTGTGTTCCGCTGATATCGTTCCGATACTCCCTATCTGCCGAAATCAGATCCCGATCCTCTCTACCAAACTTTGCATCCTGAGCGGCCGTCAACTGCCGTGACCGCCCGCTCACGCTGATGCACCCAGGTACGGTTTTCCAGTTCCGAGATCCCCAAAAACTGGACAGTTCCATTTTTAACCCGCGTTTTTGTTTATTCTATTTTTGGGATTTCGTGTTTGTACCGTTTGGTGGGGATGGACGTAGTTCCACCCATCCCCCAGGTCATACCGGTCGTTAACCCAGTGAAACATCATTAACTGGCGCCTATCGGAGCTTGCGGGTGCATCACCGTGATGCACCCGCAAGGTGATGCGATTTTGGACGGCCGAAGGTGATGCGAGTTTTTTCCCGAGGATCAAAAGATCCGAAGGAAAACATCTACATCACAATGCATACTACATATATATGTGTATATGGAGAGTGTCGTCGATAGACCGAACAAACAGTGAGAGCACGTATCGAGCACACAAGTTGCCGTCGTTTCTCTCGTACGCACTGTACTGCGCACTTCGTGAGAAAATATTAGTGCTCTGCGTTCATTATTTTCGCTGCGTATTAGTTTACAAAAAACGCTTAATTAGAAATTCATGTAAGAGTGAAGTGTTTTAGAAGACAAAAATACCGAGTTTTACTTCGGTTCTTGTGCTGTGCGTTGTTTTTTCATGCGTATCTTGCACGTCGTATCACTGTACCGGTACGGAGGTTTTCCGTCCGATCGAGCTCGACGTATATGTGTGGCCGTACTGACGATTGGAATATGCATTAAATAAATTTCAAAGTGAAAAACATGTATCGAGATCATTGTTTTCTCTCAGTTGCCCGTTTATGCCGAAAATGCGGGTTAAAAAAAATTAACGACGACCCGCGTTGAAAAATAAAACGCCGAAACGACCGTGGAAGGTTCAAAAAGAAATCTTGAGCCTTTGCCGCGATCGTTTCGACATTTTTTTTCAACAGTAAACATTATGGATAAGGGTGTATCATAAATGTTTCTTTATCTCCAATGAGCGTCGTGGCTGAGTTGGCAGCGTGACGGATTAAGGATGCTTACGGTCCGGGTTCAATCCCCGGTGAACCAACTTTTTTTTTCTTCATTTTTTATTCAGAAAATTTCGAACTTACTCTCGCTTTAGCTATTCTCGCCTGTTCAGGCATTATTTATGATATTTAATTCGTATATGCTTAATAAAAAAAACAATACTTACGCGCCCATCACACAATCATAGTGGCGCGCGTCCGTAAGTGAGCGACGCTCGGACATTTTCGGAAAGAGCCGAGCACGGTTGAAGTTTCCCGACCGCGCCTTCGGCAGCTACACCAATGCATGGACGCTGAGCACGTACATGTGCGGCCAAGCCGAAACGAAGGTTTCGAGGGAAAAAGCAATCTGAGCGAGACTCGCGCGTGCCGTCGGGTGACGTCATGCGCGAGGCTTTTAGATGATTTCAATGCTTATTAGCTCTTGATTCTCTGTGTTATTAATGTGTACAAAAAAATGTATCGCGCACTCTGATCGCTTATTTTTTTAGTTTATACGTTCATTTAAATATAATAATAAATCTAAATTACAACTTATTTATCTTATATAAAATTGTTTACACTTTACTCACACCCGTCCTTATGCCAAATAAATTATAATTCATAAAAGTAAGCGGAAATATATTTATATTCGTATTATTATATTAATTTTCATACTTTCATCAATCGGTAAAGCATTATCCCCAAAAACAAGCCAATTATCCATCCGGCCGCGAATCGTAAGTACCAGAAAGGGCACATATTCTACAAGCGATGAGATGGTCCCGTTGGTAGCGTTCCTGGCTTCGGTCCGCAGGGGCCCGTAGTGCAAATTTTTCTCCAAATTTTTCATAATGTCTCATATTTTAGTCATATTTGAGATTTTCGGAGAAAAAATGATTTAAAACAGATTCAAGTTCTGGTCTATTTCCCAAAAACACATTTTTTTTCACTGAAAATTCATGATTTCTCATTTTTTTCCCGGAAATTTCTCTTTTTCCTATGACCTGAGTGAACGGCTGCGGAGATATTCGGAGAAAAGTTAAAGATGAAAAGAAATGAGATTTTCGTAAAAAAAAAAAAAAGATTATTATTCTTTTTCCGGAAATTTTCCTTTTTCCTATTACCTGAGTAAACGGCTGCGAAGATATTCGGAGAAAATTTGAAGATTAAAAAAATGAGATTTTCGTAAAAAAAACTGGTTCTTATTTTTTTCCGGAACTTTTTCTTTTTCCTATTGAGTGAACGGCTGCGGAAATATGTGGAGAAAAGTTATAGATGAAAAAAATGAGACTTTCGTAAAAAAAACTGATTACATTTTTTTATCCCTCATAATTCTGAGAAGTAAAGAATTTCCGAAATTTTTGCAAACATTGTTTTCCTTAAGGAGTAACACCACTGTAACGGTCTGCCACGAAGCGTTTTACACAAATAATACTTGGGGTAATTATTAAACATATATTGAAGTATATTGCAAAAAAAATTATGGGAAAATATTACAAAATGGCGACACTGCAGCAAATTCTTCCGAGGCATGTTGAACTTAAGGTGCTCTGCGACACGCAGTATAACTTGTACCAATTTTAATCGGAATAAAATAATTAAAAAAAAATTAAATCTAGATGAGTGCAGCTAGTGAACCACGTAGGGGATTTTAGAAATATTGATTTTTGAGTAATTGCCGAGTATTTGACTAAAAATGTTCAATTTATTTTTAAGACAGTTATTTTTTAATAAATATTGTTTTAATTAACTTATCGAAAATCCCCTACGTGGTTCAGTAGATACACTCATGTAGACTAAATAAAACAAAATTCTTTTTTTTTTATTAAAATTGGCACAGCTATACTGCGTGCCGCAGAGGTTCGACATGCTTCGGAAGAATTGCTGCAGTGTCGCCATTTTGTAGTATTTTCGGATGAAAAATGTATAGCTATATACTTAAATATATGCTTAATGAATACCGCAAGTATTATTTGTTTATCACATTTTCTTCCGCAAAAAAAAATATCAAAAAATAAGCTTCCTGTAAAGCCGTTACAGTGGTGTTACCCCTTAAAGTCTTCATATAATTTCCGAGATTTTCCCGTGATTGTAATAAAAATGATGAAATATTCGGAAACATTCGGAGAAACTCGGATGTTTGCGCAAAAATAATTGTCCGCAAAACTCCGAATTATTTGTTCCAATTCATAGCAAAATTCGGAAAAATCGGAAAAATTTTCCGGAAAAAATCAGAGTTTTTCGGAAAAAAATTTGCACTTGGGGCGCGGGATCGTTTCCCGCGCTCAGTGCTTTTTTTTAAATTATTATTACTATTAATTCTTATTTGATTAGTTTTTTATTAGTTATCATTATTATTTTAATTAGTTATCTTTTAGCGTTGAAAAACTTATCGCGCACTCTGACCGCTTATTTTATTAGTTTATATGTTAATTTAAATATAATAATAAATCTAAATTACAACATATTTTACTTCTGAAAAAATTTTTTGCGCTTTACTCACACCCGTCCCTATGCCAAATAAATTGTAATTCATAAAAGTAAGCTGAAATATATTCGTATTATTATATTCATTCTCATATACTTTCATCAAGCGATAAAGCATTATGATAATGCTTTATCGCTTGATGAAAGTATATGAGCGGAAATATATTTATATTCGTAATATTATATTCATTCAATAACTATTCAAATACTTTCATATACTTACGCTCATATACTATATACTTCTTTCATATACTACTTTCATATACTATCATCAAGCGATAAAGCATTATCATAATGCTTTATCGCTTGATGAAAGTATATGAGAATGAATATAATAATACGAATATAAATAAATTTCTGCTTACTTTTATGAATTACAATTTATTTGGCATAGGGACGGGTGTGAGTAAAGCGCAAACAATTTTTTAGAAAATAAATAAGTTGTAATTTAGATTTATTATTTTATTTAAATTAACGTACAAACTAATAAAATAAGCGGTCAGAGTGCGCGATAATTTTTTTCACACTAAAAGATAACTAATTAAAATAACGATGATAACTAATAAAAATAACTAATCAAATAAGAATTAATAGTAATAATAATTTTAATAAAAGCACTGAGCGCGGGGAACGATCCCGCGCCCCTAGTGCAATTTTTTTCCGAAAAACTTCGATTTTTTCAGAATTTTTCTATGAATTGGAACAAATATGAAAAATTCGGAGTTTTGCGGACAATTATTTATAGGCAAACATCCGAGTTTCCCCGAATTTTTCCGAATATTTCATCATTTTAATTACGATCACGGGAAAATCTCGGAAATTATATGAAGACTGTAAGGGGTCTGTAACGGCCTTACAGGAAGCGTATTTTTTAGATATTTTTTTTGGCGGAAGAAAATGTGATAAACAAATAATACTTGCGGTATTTATTGAGCATATACTTAAGTATATTGCTAGAAATTTTTATCCGAAAATATTACAAAATGGCGACACTGCAGCAATTATTCCGAAGCATGTCGAACCTCTGCGGCACGTAGTATAACTGTGCCAATTTTAATCTAAAAAAAAAAAATAATTTTGTTTTATTAAGTCTAAATGAACATTTTTAGTCAAATACTCGGCAACTACTCAAAAATCAATATTTCTAGAATCCCCTACGTAGTTCACTAGCTACACTCATCTAGATTTAATAAAAAAAAAAATTTTGTCCAGATTAAAATTGGCACAAGTTATACTACGTGCCGTAGAGCACCTTAAGTTCAACTTGCCTCGAAAGAATTTGCTGCAGTGTCGCCATTTTGTAATATTTTCCCGTACATTTTTTTTTGCAATATACACGGAAAAAAAGAAACAGCGAAAATCACAGTATAAAGCGCATAAAAAACAGGTTGCCATATTTCATTTTACAGTGAAACAGTAATGTAAATCCTGTCCTACAAAAATGACGAATTTTCCTGTACACACTGAGATTTTCACAGTTACACTGGTTTATTTACAGTTCAGTATTGTGAATACATCAGTGTTTTGCAGTAAAAATATTCAACTGTAAAATTTACACGAGATCACCTGGTTCGTATACTGTACGCAAACTGCAAGGGTTACCGTGTACACTGTATTGAGTACAGAGTGATTCATTGAATTTTCTCAGTGTGGCACGGTAGTTTTACTCTTCTTTCGACACTTCGTGGCGTTATCTGTGCACTCTGAGATTTTTACAGTTACACTTGTTTATGTGCAGTTTGATATTGTGAATACATCAGTGACTTCAGTAAAAATATTCAACTGTAAAATTTAAATGCGGTCACTGATTTTTATACTGTACGCAAATGAGGCACGAGGTGAGGCACGAGGCCAGGACACAAAGGATTGCCAGTTAGTAGTGCGTGGTTGATGGGACGCGGACATCGAAATTTGTGCGACAGAATTCAAGAAATTATAAAGAAAGAGAGCATGTTTTTTTGAGGCACGTTCTTGTCTAATTGGGGCTTGTCTCGCGCGTGGGGTGAGTCACGTGGCCAGGACACAAAGGATTGCCAGTTAGTAGTGCGTGGTCGACAGGATGCGAGCGTTGAAATTTGTACGACATAATTCAAGAAAATACAAAAAAGAGAGAATTATTTACAAAAAGGTACGTTCTTGTGTATGTGACTGATTTTTTTATATTATCTACACATTTTTTTTCAAACTTCTTTTATGGATAAACTTTTTTTTGTGTGTCTAGACAAACTCTGTCGACATAACTGGCGCATTCATTGTACACAATACAGATTAACCAACTGTCACATTACTAGTTTTGTTAAATTTATATTACAGTGTTGAACTGTCAAAATTTACTTTTGAATACACTGTATTTTGGACTGTGTGTTCCAGTAAAAGATACAGTAGAGCGGTTCGAGTCCAAAGAAGACGGTATAGGAACTGTAATCATTTACTTTGAGCACACTGTATTTTGAGCACTGTGTTTCAGTAAATATCGCTGTGTTTCAGTGAATATCGCTCGAGTCCAATGCGAACTGTGTAGCCCCTGTATTTTGTGCTATTTCTTTTTTTCCGTGTACTTCAATATATGCTTAATAATTACCCCAAGTATTATTTGTCTAAAATGCTTCATGGCAGGCCGTTACAGTGGTGTTACCCCTTAAGGAAAATAATGTTTGCAAAAATTTCGGAAATTCATTATTTCTCAGAATTATGAGGGATAAAAAAATGTAATAAGTTTTTTTTACGAAAATCTCATTTTTTTTCATCTATAACTTTTCTCCGAATATCTCCGCAGCCTTTCACTCAATAGGAAAAATAAAAAGTTCCAGAAAAAAAATAACAAGTTTTTTTTTACGAAAATCTCATTTTTTCATCTTTAAATTTTCTCCGAATATCTTCGCAGCCTTTCACTCAGGTAATATGAAAAAGGAAAATTTCCGGAAAAAAAATAATAATCAGTTTTTTTACGAAAATCTCATTTCTTTTCATCTTTAACTTCTCTCCGAATATCTCCGTAGCCGTTCACTCAGGTCATAAGATAAAGAGAAATTTCCGGGAAAAAAATGAGAAATCATGAATGTTCAGTGAAAAAAATGTGTTTCTGGGAAATAGACCAGAACTTGAATCTGTTTTAAATCATTTTTTCTCCGAAAATCTCAAATATGACTAAAATATGAGAAATTATGAAAAATTTGGAGAAAAATTTGCACCACGGGCCCCTGCGGACCGAAGCCAGGAACGCTACCAACGGGACCATCTCATCGCTTGTAGAATATGTGCACTTTCTGATACTTATGATTCGCGGCCGGATGGATGATTGGCTTGTTTTTGGGGATAATGATTTATCGCTTGATGAAAGCATGAGAATTAATATAATAATACGAATATAAATATATTTCCGCTTACTTTTATGAACTATAATTTATTTGGCATAACGACGGGTGTGAGTAAAGCGTAAACAATTTGATATAAGATAAATAAGTTGTAATTTAGATTTATTATTATATTTAAATTAGAGTATAAACTAAAAAAATAAGCGATCAGAGTGCGCGATACATTTGTTTGTATACATTAATAACCCAGAGAATCAAGAGCTAAATAAGCATTAAAATCATCTAAAAGCCTTGCGCGAGCCGTCGGGTGACGTCACGCGCAAGTCGTGCTCAGATTGCTTTTTCCCTCGAAGCCTTCGTTTCGGCTTGGCCGTACATGTACGTGCTCAGCGTCCATGCATTGGTGTAGCTGCCGAAGGCGCGGTCGGAAAACTTCGACCGTGCTCGGCTCTTTCCGAAGTGTCCAAGCGTCGCTCGCTACAGACCCGCGCTACTATGATTGTGTGATGGGCGCGTCAGAGATTAGAGAGGGGGTAACTTTTACGCGCGATCTGGCTGCACTGATCCCCGGTAGCAATGTCTTGTTTTTTTTATTAAGCATATACGAATTAAATATCATAAATAATGCCTGAACAGGCGAGAATAGCTAAAGCGAGAAGCGAGAATAGCAGAAGTTCGAAATTTTCTGAATATAAAACGAAGAAAAAAAAAGTTGGTTCACCGGGGATTGGACCCGGACCGTAAACATCCTTAATCCGTCACGCTGCCAACTCAGCCACGACGCTCATTGCAGATAGAGAAACATTTATGATACACCCTTATCCATCATGTTTACTGTTGAAAAAAAATGTCGAAACGATCGCGGCAAATGCTCAAGATTTCTTTTTGAACCTTCCACGGTCGTTTCGGCGTTTTATTTTTCAACGCGATTCGTCGTTAATTTTTTTTAACCCGCATTTTCGGCTTAAACGGGCAAACGAGAGAAAACAGTGATCTCGATACATGTTTTTCACTTTGAAATTCATTTAATGCATATTCCAATCCTCAGTACGGCCACACATATATGTCAAGCTCGATCGGACGGAAAACCTCGCTCCGCTCGCCTGTCGAGCGAGCGCGATTTGCGAGGGGCAGAGACTTTTCCCCCACCAGCTACCCATTCGTGTTCACGTTGACTGCGATACCGACTTGAGCGGTGATCACGGACTCGCGCGGCTACAAGGGAATCTGCAACCTCGACAGAGGCGATGATCACGAAATCATACTCCCGAAATCGCCGCCGCGATTTAGCGCCATTTACGAGGCACGCCGAAAAGGGGAGCGTTGTACATCTCCCTACTAATCTCTGGTGCCAGTCGCTGACCTACTGAGTTACGGCGGGTCGGCGGGTGTGGCGTCTTCGCGCGGCAAACCTTCCGAATTCCTTGGGAAATACCCTGGAAATTCGCTACGTCTCGCTACGTCTGGCTACACCGCCGCCCGGGTACGGCGATTGGCGGCCAGCCGCAAATATATTAGGTGTACAAATAAGTTTTAGGACAGTTTTCAAAGAATTCAAGATTTATTAAAAAAGAAGTAAAACACAGTTATTCATCGAAGTAATCTCCATCGCACTGAATGACCTTCAGCCATCTCTCAGATAACTCGCGGATGCCTTTCGCAAAGAAACTTTCGTCTTGCGAGGTGAGAAATTTAGCGACCCATTTTTCCACTTCTTCAAATGTTTTGAATCGCACGTCAGACAAATCGTTCTGCATTTTCCGGAATAAATGATAATCGGATGGGGCTAAGTCTGGTGACTACGCCGGGTGTGGTACAGCTTCCCATCCAAGCGCTAGTAACGTATCCTTGACCGGTTTACCCACATGCGGCCGCGCGTTGTCATGGAGCAGTTTTACTGGACGTTTTCCTTTACCAGAAAATGGACGTTTCTTCTCAATTTCTTGATTCACTTGCATCAATTGATGACAATAGCGATCGGTAGTAACTGTTTGACCAGGTTTGAGAAGTTCATAATACAGTACGCTTTTCATATCCCACCATATGCACAGCATGACTTTGTTACAATGAACATTGCGCTTTGGCGTGGATGTTGTCGGCTCGCCGGGGTCAACCCAATGATATTTGCGTTTCGGATTATCAAAATAAATCCACTTTTCATCGCCGGTCACAATTTTCCACAAGAAAGACTTTCTATGTTGCTTGTTGTAAAGACTCACATAAATGTTAAGACGGCTGTTTTTATTTTCTTGAGTCAGAAAGTGTGGTACCCACTTTGTTCCTTTTCGAATCTTACCCATTGCTTTTAAACGATAAGAAACAGTTTGTTGAGTTACTCCAAGCTGTTCCGAAAGTTGTTTCTCCGTCTGACAGGAGTTTTCATCCAGCAACGCTTGCAGTTCCTGATCGTCCACCTTTACAGGAGGCCCCGTGCGTTCACGGTCACTAACGTCGAAATCACCTTCTTTGAATCGCTTATATCAATACTCACATGTACTTTTAGATACAATGTTGTCTCCAAGAACAGAACATATCGATTCACACGCTTTCCTAACACTTTTTCCTTGATGGAATTCATAGCGAATGCAGTGTCTAATAAATAGCTTATCGGTCTGCATGTTTAATTTACAGAATTTATAGGTTATGTTTATGACTCCTTTACGTTTTGATACTACATATCAAGCGCCATCTATGATAAGTGAGCGGGACCTTTGAATTAATTTAGAATAGCTGTTATGATACAAAATCGAAGTGTCCTAAAACTTATTTGTACACCTTATAAATGTCAAGGTCTTGGGCAACCGACGTCCGAATACTAGGCGCCGGGATAAACGTGCCAGGCGCTAACCTGCCAGATTACGGCGAGTCAGTGGATGTGGCGTGTTCGTGCGTCAGCTTTCCCGAGCCTCGTAAAAATCACTTCGAGATTTGTTCAATTTTTGACAGGTATAATTTTTATGGGTGAGACGAATACGTGCGTTAGGAAAAATCGACGTGAGCGAGAGGGAGGGAGAGAGAGAGAAAGAAATGCACTACGATGATTTGTTCGTTGCGTATTTGCACGCACGAACGAGACGCAAATATATTTTTATTATATGCCTGAAAAATGTTACACTTTTTGCACGGTCGCCGTATTTTGCGTAATTTAATAGCGCGAAGAAATCAGTGATGATATAATCAATTGTGTATTTTACACGTAAATAAACGGAGTTAGATTCAATAAAGACACTAATATAAGTTTCGTAAGTTATTCGTTGCAGTGTTTGACTTCTTATATTTCCTTTTATTTTTATTTTTATTTAAACAATTTATACCGGTTTTACAGAGACTTAAAGTTACACTGTGTAAGAGACCGAGGTAAACTCTAATAGAATATGAAATAAAATAAATATACCGGTTTTCAGAGCGTCGACTCTGCGATGCGCGCTGTTGGAGAGACCGGACGGAACTGGCTGCCCAGCTCCCGGAGCGCAATATGTACCCTCGCCCTCTTTATCTCTGAGAGAAAGGGCTTGGCGTCATTACCCTCGCCCTCGAGCTCGGCCCCCAGGTAACCGAATATTAGTACTGATAACGTTATTTTTCTCGAGTTGTACATGAGCAATGAAATGAATATTTTTCGTCATCGGCAGGATGTGCTGACTATGTGGTGATTGAAGCTCCGAAGAGGTCTGTGAGAAAACTCGCGATGAAGCTGACCGCCTGAGTCAAAATTTTTCGCCTCCTCTGAACCCTCGCAATACCCATTTCTTTTGGAATACATAAGCCGCCAGCCTCCGTTGAACCGACGAAACCCCATCTGTCGAGTTCAGTGCTATGAAGAGACCTCCTCTTGGTCCAGTGTAGCCTCTGTTAGACCTCCCAAACCTTCTTTCGATCCCCAGCTTCAGTGAAACGTGCAGAACACAGGCCTCCTTAACCTGCTTTCAATCTCAAACCGTTACCACGACCCCATCTAACCTGCTTTCGGCCCAAACTCGATATCTCCTCCATCATCACGCCATTGTAGCCTGATCGGTAACCCGTTTGATGACGAAAATAATACGTTTTGCCTGATTATCGCCCGAACAACGGTACAGGTAAATATGCATTATCACATCATAGTAGTATAACGGGACTGATTCTAACCCGGGGATCTCAGGGGAGAGCGGGGCGGGGCCTCCAGCGCGGGGAAGCCAAGTGCAGTGGTACGGCGGAAGGGGGAGGGGCTGTGTGTGTGTGTGTGTATGTGTGCGTGCGTGCGTGTGTGTGTGTGTGTGTGTGTGGAACGAAGGGGGAGGGGGTCAAAAAGAATGCTTCGATATAAATGACAATAAAACAATAGTTTATTAATAACGAAATTCAACAATGACCTTGCATAGTATATATTATACATAAAATGTTTGGTGTGTGTGTGTGTTTGAGTGTTTTCATTGTTTCAAATTATTTTATTTTGAATATCCGCAGCGGATCCGTTATCCTGGAACATAACAAATCATGCATCTTATTAACCTATCAAACATAATCATATTTTGAATCATACTAAAGATAATACCAACCATCGAGCCAGTATAAGTTCAGGCAGGTGGGGCACGTGTCGCGCATTGAAACTTGGAGGGTCGGCCCGCCGCAGTTGGTATAATAGATCCCCTGGATGTTGTTAAACCGTTCGCTGAAGTGGCCACATCTTTGAATTAGTCGATCAACCGCGCCCCACATATCAAAGTAGCACAATACGCAAAATTTCGCCCGATCATTTTCGGTGAGATATTCGTAGTTCACACAGCCCATGACGCCCCGGTTCAACCGATTTATTTGCTACTGGTCCACTATGATTTCACGCACATAATGGGCTCCCTTATCTGAGCATCACCCAATCCACTATCAAATGATTCCGTATCAATGTCCATCTCGGCCAGTTCCATGTCATCATGTGCAAGCACTTCAATCTCCGCCCACTCATCATCGTCATCATCGGCGATATCAATAACGTCTTCGTCTACCCCAACTTCCACTTCGTCGTCATCGACGATATTCACAACAACCTCCATCTCATCATCGACAAGATCGATCACTTCAATTTGGTTCGACATTTTTCTTAGCTGATTTTCCGTTTTCAAACACTTGCACAATGACAGCTCGGAGGTTGATGACTGGAATGGCGAAAACTACTGTTCCGATCCTTCTTCGGATTTCGATTTTTGGATCCTCATAGGCTTATGGTAGGGTGGGGGATGACCAACAAGATGTGTAAATAGTTTTCAATATTAGTTGGGACTTGTAGAAAAAAAACCTTGCAAGATGGTGCATCCTGGCAACGGATCAACGAAATTTTTTTGTTTTCCTTAACTATCCCTATAGGGTACGCATCTGTTGTCCAGAAAAGTGTGCACTCGTGGAGGTGAAAGCTGGCCAGGCTAGCCAATCATTGACTTTCGCGATATCTACAGAACAGCTTCTAGGTCAAGGAGACTGAACTGGCGTATTATAAAGAGCTTCTTAACGTTTTCAATTTATATTGCCACGTGTTCCAGTATGTATGAAGTTCAGCCTGTCACGAATCATAGGGCTCTTCGCAGAGCAACATCAAACCTATTCAAGTGACACTAGAGGCCATACAGTTCTTACCAAATTAGCCATATTCTTAAGGCATTTTTTTCTTCGTCGACGTTCGAAGCCAGCCTTCGAGCATAGGGAACATTTTGAAAAAATAACATTCCGCTCAAGTAATGTCTTGGCTATCCAAATCACATACGAAAACGAGGTATTTATTACAAAACGATCAACTTTATGGATCTATGGCCGGAGCATTTTTTTAGGCTTCGACCGCTGATCTCACGGCATGCACCATTTGCGCATAGATGCACTCGCGGTCTGGAATACTCACAAAATACTTTTTTTTGCTCCCGTTGAACCCCGACCGGCTTGTTCTGTGTATGTATTGATTTTTCATGCTTTCCACAATAAAAGACTTCAACGTGATATTAAAAAAGTCTGGTGGAGGTGATTCTATTACATTTTCCGAGCTAGAAGGGAACGACAAAAATATTTTCTGATTGGAGACCATTTTTAATCATCGGCAGCGCTCAAAAGTGGCCACACTTTGAATGAAGCAGTGAATTAACATATCTCTCTGGGAAGACTTTTCAACTCGTTAATATGGAGAACAACATTGAACCATCAAAAGAAATCTTGCACAACCAAGCTGCATTCTTAAGTTCAATCGACGACTTTGCTGTGTGGGAGCAACAGATCGTCGAGTTCATCGAAGAACTGAAAACGCAAAGCCGAATTAAGCGCCAACGATTATCAACTAAACATCAATAGTCATTGATAGGCCAAATACCGCATCTGGAAGGATTGAAGTATTTCATGTACAGGCATTTTATGTGCATGGGTGCAGGACACAGCGGTGATGGGTTAATTTGGCGAGAACTTGACTTGAGCGCGTGATGGTCTATACTTTAACCCCTGCTCGATGAATTTCAACAATGTGGAAGCTTTACGAAAAATACGTAATCTTACAATAAATGTAAATAAGTATAAATCAATACGCGTTGAATGTTATATCTCATTGTCACGGTAAATGATGATTATGAGGGCTGCGATTAATGTGCAATCAAGAGATTATACACGTTTCGCATGAGTGACAGTCACAGCTTTATACCCAGCTGAACGAAACAGTGACCACGCATATTCTTACATGAATTGTTCAACGGTATTGAATCTATCGAATATTGGATTCCCAGTAACTATAGGTCAAATTGTGATCAATATAGGTCAAAGAGTGATCCTGCTCCGCAGGATCGGACAAACTTCCGAATTCGTCGCTTCGTGATCGACGCTCGTCAGTTTCGCATTAACACAGTTGACACAAGAGGGTAGACCTCCCCTTGAGGGACACGCTTTCGTTTCATGGTTCCCCCCACAAAAGCCGCAATGCTCTTCATGTCGACATTCTTTAGCGATATGTCCAAAGTTCTGGCACTTGTAGTATTGCCTAACTCTTATATGGTCATGAACTGAACACGTGTTCCATCCAAGTGACACCTCAGACAGACCCAGCAGATATTTTTGGTTTTCAGCATTAGTCTCAATGACCACTCGGGTGTGTCGCCTCTCCCGTGCCGGGTACACATAGATAACTCTCCTATCTTTTATATGACGCCCAGGAAGATTTAACGAAAAAAGATTTGCCGGAGAGAGAGAGAGAGAGAGAGAGAGAGAGAGAGAGAGAGAGAGAGTCTCGCATGAAACCTCCTCACGAATCCCTCTAGCCTATCCCCCGCCGCGGTATCGGCAACTAACGTTGCCCTTCTTCTAACAGTCTCACGTTCAACGAACTCCCGTGCTTCTATACTCCACACGCTAACATTCTCTAACATCTTCGTCGCTTTTGAATTCCACCCCAATCAAATAGATCGATCCATTTTAAATGCCAATAATGAAGAATCGATACGGGCCGGTCGAAAGAGCCCCGGCATCCTGAGGCATCGCCAACATACCCCGTAAAATAACGTCAAATAACGACAGATCGATATTCTCGATCTGTCGGAGGACTCGAGGCTAGGAATTTTCTCGAGATCATAGATGCTGAAAAGAATAAATGACTATCATAGCGAATTACATGTTATCGTAAATAGGCGTCACGATCTCCGCTAGATAAACGAACTCGAATAGCCAGCCTCGGCTGCGTAACCCCACTTTCAGGTCACCAATAATAAGCACAGATAATCGCGATAAACCCATTGCGAGAATCGGAAGCGCGGCTACCGAAAGACAATCGAAAAAAAGAAACTTGTCTGGCTTGAGGCCGACTCGAATATTCGCGATAATTACACCGCAAGAGGAAATTTCGCTAGGTCTCGAAACCGACTCAAACAATCGCCACAAATACATCGCGAAAGTCGGTCGGAAGCGCGACTACCGCGGGTCGAGCGAAGGAAAAAAAAATCCTTGCGAGGCTCAACACCGACACAAATATTCGCGACGAACGCCTCGTGGGAGAAAAACTCTCACAAGTCTCGACATCCGGCGTAACCGCTGCGAATAAATATTCCGCGAGAGAAGAATTTTTTTTGAGCGATCCGTAAGCCTCGAAAGTGCTCTCCAATAATCGCTGATGAATATTTCGGGATACGGAAGAGGAGTTTCAATAAGGCTCTTCAATCGCTTATGAACGACCAAGGCCAGACCACGCGTGTTGTCGGGACAATAACAAGGGGCATGGAGAAAAATCAAAACATTTTTTTTTCTCTCCACCGATAGGCAAAATACCGAGATACCTCTTGAGGGAAATTTTTTCTTTCTCGTTCGTCACGCGTAGGTTCACATGACCGCGAGTCGACTTATGAAAATAAATTAAACAATTTTTCTCCCCGCCTGACGGCGAAATACCGTAATAGCTCTTGAGGGAAAAAAATTGTCTCTTATTAGCCACTCGTAGGTGAACATGCCCGTGAGTTGGTTTTCGAAGAGAAATAAAACAATTTTTCTCTACGCCGAAAAGCGAAATACCGCGATACCTCCTGAGGGGAATTTTTTTTTGGTTCGTCATTCGTAGGTTCACATTACCGCGAGTCGACTTATGAAAAGAAATTAATCAACTTTTCTCTCCGCTTGACGGCGAAATACCGTGATACCTCTTGAGGGGAAAAATGTTGTTTCTTATTCGCCACTCGTAGGTGAACATGCCCGCGAGTTGGCTTACGAAGAGAAATAAAATAATTGTTCTCTACGCCTAGAGGCGACATACCGCTATACCTCCTAAGGGAACATTTTTTTTCTGGTTCGTCACTCGCAGGTGTGCATGACCGCGAGTCGACTTACGAAAAGAAATTAAACAATTTTTCTCTCCGCCTGAGGGCGAACCACCGCGATACCTTTCGAATTTTTTTTTTTTTTTTCTTACTCGCCACTCGTAGGTGCACATGACCGCGAGTTGGCCTACGACAAGAAATTAAAACAATTTTTTCTCCCCGCCTAACGGCGAATCACCGTGAAACCTCTTAGATTTTTTTTTCGCCACTCGTAGGTCCGCAAGACCGCGAGTTCACTTACGAACGGAAATTAAAGACAATTTTCTCCTTCCGCCTAAAGGCGAACCACCTCGAGTAAAATCTCTTGGGAGGGCAATTTCGCTTTTTTGCTCTCTCCTCGTAGGTGCGCTTGACCGCGAGTTGAGTCACGAGGAAAATTAACAATAATTCTTCTCCTTCCGCCTGAACTTGAGCCCTCAGGAAAACCTTGAGATCGAGCCATTCCTAAAAGAAAAAAGGGGATTCCCTCAACCAGCGATACAATCCGCCGTGCCACGCAATGAGTGAGGACAAGAAGGGAACACCTACGCTGGAGGGGCAGAAGATGGATCTCCCTCCCGCTGCGAAAACCGACTTTTTACGAGAGACGGCTAAACCCCTTGACCCTGAACACCCCTTTCTCGCAAACGATGGGAACAGGGCAAAGGGAAGCGAAAGAGGAGGTTGCAGCAAGGGTGCAAGCCAGGGCAAGAAGGGAAAGGGTTCCCTCTCAGGGAATGCCTACTTCCACGCCCAACCCGTCCGAAGAATCTTATTCTATCTATTGCATCGTAGGAAAAAAATATTGCAGCTTTGTTAATTTCAAAATTAAATTTCACATTTTTAATTTCAAAATATAATTGATTCAACTATAAGCATTTTTTCCATGCACATGTACATATTTAGAGATAATTAATCTGTCATAATTAGTTATCACAATTAATCTGTCAATAATTAGTCTGTCATTGAATAGTGGGGAGTTTTTGCATAACTTGCAAATATAAAATGGCCTGCGCCTGAGTTTGCGACTTAAATTGTCATATTAAACAACAACCACGACAATAATTATATATTTTATTTGTAGAAAACGGTACACAAATCGTTGGACTCCGAGATTTCGAGCAATATATCAATAAGCGATGAAGAAACGGTTGAGAACCGTGTAGAAGAACACGTGGAGACTGATTCGGAAAAAAAACAACCAAGGATCTCGTTGTTGTTCCTGAAATTACCGATGACATATTGCCATGCAGCAGCGCCGTAACGGTGAGCGTACAAAATATTGCTAAAAATTTCTGAAATTTTATTTCTCATGGAACGTCCGCACATACTGAGACGATAAAACTCCCCTTGACAATCATTGTGGTCTTTCTCGACGATTGCGGAATCCTGAGGCGTCGTCGACTCGATTTACCCCTCAGATACTTCGCGGTAAATGATTAAGACGTGTGAACGTTGTATTCTTTGAGGTACCTTAAATGGCGCAAGTTTTGAACGAGACAAGAATCTATGTGGAACCATTCAACCATTCATTTAAATTCATTATGTTAAAATGTTTTATGTAATGTATTCTAAAAATAATCGCGATTAATATCACACAACACAACAAGAAATATATATTTTGTTTGCAGGAAACGGTACAGAAATCGTCGGACTGTCAGGTTTCGTCCAATGTATCGAAAAGCGATGAAAAAATGATTGAGAACCGTGTAACAGAACACGTGGAGACAGATTCGGAAAAAATAACCAAGGATCTCGTTGTTCCTGAAATCACCGATGAAATATTGCCATGCAGCAGCGCCGTATACAGTAAGCGTATAAAATATTGCCAAAACATTATGGAATTTCGTTTCTTATGGAACGTTGGAAGAATTGTGACGCTGTGGAGAATCAGCGTCAGCTAAAATTGTTATTACCATCACGTGGATGAAAAAGACAGTCCGGTAGTTATCTGAAATATTTTGTGTGCGCTGAACAGTTTGGACGACCCGAACCCTACCGCTTTTTGGACAATCAAAACTCTTCCACGCGTATACAATAGGTAAAATAATTCCAGGATCGAATGTTATCTACTATATTTCAAGAAAATAACAATCTAGCTTGCAGAGATATACACTACCGGCGGAAAGTTTCCGGACAAGAGTTGGAAAAAGTGCCCGAACGGTTCTTTATGCCATTTCGCCAGTAGTTGGGCTAGGCCAATTTGACCAACGGCATTTTAAAGAGGGGGGATTTACCTACATTTTGGCTTATCAAAAAAAATTTGACGATTTTTTTTACACCTGGCACCCAGTTTTGAAAACGACAATTTTTGTCGTTTTTTTGTTGTTTTGTGAGTGGACCCCGTTTACAGTAAAAATCTTTTTTATGCATTTCTCCTATTAAAATCATAAAAGGGGAAGCCTAAGCTTCAATTTCGTTTTGTAGAAAAATTTTTGCGATTTTTTTTCCCAAAAATATTTCGTTTTTTCGATAAAAATATACAATATGAAAATTGCTCCGGAGTACGAAAACGACGAGGTTTACAACAAAACCTCAAGATGGTAAAAAGTTGCGTTACTTTTTGTTGAGTTCATGAGAATTTTTTCAGATTTTTTTTGCGAAATTTTTTTAAAATTTATTTCCGGTCGGAACTCGATTGATCTCAACACCATGATAATAATATAATTAATTTTTTTATTTACATATTATACTTTGGTCTCGTCGAAAAAACCTCCTCTCGCTGACAGCACGCTCTCAATCGTCGTAATTGAAATGTTTTTTCCACGACTTTCGACAAACTGCGCTTGGATGTTTGCCGCCGTGAGTTTTCGATTCCTTTTAGACATCACAGTTATTGATTAGTCTTCCGCTTTGGAAGTAACAGGAGGCCTCCTGGAACGATTTTTATCGCGGTTCGATTGTGTCTCTCTGAAACGTTTTATAGCATCCCCAACGGTTGATTTGGGTATTTTCAATCGATTTGCAATGTAGCGAATTTTGAACCCTTCACTGCAAAGTGCAAGGATTGATGCACGCTTTTTGATGCTTATATTGGGTCGACGACCGATTTTCTTCTTAAAAAAAAAAACTCTAATGAAGTCAAAAATTTTATTTAATTAACCGTCAATAAATTAATAGTTAAACACACTTCAAATTCAATATATTATTCGACACGATACGACGGGAAAATCTAACGCGAACGTTTTTTCGATGCCTGCCGAAGAAGTACTGAGTCGAAATAATTTTTGAATATTTTTTCATTGTAACACGTAAAGAGTGCGTGAACGTTTCTCCCACTCTTTGTAAAGTAGTAAAAAAAAATATATCGCTCACCTATACGACAAAGCGAACGCTCGACAATGCGAACCTCGCGAAAAAATAAACAAGGAACAAGGACAGACACTCCGTCGCGAGATTCGCTATGTTCGCTGACTACTCTACTTCGAAAACAAGAAGAAAACAAAGAGTGGGAGAAACGTCCACGCACTCTTTACGTGTTACAATGAAAAAATATTCAAAAATTATTTCGACTCAGTACTTCTTCGGCAAGCATCGAAAAAACGTTCGCGTTAGATTTTTCTGTCGTATCGTGTCGAATAATATATTGAATTTGAAGTGTGTTTAACTATTAATTTATTGACGGTTAATTAAATAAAATTTTCGACTTCTTAGAGTTAATTTTATTTTTATTTTTAAGAAAAAAATGGGTCGTCGACCCAATTTAAGCATCGAAAAGCGTGCATCAATCCTTGCTCTTTGCAATGAAGGGTTCAAAATTCGCTACATTACAAATCGATTGAAAATACCCAAATCAACCGTTGGGGATGCTATAAAACGCTTCAGAGAGACACAATCGAACCGCGATAAAAATCGTTCCGGGAGGCCTCCTGTTACTTCCAAAGCGGAAGACCAATCAATAATTGTGATGTCTAAAAGGAATCGAAAACTTACGGCGGCAAACATCCAAGCGCAGTTTGTCGAAAGTCGTGGAAAAAACATTTCAATTACGACGAGTAAACAACGCTTGCGCAGCGCACAATTATACGGAAGAGTCGCAACGAAAAAGCCACTCTTGCGCCGTGGAAAAAAAAGAAGCGATTGAATTGGGCACGCAAGCACAACAATTGGACGATCGAAGATTGGAAACGGGTGTTATGGACCGACGAATCCAAATTTGAAATATTTGGAGGAAAATGTCGAGTTTTCGTTCGTCGCTCAGCTAACGAGAAAATGCATCATGATTGCGTAATCCCAACCGTTAAACACGGCGGCGGTTCTGTAATGGTGTGGGGATCTTTTTCGTATGCTGGTGCGGGGGACCTCTACCGAGCCAAAGGAATCCTGGACCAAAAAGGATATCACGCGATTCTGAAAAACCACGCTGTTCCTTCTGGAAAGCGACTCATCGGAAGGGGGTTCGTTTTTCAACAAGACAACGACCCGAAACATACTTCAAAATTCTGCTCGAAGTATCTTGAAACGAAGCAAAAAAGTGGGGAGCTTCAAATTATGCAATGGCCTCCTCAATCTCCCGATCTCAATCCCATAGAGCTCCTGTGGGATGAAATGGATCGGCAAGTGCGCAAGGTCACGCATTCATCCGCCGAAAAGCTATGGGAATCCCTACAAAAATCATGGAAAGAAACACCCCGAGAGACATTCGAAAACTTGTGGAGAGGATGCCGCGTGTGGTAAAGAGCGTGCTGTCAGCGAGAGGAGGTTTTTTCGACGAGACCAAAGTATAATAAGTAAATAAAAAAATTAATTATATTATTATCATGGTGTTGAGATCAATCGAGTTCCGACCGGAAATAAATTTTAAAAAAATTTCGCAAAAAAAATGTGAAAAAATTCTCATGAACTCAACAAAAAGTAACGCAACTTTTTACTGTCTTGAGGTTTTGTTGTAAACCTCGTCGTTTTCGTACTCCAGAGCAATTTTCATATTGTATATTTTTATCGAAAAAACGAAATATTTTTGGGAAAAAAAAATCGCAAAAATTTTTCTACCAAACGAAATTGAAGCTTAGGCTTCCCCTTTTATGATTTTAATAGGAGAAATGCATAAAAAAGTTTTTTACCGTAAACGGGGTCCACTCACAAAACAACAAAAAAACGACAAAAAATTGTCGTTTTCAAAACTGGGTGCCAAGTGTAAAAAAAATCGTAAAATTTTTTTTGATAAGCCAAAATGTAGCCCCCCTCTTTAAAATGCTGTTGGTCAAATTGGCCTAGCCCAACTACCGGCGAAATGGCATAAAGAACCGTTCGGGCACTTTTTCCAACTCTTGTCCGGAAACTTTCCGCCGGTAGTGTACATTTCAATTATAAATTGAAAATTCCATTCTAATTTTGAATCCAATCAAATACAAAATTCATACCGATACATATATGATAATGCAAAAGTAGACAAAGAGTTGTCGGAGGAGAGTAGAGGCGAACCGATGAGAAACCCAAAGAAGTTGAGAATCGCGAGCGATATCTTGAGGAAGTCGTCCGAGCCCGTAAATTTGATTGCATTACGACTGCACCCTCCTTGTAGCATGGAAACCGTGACGCATTGCGCGTAGCGCGCCAAACTTGTATTATAACTTTAAAATTCGTGTACAATGTGAACTGGTAGAAAATAACATCGCGAAGACCGATAATGAAAACAATAAATAAAATTGACATGGATATAACCGAATTGAGCGTTACAGTACCGATGACATCGCCATTATCTGGTGAATACGACTCTGGTATGTCGCTTGAGTCTTATCTGCCAACCCAAAACGACGATTTATCTTTAGTACCATCATCGCCCATTATTGGATCTGAGGAGGTAAATATGAAGCAATTAAGCCAAAAAGTTCGAGTTACAAGTATAAAAAAAATTCTTTTCTAGGATCAAAGATGCGACCGTACCGATAAGGTTATACAAAAGGAAAGAAAACAAGCCGCCGTTAAGAGCGTTCTGCAAACGAGCAGCGTCCATCTAACAACTAATAACTCGTCTGTCGCAAAATGAAGCTCGGCAGGTGTATCGAAAAAGAGAAAATTCGTTAATGATTATGGGGATTTAAAATCCTTTATTTCAAAAGAAATGACGAAGATGGAAAAATCAATATACACCAATATAAAAAAATTTGTCGCTCTAGAAGAAGTCGAAGATACACGTACCGGACTTACCTTTGAAATACCATTACCGGACGATGATGGAATGTTATTTGCAGTTTAGTGGGAGTACTGTACATATTAATTACTCCCAGATTAGTTCAGACGGACATGCAGATGACCCAACATGTCCATCTAATAATGGTGTTTTTCCACAGGTTACTGTTGATGGAAGAACATTCGAATATAGTCACTTTTTGAAAGCTATCGAAGTAAAAACTATGAAAAAGAGAGTGCATCACTTGATTAGTGCGTTTTGGTTACCAGAGAAACGTCTGTCTTCCACGTTGGACGAAACAAAAAGGAAAAAAGCGTATTATCGGATTATAACAAAAGGCGAGATCTCCGCCGTAATACATGAGTTAAATAAATGAGCATTACAAACAGAGATAAATTTAATTATCACGAAAAAAATCATAACCATTGCAATAATATTTTCTGCACATGTATAGATACCAGTGTGATAATGCAGGATTCAACCAAGTTGCCAAGGGATGGTGTGCAAGATGTTGTAAAAATGCGGTCGTGGATCTCGTCCAAGTTGAAGGCGGATCGAGTGTACAACAAATCGAAGCAAAGTATGTATGGGGCCTCGAATAAAGAAAACGAAGAAGAAGAATATTCAACAGACGCTTAGCTCATCACCATGAACATGACATACCGTCGAAGCAATGAAGAATTGTGCAGGTAATCTACGAACATGGTTTGGCGGAATCTCATGGAAAAATAATCGAGACTCCACCTGCTAAATATAATTTGGAGCAAATTCTAAAGTTGCTTGAATCAAGTACGTATCGTGGAAAGGAGAACGAAGGTGACATATGTCTTGACAACTTGTACACTTTCAATCAGCTTCTATCGAAGAGTAATTTGACGAGCTTCATAAAATTTTATCGCCGGATTGTTTCGTGACTATCAATGGTAAAAAAATACATCTGTGATATACTGACTGTAAACATGTATTGTATCAGGTTAAAGACTGTAACATTTTATACTTAGGAAAAGTGCGTACCGTCCAATGGCGACATGAATATCGAATTATTTTCGATATCTACAAGCGTCTTGAAGGTCAGACCTTTATTACCCATCAGCACAAAAATGAAATGAAGAAGAATTTCCAAGAGCTGGCATTGATAGAATATTTATTTTGCAAATATATGTTACCGGTATTACCGGTGGAAAACATTGGTGATCAACTGTACCAGTGCGTAATATAAATACGAAAAAATTATTGTCAACCTCCTTAAATATTACAAATTGACTATTTTCACGATCAACAAAAAAAATTGATGGAACTGCACGTTTACGGAAAGCTCGAAAAACAATCATTATGGGAATACTCAGAATTGAAGGACAGGTGTCAAAGCAAAAGCTTCAACGGTAATATATAACGTTTATCTTACAATTACACGAACCAACAAACACATTGATAATCATTGGCGTGTGTATTCATTGTACAGTTGAGAAAAAATTACTGAAACAAATACTAGCGAGTATTGGTACAATATTGGATGATCCTTTCAATGGTCATCGATTGATTCAGGCGAAGAATGAGCTATGTAAGCACGACGCACAACGAATAATCGCATTAAACTACAGCCGCGAATTTCAAAGTTAGAAATATGACTAACCATGCATCTAGTCATCATGGTTCAAAATTGCGATTGCATTTTTTTCTGCCAGACGGAAAACAAAGACTTGTTATTCATTCTTTTGTTTTAAACTAAATATTTTAATCGTTGAGATTGGAGGAATGGTTAAAAAAAATATCGTCCATTAATAATGTAATATGCTTTGCAACTGTATACCGCCTACGATCGGCCTTTATTATGTATTGCGCCTAAGAAAAAATATTGGCGATTGTCCACCATATATCAAGAAACTGGAAAAACAAATTTAAAGTATAATATACAAAACAATTACAAAGAGAAAATAACAACTATTAAAAAATCAAACAATTGAAAAGAAAGAACAAAATGCGAAAACAGGAAATAAAATATTGTACAACATTATATACAGTCGATGACTGTTACGCCACCAAAAATTGGTATAATTAAAACTACGATTTAGCGGTATGTACCGCCATCGGTTCTTAAATGTCCGCATTAAAATTCCAATTACAGATACACACATCTTTAATTGGCGACCACGGTTGCAATCACGTTAAATCCCGGCTGAGGTTGTATTTCAAATTCCCAACCATCTTCCTAACTACTTTTTCAACTTGAGGTAATCACGGATGGTGGTTAGAAACACGGTAAAAATTCGGTTACGAGTGGTTACTTTTCGGCAGGGTTGTATTTCAAATTCCCAACCATGTTTCTAACCGTCTTTCGAGCTTGAGCAAATCATGGATAGTGGTTATAAATACGGTTATAAATTCGGGTACAAGTGGTTGCTTTTCGGCAGTGTTGTAATTCGAATTTCAAACCAACTTTCTACCCATTTTTCTAACTTGAGCAAATCACGGGTAGTGGTCAGAAACACAGTTTGAAAGTCGGCAGAATTTTGTCCAAATATAACCGTTAGTTTTTTGGTTATACAACCGGTATGAATGAACGGTTAGGCAAACTGCCCGGGGGCCAGCTTCGAAACTGGGAAGCGAACCTGGGATCGGCCGTATTGGTACAGATTTTTCGCAGTTTCCCTATACCCATGGCAGAAATGTCATGGTGAATGCGATAGAGAGGGGGAAGTCGGGTGCGGCCGCAAAGTGAGGATGTGAAGTGGAATATGGTGGGGGATGTAATACGGGGAAGGACCCTGAACAAATGGGAGCTATACAATATAAAAATAATCGAATGAATGCTGAAATTTAGCGGAATGCATACGAAAAAGGAGTACTGCCCTAACTCGTATAAACCTTTCCGAACCGCAATTGTACTCCCAGTGAACTCCGCCGGCTGTGAGAGAAGGTTTTCTGTCATGAGGCGGATAAAAACGTGGCTGTGAATGACATTGTTAAAACGAAAATTCTCGCTGAAAAAGTCATGGGCCAAATTGCAGAAAAAATACTTATTTTTTACTGTGATAGCCGTAAGGTGTCACGTGAGCGATACTGCGAAGTCGTAGGTATAAGTGCGCGCATGTAAAGCTGCGAACGAGATTTGGGCAGTCGGGTTTGAGCCATCGAGGTTCGTGTACATCCGAAAGCGCCGAGCGTTAATAAATCGTCTCGAGCACAGAAATAAATACCAAATAGTGGACCAAGCATACGCCGAACTCTTCCTCTTCCAAGATCCCTCAGTGGCGACGAGGTTGGGATTCATGACTCAAGAATAATATGTTGGAAAATGACCGGGACTTAAATGGAGCGGAAATTAACGAACTCGTGTGTAGTGGCCGAACGGGTTGGATTCAAAACTTACGTAAAACCGTGTTATTGCGTATATGTGACCAGGTTCAAGTAGAAATCAGTGCGGACGCTCCACTTGACACTATTCGGATGATATTTCGGAAGTTCGTGAAAGAGACAGGGCCATTCCGTGAGATACTGACTAAAATCGAATTAGGTGCGCCTGTTGACCAGACTTTCGACAGTGGTCTTCGCCGAATTACCGGAAATCACCAATTCGGCCGAGTCTTCGACGCTCACATACACGGTACTGAAAGAAAAACTCTCGGCCCATTTCAGCCCGAAACCAAACAGACACCTTCAGCGATACACCTTTCGAGAACGCACACAGAAGCCCAACGAGTCTATACAAGACTATGTACTAGCTCTGCGAACAATAGCGCAGAAATGCGAGTTCGTAGTAACGGAAATAAACACGCAAGTGAAGGACCAACTTATATCGGGTGTTCAAAACAAGCGAGTGAGATACGAATTACTAAAGGAGTCGTCCTCCACCCTGGAAGATCTCATCAAATTAGCAAAAACAGTTGAGTTAGCGGATGAAAAATCCGGGGGATTCCAAACAACATCAACCTTGAAGGAAACCCAGGCATCCACCGCGCAGGAGAGTGCAGAAATGCATGTCATGAGATACATGCAGAATCGCAGCGCGGGGCGAGGATACGCGAGCGCACCGCAAAGACGCGGAACATCATTCGGAGGCCAAGGTAATCAGCGTGGAAGCAACAACGAATCATCGAGACCACCGAGAACAAATTCAGGGATGGTTTGTTATTGCTGCGGCGGAAAAAATCATATACGATCCGAGTATTACTCGCTTGTATATGATTTTATTATGTATATATTGTATATGAAGCTTGATAGCCCAGAGCAAACCGTAAAGACAAAAAAAGCGTAGAAACGGACGAACTCAAACGCGAATTCCTTGATCTTTTCGAAGCCGGCATAGGCACGTTTACAAAAGGCGAATTAAAATTAACACTAAAAAAGGAGCTCGTCCCAAACTCCTGCAACCCAGGAAAATACCATGGTCGTTACGTGAAAAATTCGAGCACGATTTGTCAAGATTACAAGCTTTGAATACTTTCCCCTGTAGAATACAGTGACTGGGGCACACCGCTGGTGTCCGTGCTGAAAAGCGACGGCTCAGTTCGATTCTGTGGTGACTACAAGGTCACTCTAAATAAATACTTAGAAGTCGATCATTACCGCTTGCCAAGAGTAGAAGAAGTCTTGGAAACACTGCGAGGGGGGATGTTATTCACAAAGCTCGATCTATCTGAAGCTTACCAACAGTTGCCGTTATCAGAAGATTAAAAAAAAACTCGTAGTAATAAGTACGCATCTCGGATTGTTCCAGTACAACCGGTTACCCTACGGGGTATCAACCGGCCCAGGATCGTTCCAGAGTATAATGGCAACATTATTATTAGGGGTTCGGGAGGTAATAGTTTTTATTGACGACATTTTGATAGCGGCAGCCGATGCGGAGACCCATTTACGGCGATTGAAAGAGGTAATGAAACGTCTAAGTGAGGCCGGATTGCGACTGAAATTTAAAAAAATGTAGTTTCTTACAACCTGAAGTGCGTTATCTCGGTTTCAAAATAAATCGCGAAGGAATACGAGCACTGCAGGACAAAGTATTGAGTGTAAAAAACGCACTAGCTCCCAAAGGCGTTTCAGAGTCGCGTAGTTTTTTTGGGATCTATAAATTATTATAGTCGATTCATCGAAAACATGGCAAAAAAACTGCGACCATTGTACGCATGGTTAGAGAAAGCGAAAGTCGACTGGACGGACGCATGCACCAAAGTCTTCGAGGCGATAAAAAAAGAATTGTCTTCGGAAAAAGTGTTAGTTCACTTCGGTCCAGAAAAAAACGATAGTACTCACATGTGACGCTTCCCTCTCTGGCATTAGCGCGGTACTCGTGCATCGGGATCGGGATGATATCGACCGCCCAGTGTGTTTTGCAAGACGCTCTCTCAACGTCACGGAAAGAAATTACACACAAATGGTCAAAGAAGGTTTAGCCATTATCTTCGGAGTTCGTAAATTCTATGAGTATCTGTACGGAAGCGAATTTATCTTACGGACAGACTCAGCGGCATTGACACGAATTTTCAATCCTACAAAATCTATAGCAGAAATAGCGGCAGCACGCTTACAGCGATGGGCAATTTTTTTAGCCCATTTCCGTTATACGACTAAGCACATTCGCGGGACCTCAAACTATGGGGACTGGCCCAGTCGTTTACCTCTGTCGAATACGGATGATCATGTAAAAAAATCTTAATGCGTACACGTATCTGAACATGCGTACACTTATCTGCGTACACGTATCTCCATACACGTATGCGTACACGTATCTGCGTACACGTATCTGAATGCGTACACGTCTCTGAAAAAGATATAGCGTACACGTATCTGAACGAAATAAAAAAAATTGATTTTGCTACTCTAAATTGGAAAGACGTCCAACGGGCAACGCGAGAAGATCAAACTTTAAGCAAAGTCATGAGGCGTTGCGTGGACGGTTGGTCGGAGAAAGAAATCCGAATCGGGGCACCGCGTGATCATCGCAGAAAAACTGCAGCCATTAGTATTAAAATAACTACATCATAGCCACTTTGGCAGTACACGCATGGACGCCTTGGCACACTCATTTGTGTGGTGGCCAGGGGTAGATAACAAAATTGATGAAATAACAACGAAATGTAGACCATGTTTAGAAACCCGCAAAAACCCACCAAAAACCACACTGACCCCTTAGGCGTGGCCAACAACACCTTGGCATCGGATAGATGCCGATTTTTAGGGCCATTATTCGGTCGAATGGTTCTAGTGATAGTCGACAGTCACTCGAAATGGCCGAAAGCCGTAGTGGTACCTTCTATGAACGAAAACAACACAGTTTCGGTTTTCGAAGACATTTTCGCAAGACACGGATATCCGGCGCATCTAGTGAATGACAACTATTCCACTTTTTTAGGAAACAGTTTTCAAAATCTCATGAAAAAGGGGGTATACGCCACAGCACAACTCCACCGTACCATCCGGCTACGAACGGAGCAGCTGAAAACTTTGTGGGTACGTTCAAAAGAAAAATAACACGTATGGTTAACGATGGATTCGAGTTCCGCGAAGCGATAATGCAATTCTTATTCGATTACCGTAACACACCTAACGCGGCTATGCAGAGAACACCAGCCAGCCTAGCAATGGGTAGAGAATTACGAACCCGGTTCTCCCTGCTGCGCCCGCCGCCAATAAGCGGAAGTGTATCTAAGCATCAATCGAGACAAATAAAAAATCATTCAGGAAGCATCCAAAAATCTTTTGCGTGGGCGATTCGGTTATCGCAAAGAAATTCAAACAGGGGGGGGGGAAAGAATCCTGGATACCAGGTGAAATTGAAAGCGTGTTGACACCCAGCGTCACGTTCATTGTAAAAGTAAGAAATAATGTAACATGGAAAAGATATGGAAACCAATTGATAAAATGCCATGACCTCGTGTTAAGCGAAAGGAAAGCGAAATGCGAAAATGATGTAGAGGGAGCCAAGACGGGGGTATAATAACGAGAATGGGGGTACGTCGAAAAGCGCGTCTGAAAAATAAGAAGGGAGAGGTGTGATAGCCGTAAGGTGTCACGTGAGCGACACTGCGAAGTCGCGGGTATGAGTGCGCGCATGTAAAGCTGCGAACGAGATTTGGGCAGTCGGGTTTGAGCCATCGAGGTTTGTGTACATCCGAAAGCGCCGAGCGTTAATAAATGGTCTCGAGCACAGAACTAAATACCAAATAGTGAAACCCAACATACGCCTAACTCTTCCTCATCCAAGATTCCTCAATTGAGTACCTACTGAAGTAAAGTTCAATGACTGGTAACTGAAATGAAAGATGATTAAAAATGAGTTGATTTTTTTTCAAGTAATTCCTTGAGTTTGATATTAATGTAACACGGATGTATGATTAAAGCGAGTTTCATATTTGATGTGCTCTACCTGATTATCGACTATTTTGTAAATTGGAAAAAAATGATTGTCAACAAAACAAGTTTTCGGAATTTTCGGGCGGCAGCTTTCAGGGGGCAGCGGATTTTAGAGGCATCTAAAAAGGCCTAGTGATTAAGATAGGAGGGGCGGCACAAAGTCAAGTGTCCTAAACTTAAAAAAATGTATAAATCCGATACTGAGAAGGCCCGCCCCCAGCTCTCCGCCAGAAAATTCTGACTATGCCAATGTCTATAGCCCCATGACTACCCAGTAAGAAACTTGGCGACACTACATTGGCAACACCACGCCAAGCGAGAGTAAGTTGTGACGGAAAAATGGCATTCTTTGTCGCCGCATTACGCTGTGTTCTAGCAGCACAGTATTGCGCGTCGTCGCGTGAATGCTGGTGTTAATATTGCAGTACGAAAATATAGAATATTGGCGGTACATTTGGAGCACGTTCATTGCTGGGTTATGGCAGCATTATGTCGCGACCTTCGTCCTTTGCTATTTACTTACCTTCGTTTCCCGACGAGTTTCTCTGTTCACTATAGCATTTTAAGCCCCCTAATGGTAGATTGTTGGAGGTCCCGGAAAACCCTGTCCCAATAGGAATATCTCGGACCCTCCACAAAAATAGAAAGTCTCTCGAACTCCTCGCTGAGAGCATCATAAACATCCGTGCAATAATTCTTCACGAGCGGAATGACCCGCTCATAAAGCAATACACGATTCGCCGAGGGCCTCACAAATACGAGGCCATTAATACCCGTATTCAGTCTCTCCTTATCTCAAGCATGGAAGACGCCTTAATGAAGGCTTCCTTGAATCTCAGAGGCGTCCTTGTTTTATAGTCACAACTCGGCTCTCCCTTTTAGCAGAAAGACATATTTAGGGATGTGATTGCTTATAGTGGTAAAACCGGTGATCGAAGCGCCACTCGGCTTTATTTGAAACGAACTCAAACCGCTTGGCTCTCGATTGTCAAGCAGCCATCGAAATCTATTCACAATTTCCTCAAAATCATCATCAAATTCATTATCAGAATTGTGTATAAAATCGTTGTTCATTATGCCGAGTAATTATATGCAAAACTTCTGCACAAATTTCCACGTGGTTTTCATCATTTATTGAGGTTACGCTGTACACTGATACACTCCGATACGTTTTACGTGGTTCCAATTGCTTATTTCGATTACGCCGTGAATTGTGATACGCCTCGAAACTTTTTACGAGTTCCAACAATTTTTTTTTGTTTAAACTCCGTTCACTGCGATACGTTTGGAAACGTGTTACGTGCTCCACTTTTAACTGTTTTTGAGGTTCACCTGTAGACTGGTCTGTGATGCAGATAAAAACGGCATAGATGCCAAGCGCAAGCGTTATTCATATGAAGCGAAAAAGCCAATCACAGTGCCGAAGGTTTCCTCAAGGAAGCTCGAGACCTGCCTTGAAAGAAGGAGGCCAATAAGGCTCCTTGTTCTGTCAAGGAAGGTCTATGAAACGCGAAATGAGGAACAAGGAATCCTTGTTCCTTAAGGAAGGACTATGAATACCGGTATAAGAGACCCATTTACCTCCGCGTTGCCGTACTTGGGGACCGATGGATGGTACGCCACCAATGGGTTGTACGCATTGGGTAGATGTGTCAACCTTAAGACGTTTTTCTCCAATCAAGGAAATGCATTGCATTTCCCAATCAGAGGGAACCGCCCCACTGGCACCGCGGATGAACCAAGCGAGTGGCTAGAGAGCCAGTCTTAAGTTGGACAAGTGCGCAACAAGGTGAACCTTGATCAAGAGGATAATTTTCACCCAGCATTGTATCGAGTCACCGTAGCTCTTGATACGTTTGTACGTGTGACTTTATAAGTGAATAAAGATCGTTTTTACGCTAACTACGTTTATTCTTCACTTCTGTCACATCCGGAAGGGATGAGAGCATAAACTTTCGTTTCCCTCTTTCTTGCCTACGCCAAGCGGGATGAGGGTAAAAGGAGAATGTGTGAAACGGATGTTCTAGGTCTCGAGTGCCTAGATGGTCAAGACTTATGCGAGCGATTGCGACAGATGTAGCTACTGTTTACAAATTTTCGTTCATTGCCGAGTACCGTCCACTTGGCCGGTCGGAAACATGGGAAGAATACAGTTCGGCAGATTAAGAAAATGATACAAAAAAATGATGCAGTTAGCTTACGTTTTCTGAATGACGGTCCTTCGGACTTGGGTGAAAGGACCTTCGCTCTCGGCCTGTTACGCTCGCTAGTACAATGCGTGTCGAATAGCCGCATACGCGCTGTGTTTACAATGGTGCCGCAGATGGGTCAGATGGTCACTTTACGAGTGTGAAGAGTGCAGAGAAGATTCACGATACTTTTCGGAGTAAATAGATATGTAAATAGATGCTCGAAGAACAGAGTTGAATTATTAAATGCAGGACAGAGGTACGAATCGCGATACAAGATTGGAGCCGATAGAAGCGATCTTTCTGGTTCGCAAGATGATGCTGAACTGATTTTTCTTTAATCCTCTGGACCTTCCTGCTCCAGATTTCCCTTCTTGGGTGGAGTAGGAGAAAAGGGGGTTTTCGTTTTTGATTCTCTCTTAACCAATCGGAGTGGTCGACGTGAGAGACAGTTCTTTGTATCTCGGAGTCTGGGCGAACGAAATTAATTACAAATAGACCAATCGGAATGAAGCTATTGCGAGCGAGTTTTCGTGGAAAAAACGCATGGGATCGTGTTTGTTTATCTAAAGTCTAGGGCCCGGCACCGAGTCGCCCCCGCGATAGTACAGCTGCGATGCGCCTCGTAGCCCTTCCATGTGCATTTTATTTTCGTCGCAGCCCGGTTTTATGATCGAGTCGAGTGGACTTTTCCGGCGATCTTGGCCTACCCTTGGTTCCCACACGGATTAGAAAATCGGAGCTCCGCTATGTCTTCGCCGGCGGGTGAACTCTGGGTCGTCTGGCTTGCAGTATGATATTTTTTGTTTTACGACTTTTCTGAGAAAGCGTGCCTAAAACTACGTTCTCGTTGAATTCGAGTGCGTAAGGAGGGTCGTACGAAAGTACGCTCGACGCTCGCTTATTATCAATAGGTTACATTACAGCTGTGGTATGTCTAAGCTTAAGAAGATACAAGAATGTGTCGAAAATTTCCATGGGAAATCGCTCAGGCCAGCGTTGTCGTCGGATTTCAACAAAGTAGGAGAGAGAAAACGCAATATTTCTATGCGCTTTGCTCGCGACGTTACACTTCTCGCGAACTTTTATGAGTGGTGACTGCTCTCTCAGGCACTGGCGATCCTATCGAGACCCAGGTTTCCAAATAGTCGCATGATAATTTGGCGATCCTTCCAGGATATACGCTAGCGAAATTGCAAAAGTTTCTCACTACGTATATCTCCGTGACGAACCGCTTCTCACGCAGATCTGGAAAAAGACAAAAAAGTAATACCTGAAGATCGCTTGACGAGAACAAAAACATAGTTCACGAGTGTTGATAGTAAAGCGAACCCTTTGCTGAAGTGATAGTGATAGTGCATCTCACATGAAACGTTGCGAGGTCGATGTCTCCGATTTCGATGAAATTTGGCATGCTTGTAGGATGGGTAAAAATAGGCGACACGTATTTTTTTATATCGGCGGAACCCGATTTTTAAGAGTTGAAAAGCACCCTCAAAAGGGATTCTTAGAGCGGTCAATATGTCCAACTGCATTTAAAGAAATAGATATGCAAGGGAAAGATATTTAAGTTTTAACCATTCCAGCAGGTAAATATATTGCACCAGTTTCTGATTAGTTCTGTAGACAATTTTTGTCTACAATTCTGTAGGCCTCCACGTATGGAAAAACTTCGTCAAACACTTTTCTGACGCAGTAATATTATACAATTACGACGTCAATCTGCATTGGAGAGACAATATTGTTAAATTACAATCTCTTACACACAACCAGTTTTCTTCTCTACTGTTTACAAATCTTTTCAAATATGCGTGGTACAAAAGCGGGTACGAAGAAGAAAGACCACCAAACTTCGAAAATCCGGTAGAATTTTGCTTTTCACAAAATGTACCGACATGCGATATAAGCGGCGAAGCAGCTATTATCACTTGTGCGTGGTGTAAGAAATCTCTTTGTTTCAAACACTTTTATCATGACTATCATTATTGTAATAAGTATAATCCATAAAAAAAAACATTTCCTAAATGAGTAAGCGTAAGAACACTTTTCCGATTGTGTTGTAATGTTCAAAGGCAGTACGTGGCGGGGGAGAATTTCTTCGTAAATATACAGTTATAATCCAGCTGCTTCCCGAAGCACGAAGTCAGTCCGTGATTGCGATCCTTGCCTCTACCCATATTGGTGGAAAACTGAAGAGTGATTTTTCACAAGTAATTCACGAATTATTGCAACAAACAACACGCCATTTATTGCTGTACTCATCATTATCATCATCAACGTCTGGTAGTCGAAGAATACAACATTTTTTCCTATCGAACTTTATTTTTATTTCGGCCCGTTCACGAGCTATAGAAAGAACGAAGTTGTTAAGGATGCGTTGACTCCTTAAGAGTGACGTTCCGCCAAAACGAGAAAATGGGTATTGACTCTTTTGACTGATTGTACTTTCTTTGTAACCCATTTTTATTTCTACAAATTTTCGTCCATGCTGCACGGTAAGAACTTCAAACGTTTGCCTTTCGAGAGGGGGACCGTTGGGGGGGGGGGGGCTGGAATGTTACAAATATGCAATTGCGTCATAACACGAACGTATATTGATGTGTATTTAGACCGAAATGCCAAAAGGCTAGCTGATAATACGATGCTCTCGGCAAAAAGTCGACGGGCAGTTTCATGGTGCGAAGCGTTAAGCCGGCAATACACGTTGGTCGAGCGTCAGCCAACGCGAGTGTAGGCAAATTGATGCAAGGCAAGTGCTACCGTCCACACGTTGGACAAGTTCGAAGGGGACAATTGCAAACTGTCAATGTAGACGAGTTTTGTCGAGTTGTCTACACGTCGTGCGCCGTCAGTTTTTATTGTGCATTGAATCGATATGGACGACGTAGAAATTATTGCAGCTGCTGCTATTTATTTAATGAGTGCGTATAATTATTATGTCAGTGTATACCGCAATAAAGTTGTAAAAAAGAAAAGACATAAAAGAAGGTGGTGGATGCTGAGTATTCACAGAAACAGAACAAGGTAAGACAAATAAGCTTCATGGATACATGATGCTGTGGCAAAAAAAAACAAAATTTATATAAATTAATTTGATCCAGTAACATGAAAAATAATTTAACAAGTTATTAAATAATTTCATGATAAGTATATAATTGGTATACATTTACGTTTTTACAGAGAAAATATGGAGAATCAGCTATCTGAACTTCTGCAAGAACCTGAATCGAAGGAATTTCAGAACTTTGTTCGAATGTCTGATAGCGATTTTGAATATTTACTCCAGAAAATCTCTCCCGCAATCAGCAAAAGAAACACCGATTTCAGAGAGGACATACCAGCTAAAATTCGACTTGCAGTGACATTAAGATATTTAGCAACTGGAGACAGTTACAGAAGCTTACACTATACCTTTAAAATATCTAGTCAATTAATATCTCAAATCATTCCTGAAGTTTGCCAAGCACTCATTAAAGTTTTGAAGGATATGGTTAAAGTAAGTAAAAATATTCGTATATTTTTTAATATTTTTTTATTTCACTGGAATTATTTAAAGGTCCTACAAGTTTAAAAAATTACACGTGGGTACTGAAATAACTAATCAAACATTATCACCAGCTGCTTTAAAGTACGCTCCACGCAAGATTGGGTTAAGTCGTGCTGAATCAATGACTTTGTCAGATATAATTTTGACTCCATTTTTTGGCTGGTCAAATGTTGGTTGTTGGAGTTGTTGAGAGGCCATACAATAATAAGCAGTAGATGATGGGCCTTGTGGTTGTTGTACTGAAAATTATGTTGTATCAGTAGATATTGGCGAAGGAGCAGAGTTAGGGTGTTGCGGTGAGGACATAATCATGTTTTGAGTATTGGTTTGCTCTGGTGTATACAATATTGGATAACCATGAGATGAAAATGGCTGCTGCGGTATTGATAAAGATGAATCTGGGGAAGCATAGAAACCTTGGGAGTAAAAAGGGCGGCACATTTGAGCCGATAATGCAGGAGAATAAGAAGAACCAGAGCACGTAGTACTTGGAGAAGAAGTAGAACGTTGTTCGTGTATTAGGCGATTCCTAATTCTTTTTGGCAACAATTCATCCAATTCAAACATAACTTCCTGTTGCTCGATGTCAGATAGATATTTTTTCAATTTTGAGGCTAATAATTTTCCATAGAGATCACAAACATCGTCGCTTTGAGTTGATCTGTTGGTTAATACGGCATTGATTGTACTTAATGTATTATGCATTTGCTCGCTTGCTTGCTGAAGCTCGGGAGGGTTAAAAGAACGGCGCTTCAACAGATTTCTATTCGAGGGGGGCGGAAGTTCTTCCTGCTTGGTAACATCTGAAGGGCTTGAACGCTGCTCTTGTTCACCCAATGCCTGTCTAGCTTCAAACCGTTGGTCTGTCGAGCTATGTTCTTGACTAATTTCTTATGTCTGGAAAGAGTCAAACTTTTAAAGCTATCGGTATAATAATATACAGTTTAATATACAATATATAATTTTTTTTACAGATTCCAACGTCTCCAGCGGAATGGCACACTATAGCAAGAGGATTCAGATTCCCGCATTGTGTAGGGGCATTAGATGGGAAACATAACAATTTACAATGCCGTCCGAAAACTGGTTCAGAATATTACAATTACAAAGGAGACTTTAGTATCGTTCTATTAGGTCTAGTAAACAATAATTACTGTTTTTTATTTGCTGATGTAGGTGCCGAAGGCCGTATTAGTGATGGTGGTGTTTTAATACAGACTGTATTATGGCAAAAAATTATTGATAATAATATTAATGTTCCTCTACATTTTCCGCTACCTGGGATGGATATCAAATTTCCATACGTTATACTGGCTGATGGAGCATTTGCTCTTCATACAAATCTTATGAAACCATATCCTGGAAATCACGAGAGAGCTACGCCTGAAAGAATTTTTAACCAAAGACTTTCTAGTTCTCGCGTCGTCGTTGAAAACACATTCCAATTATGGCGAGCGTATTTAGAGTATTCAAAAACCCAATAGCCCTGGATGTTGAAAAAACATATATTGTAACAATGACGTGCGTTCTACTGCATAACTTTTTAAGAAAAAGCAATACATCTCGGAATTTCTATACTCCAGAAGGAGCACCAGACAGATACGTTAAAGGCGAGTTAGTTCTACCTAGTTCTTGGAGGTAAAGAGATTATTCTGGTTTCTTTCCCTTACAAGTTGTACCCCGCAGAACTCCAAGAAAGCAGTAGAAGTGAGATCAAACTTTACGAATTATTTTTTTCGAAACAGGACTTAATAACCATCATGTGCCTACTCATTATTATATGTACCGTGTACCCGATCTAGTTATTCTATGTAGATTTCTATTTTGATATATTTTGGTATATTTATTATTTTATTTTGATAATTACCAATGTATTCATTTTCCTGGAACACTCGTATCCATCTCCCAGGAACGACGCCATGACATTACAAAATACCCAAATGCGGTTATATACATCTTCTTCGCCACATCCAGAAGATATCAAAGCCTTTCTTGTTTTTGAATGTTGTCTAAATGTGGCCATTAGAGCCTCCTTCTTTTTCTTGAATTCAGGAATAGGAATCTCCATTTCATTGGCGATCCTTATCCAAGCATCGTGCACCTGAAAAAGACAAAACGCCATAAACGAACTACATACTACTAACTTAAGGCGGGATATAATAAAAAAATCGATTTCTTTTATTTTTCTTTGAACGATAGAAATATATATGTAGAATATTTTCCCGAAGTTTCAAAGCGAAATTCGAAAAACTTCAAACGTTACAGCCCGTCGACGCCGTGCCTCACAGCTCGCATTTGGAACGGGCTTTAAATTAAAACGTGTTTTTGCCAAAACTGCATAATCGACATTGGCGTGCAGGATTACTCAAAAACTATTAAGATTAAGTTGAAACTTGGTAGAAATATTGATAATATTGGTACCGCCTACTAGACGAAAATTGTTTTTTGAAATTTAAAAAAAAACGACTTTTTTAATCCACATTTTACAGAAATGTTGCGTGAAATGTTTTTTTTTGTAAATGCGTGCCATTTTCTGAAATTTGTATTTTCTTAAGTTTAATTACCATCACATAGAAACTATACATGCTCTAACTGAAAAAATGTTTGAACTTTTTTGCAGATCAAAGTCTGCAGGAAGCTAGACTGCACGCCGATTCGCAACTCCCGCGGCGACCTTGCTGTAACACTCTGCTACAGCTCCGCCATTTTGATGATGAATTAATTCTAAAAAAATGTTTCGTGTACTTAAATAAACTATTAAAATATACCTCAAGTTTGATAATTGTAGAATAATTATTTCTTAGTTTAAAAACACCCTCAATATTGCTTATTTTCTTCCTGTCTAAATGTATATCCCGCCTTAACCAACTTTACCTCTTTATTACATTCAAAAACCGCCTAAGAACTTATGAGGATTCCGTTTTTGCCATTTTGGATACGGAACCCTAAAAATACTAATTATTATTATCAATTACCTACCAAATCATATTATGGCAAAAAAGTGTGGATGATAATAATGTGTCGATTATAAAATACATTTGTTTCAAAACATACCATATAAACATCAATCGCGGAAACCACCAACAAAATTCGCGTTACGTATCATTTGAATTTTAAGAAGGTACGAGTACTTACTTTTTTTTATCTTTGTGCTGTATGTCTTTGGGGTTCCAAATAACAGGTCCATTCTGGTAAAACTCCAAAAACTTGAACACTTCGTCATTTGTGCAGAGTGACATTTTGCACATTTTGTCGCGGCGGAAAGCAACCGCGTCATGGCGGACAAACGTGTAAACACGATTGGCTGAGTGCAGGCGAGCGTCTTTGATTTGTGCAGAAAAACCGACACCTCTCCGAAGTGAGACGAGTAGTGGCGAGTGACTACGAGTCGTGACATGCCACGCCAAATGAACTCTATACATGTTGGCGCTCGCCTTCACTCGGCCCAATCAACAATTGTTGAACCCAAACAAAAGGCTGTCTATACATTGGTATTTGCCTTCACTCGGCTACCTTGGGCCAACATGTATAGCCGGCTTTAGAAAGGATTCGCGAAATCGTAAAACAAATGATTACGTAAAACGATTATTCGAAAAGCTGAAAGTATTAGGGCATCAACGTCGAAACGGTCGCGTCCCAAAGATTAAAAGATCTTAGCGATCGTTTCAACGCTCTCGACGTCGAACGATCGACATATTGTACACAATTTCGATACAAACCAGTCCCAGTTTCGGTTATAATATATTTAGCCGCGATGACTAACGTCGAAATTCACGAAACGGATCCCACCGACCCTTACCAAACTTTACCACCATCACCGGCGTACGAACAAGAGTTAGCGAAAGATAACGCTGGGCGACGGCTAGCGACCAAATATATTGAAGCTGGCATACCGCCTTCGCAAACCGCGGGACTCATCCGCAGGGAAAACTCCGATGAAGTATCGATTCAAGTGACCGGGACTGTCATGACACGAACGGGATTACCTCCACACAGAGAAAATCACCCAGCATGGATGTTCTGGCGGGAACCGCTGGCTCTTCGACGACACATGTTGGCGAGGCAACGTGTAATTCATGCCGAGGGAGGCTCGGATACCAGATTAGCAACTGGAGGCGACGACCCGACGGTCGACGATCTCGCGATACGGTTAGACACCGCTTCTCTCATGACGGAAGATAGGCCGCCAACTGTCCAACAACCGTTGGGGGCAATACGAAGAATACCGCCACAACGTCTCAATTATCATCCTGAAAGACTACACCGAGCAGCTCCCACAGGGTTGCGACAAGAAACGCGACCGCCCGCACTCGAAACGGAAAATTCCAATTTTCCGACAGCACCGGCACAAACATCCCCATCGATCTTGAGTCAGAACGACTCAGAGTTCCGAGCCATGACTCAAGAAGCCCTGCGACGCAGTCTGGAGCAGGTGAGAGTTGGCAATAACTATCAGGAGCCAAGATTACCTCATCCATTACCTGTCGTACCAGGGAGACAAGAGTCGAGCTTGAGACGACAAATTCGCCAGTACTCGCTGAGTGCAACTATACGATACAGAGGCCGATAGGTATGCAACCTCCAACGCGACGAAAACTCTCTCAAACAGAGTGGCCTGAAGAAAGGGACTATCCAACCTCTCGCCAAGGAAAACCGCAAGCACTCAATCCGAACGGATTTTATCCGGGTGCATATTGGAGAACGGGTATCGTAGAACCTGAAGAGGGACAAAAAGCCATCGATTTTCTCAGACTCGTCCCGAATACCATCACAGGACAAAGCACCGATAATTACAAGCTCTGGTTAGAACACGCTGCGCTTGTGTATAAATATTGCAAACCATCGGAGCAGCAATTCTTATTTTATTTTGTAAAATTTCAAACAATAGGAGGACCCCTTATGATACGCAAAGAAATCGTAGGTACACAGAACATGCCCGACCTCCTCGTATCTATCAAAAAAATACAGCTTGCAGGAGCACGCAGTTTAAACCTTATGGCAGAGCTCGCTACCATTAGGCAAAATGGGAGAGATATTATGGACTTCATCCACCGGTTCAACCAAAAGTACGACACTGCTCTCATCGCTTTCCAAAACGAGGAATTGAACAAGGGAGGGACCGGCGAAAATACGGGACATATCGAGGCGACAGCTACCAGCTACTTTTTGTTTGGTCTGGGCATAGATCTAAACAGAATATTCCAAAATTCCGATTATCCGTGTCTCGCGGAGCTACAACGATGCGTGATAGCGGCAGCGAACGCAGAAAAACAATATCGAGCGTACCATCGCCGTCAACAGCCGACTCGCCCGACAGAATACGTCAGGCCGTCGCAATGCTCTCCCGCAAAAACAAATCATTACAAACCGCTATCGTCACAGGCGCACAAGATTCACAATTTGGAACAAGAGGAACTCGGCAGTTTGCTGGAAAATGCAAAAAACGATGCCGTGAATAATATCCAGCGAGAAAGGGGATGCTTGAGATGCGGCAAAGCTGGACACTTTATTAGGGAATGCAGGGAACCACCGACACACAAACAGGTCCAAGTCCAAAATTTTTCGAACAGTCTTCACAAAAAACCTCCCTGTAGTAGAGCTAGGGGGATTCTAAGCCACTTTTGGGGGGAGGGTCAAGTGGGGGAGGGTCAAGTGGGGGTGGGTCAAGCGGGGCGAGGGTCAAGGGGGTGGTGTACAGGCGGGGGGGGGGTCAGGGGAGGGGGGGGGTCGTTGGACGCGAGTGACGTCACAGAGTGGCCTCTGTGGAGGGCCATGTGGTCCTTGGAGCGACTGGTGGGGGACGCCGTCTCAAAGCTCGCCGACAGACAGGTCCCGACAGGTTTCTTGGAAAAGCGTGCGTGCATGTGTGTGTGTGACAACCATATGTGGGTCGGGAAATTTTCGGTCATATAGAAACGCTAGGCGCCACATGAAGGGCGGCGCCTTTCAAAGCCCATTATTTATGACATGCAGCTGGTTCCATGCCGAAAGACAATGTCTATTGCATCCGCCCCGTCTCAAAGCTCGCCGACAGACAGGTCCTGACAGGTTTCTCGGGAAAAATCTTTAGGGATCAAAGGGACCGCGGATGGACCACTTGAGCGCAGCTCTTGTCGAGGTCTCTATTCAGAAAGATAATGTCAAGATGTTTGCATGCATGACCACGCCTGTCACGAGTCTCGCTAACGCTTTAGACAGGTCTCGACAAGTCCGGATTTCTTGGGAAAACTATAAACTTTATGGATCAAAGGCGGTGACCGCCGATGGACCACTTAAGCTGCAGGACCCATAAAATCTTTTGACCCCATGCATTCCGACTTCATGTTTTTGTCTCATGTTCCCCGAGCGATCTACGCGTTATCGGGAAACTCCATTTTCCTGAGAGAGAGGGCCGATTCTTTTTCCCCCGAAGAGCCTTTTTAAATGATCCGCGCCGCTCAAATCTGGCCGCACTTTGCATGAAGCAGTCAGTCTGTTAACATCGTGGAAGTTTTTTCGAACTCATCAACATGGAGCAAATTTTACATGACCAAGCCGTGCTTTTACGCTCGATCGAAGATTTTACTGCGTAGGAGCAACGATGCGTCGAGTTCATCGAAGGGCTGGAAACGCAAAGCCGGATTAAGCGCCCGCGATTATTAATCGGACATCAACAGTCACTAATAACCCAAATAGCGCGTCCGGAAGGATTGAGGAATTGTGTGCGGAATCGTTTTATACACACGGGCGCAGGACACAGCGATCATGAATTAATCTGGCGGGAGATTGAAACATCCTTCGAGAGCCGGATACTGACCGGTTCCATCATCAATCGCAGCCACATCGAGCCGAGACACTTTCTAAATGATGCTCGCGTCCTGGTGCTTCATCATGTGCAAAATATTATCGGCAAGCACAACAGCATCAAAATTAATACAGTGTTTAATGGTGAATTCGCGAGTGGTGACAAACATACAAATAAAAGTATCAACACGCGAAACTGTGAACTATTTAGCACAAGCGATTTGGGTGAGTGGTATAAACAACGTGTTATTGAGCCCACTTTAACCTTACTCGATGAATTCCAAGAACGTGATAGTGGCTGGGCTCTGCAGAAAATACTTAACCTCACGATGAATGTGAATAAGTATAATCCAATGCGTGCCGGGTGCTCTATATCATTGCCGCGGGAAATAATGATGAAGAGAGCTGTGGTTAACGTTAAATCCAAAAATAACGCATGTTTCGCATGGGCAGTTGTTGCTGCTCTATACCCGGCTGAACAACACAATGCTCGTCCATCTTCTTATCCTCATTATTCGACAGTACTGAATCTCCAGGATATCGAATTTCCGGTGACGATAAATCAAATAAAGAAATTTGAAGCTCATAACAATGTATCGATCAACGTATATACCAACACCACCAAAAAGGACATTGTTCCAATACGAGTCATTCAACACAAGAAGGATAAGCACATCAATTTGCTGTACATGCAAGATACCGACGACAGCAATGTGGGGCATTTCGTATGGATCAAGAACTTGTCGAGACTCGTGAGGGCACAACTGACCAAAAAGAAGCATGAGAAATACATATGCGATCGGTATGTAGCTACCATAATATATAGGTGATTATATATGCTAGACGAATTAAACAAAACAATCTTTTTTTTACAGATGTTTGCACTACTTCGGTTCCGAGGAAAAATTGCAATCACACGAGGTCGATTGTGGAGCAATAAATGACTGTGCAATCCGACTACCAAACGACACCAACAAGTGGCTCCAGTTCAGCAACTTTAGCCGGAAAGAGCGACATCCCTTCATCGTGTATGCTGATTTGGAGTGTGTTTTGGCAAAGACCGATGGGGAGAACCTAGCGAAAGACATGTATCAACACCATGAAGTATTTAGTATCGGATACTATGTGTGTTGTTCGTATGACGACTCACTATCTTCGTATCGCTCACGCCGCAGTGCTGATTGCGTATCATGGTTTGTCGAAGAACTAAAAAATCTAGCACTGCAGATAAAAGAAACTTTCTGTGAAAATGTACCAATGGTGCATTTAACAGCGAGTGAGTGGGCTAGTTTTCGCGCAGCGACTCAATGTCACATATGTGAGAAACCATTTGCGCAAGAAGATGTACGCGTTCGAGATCATTGCCATCTGACTGGGCGCTATAGAGGCCCTGCCCATTCCAACTGCAACCTAAATTACAAACAGTCATTTTTTATTCCAGTAGTTTTCCACAATTTATCCGGTTATGATGCGCATTTTATAATCAAGGAAGTAGCCACAGCGTTCGAAGGAAGAACCGATGTGCTTCCAATCACAAAGAAGAAATACATCTCATTCACGAAGCATGTTGACATTACAGACGATTCAAAGCACAAGATCTAATTGTGCTTTATCGACTCATACAAATTCCTCAACACCAGTCTCGACAAATTAGCCTCATTCTTGACCGGGGACAAACTCAAAATTTTACGCACACAATTCCCAACTCTCTCGACAGATGATTTCAATTTGCTGACACGAAAAGGGGTCTTCCCTTATGAATATATTGCTGACGTGACGAAGCTAGACGACACTTTCCTACCACCACGTGACGCATTTTATAGTTCTCTGGCAGATGCTACAGTATGTGAGAGCGAGTACGCACATGCTGAGCAAGTTTGGGAGCGGTTCTCCTTTCGAACGCTGGGTGAATATAGCGATTTGTATCTGAAGACAGATGTCCTGTTATTAGTCGATATTTTCGAAAACTTTCGAAATACACGCGTTGAGAGCTATGGCCTAGATCCCGCATATTACTACACATTGCCGGCGTATACCTAGAATGCAATGTTAAAACACTCGAATGTCAAGTTTGAATTACTTACTGACATCGACATGGTTTTATTCGTTGAGCGGGTATACGCGGTGGTCTGAGTCAATGCTCGAACCGATATGCAAACACGCTAATAACAAGTACATGGAGTCGTTTGATCCATCGAAAGCATCATCATACTTGATGTATTTTGATGTCAACAATTTGTATGGATGGGCAATGTGCCAACCCTTGCTATATGCAGATTTTCGATGGGTCGACGATGTGTCCCATTTTGATCCATCATGCATCGCGCTAGACTCACCTATAGGCTACATCCTTGAAGTCGACTTGGAATATCCCCAATCTCTTCATGATGCGCACAAAGACCTACCGTTTTGTCCAATACATGAAAAACCGCCGGGTAAGCGGGAAGAAAAGCTGTTAGCAACTGTTTGTGATAAAAAACGCTACATCATACACTACCGGAATTTACAACAGTGCTTACGTCACGGGCTTCGCCTCACGAAAATCCATAGAGTCCTACAGTTTACACAATCCACATGGCTGCGTTCGTATATTGAGTTGAATACCCAGTTTCGAACGCTTGCCAAAAGCGATTTCGAAAAGAATTTGTTCAAATTAATGAATAATGCGGTCTTTGGCAAAACGATGGAGAATGTGCGCAATCATGTAGATGTAAAGCTTTTAACAAAATGGGAGGGCAGATATGGCGCAGAGGCAATGATTGCGAAGCCAAACTTTCACAGCCGAAGCGTTTTTTCGGAAAATCTCGTTGTCGTGGAATTGCGCAATCTCGAGGTGAAATTCAACAAGCCGATATATGTGGGTATGTGCATCCTGGACATATCCAAAACGTGCTTTTATGGATTTCACCATGAGTATATGGTACCTCTGTATCGAGATAGATGTAAAGTCATGTATACCGATACGGACAGTCTCATATATGACATTGAGACCGATGATGTATATGCCGACATGAAGCGCAACATTTCAAAATTTGATACAAGCGATTATTCGGCGGACAATCGGTATGGTATACCGCTCGTCAACAAGAAGGTACCCGGTCTCATGAAGAACGAATGCAATGGTGCAATTATGACTGAGTTCATTGGACTTCGATCGAAAATGTACGCGACACGTGTCGAGGTTAAGAAGGACACGAAAAAAGTTAAAGGTGTCAAGAGTAGCGTTGTGGCTAGGACAATCACGTTTGACGATTATGCTCGATGCTTGAAGGAAAATATTGAAATGGAGCGTAGTCAAACGTGCATTCGATCAAAATTACACCAAGTCTACACCATTCGCAAGACGAAAATTGCTCTGAGTCCTCATGACGATAAGCGGTATATCATCCCTGGGACCTCGGATACCCTACCATGGGGGCATTATAGAATACCGTCGTGAAAAGTTTTGTAAATTTTTCCCCCACATCCTTGATGCCAGGTCTCGTCCAAGCCACGGATGTCCACATGTCGACGCGGATAGTTTCGTCGAGCAGGCTTATGTAGCTCCAGCACGAGAGCGCCCCTTTTTTCGCTCATTTTCCAGTCCACTCAGTCGTGCGTCCAATTCAATAATGACGTTTGAATTACGAATCACCACATCTTGTAGAGTTTTGACATCGGTCTCGAGTGTCCTCACAATGTCCCGTATCGTAGATTCAAGTCCATTAACCAATCACTGACTACTCTCATTCATTTCTTTGCGTATGTTCTTAATGATAGTTCGGGATTTCCTTTGTAACGCACTTAGAGTGATGGCGTCATCTTCTCCTTCCGGATTTGCAACGTTACACAATCGTTGCTGCCCCAAGTCATAATGACCATCTGCGGTAATTCTAAAGCCAATCCCGGGTCGACCTGGAGGACCTTGCTTACTGTGGAGCATACTCCTACTTGAATGACGTCCAAACACATCAACACTCATGATGAGAATGCGTAAATTCTCCGATGTCGAGTTAATAAATGATTTCAGCTTCACGCAATTCCTCGATAATCGATATAATTTCATTCGCATGTGATGAATTTCCGGCTCCTTGTGATGCCAGAAGTAAGCGAAGACGATCCACTAGCTCGTTTGGGTTATCCCAATAAATATAGTCCAATTGGGTGTTTTTTCTAGCTAGCTTATACTTTGGCATACCCTGTCCCACATGATGATCGACTATATTTGCGATATATGTGTTAAATTTGTGGCTGCTGTTACGTCGTATAGCCTCACTAGGCTTGTACAATTTTTTGTGTGCATTCGTCGAGATTACAATCTGTTCGTAGTTTTTCAAATCATCCGGTGTGAGAGTTTCGACATTAGGCACTTTTTTAAACAACAGCTCCGTTAATCCAACAGTTTTCGCATAACTAGCATCTCCCACACGAATATGTTCAGAGTCAAAAATTATCGGAGAATTGCCAATCATTAACTTGTTGTTTGCGAGATTTCGTACACCGTATAATACATCCAAGCCTGCCTTTCTATTTGTTTGTAATAGCAGGAGATATTCGTTGATTAATTCATCAACATTTTGCGAGTCATCATCATCCTCATATATCAATTTAAACGAATCTTGTGTGATTGTGATTTGTGATCCCTTCAAGGAATCATGTGCCTCATTTTGATGGATCACACAATTTAACGCATCTCCTTCTTCAACATTATCATCCACTTTTTCATCCTTAATTTCCTCCTTCACCACCTCACCGTTATTATACGACACTAATTTCTCCAATGGCCCCACTATTGGCTTAAAGACATCCTGCATTCTCTGCTGATCGCTATCTTTTCCAAGTTTCATCATTCGATGCTTTCGTCTGATTGCATCGCTCGCCTTGGCAATTTCACGCAACACATCCTTTTCACGCAACAATTGTTCGCTCTTCATGTTGTCACTATCACGGCATGCTGTATGTTCAACCACCAGCGATCAGTCATTTATCAATGGTGAGAAAATAATCAAAACCTTGTCTATATCGACCTCCGTTAATATCGCTATCCTTGTCAATCGTGATAAACGTATACTTGTCAGAATTCCAGCATTTCACGCACATGTTTTTAAAGCATGTATAAGTCATATCCGTATTAACATGGTCATTGTAGACGTGTTTGAGATTCATATCATCCTGCTTGAAAAGCACCACGAAATTTGCATTATCCCTCACGAGATGTTTGGGGATACGAGTGTATGTTTGACAAAGATAAAAACTGTCAACAATCTCATGGCGTCCCATGGAAAAGAAGGCCCGAACATTATCCTGCTTTTCGCATGCTATATCATCAAATGTTACATCGTGCATCACTTGGTGCTATCACTTTTTCATGTGCCTCGAATGGACGATATTCAATTCCACTCACAGGTTCGAGTAGGTGTTCGAGCAATTTATACTTTGGCTGCTTGAGCGATTTGGAATACAAGTAAATGTTCTCAAATCTCAAACCATTCGGATGGATGATGAGAGTGAGCAAAGCGTTGGTTTTCCCACAATTCGATGGACCGCAAAACAATGCACGTATGCTATCCGGCAATAAATTCCCATGACGTTTCTTTTTTCCTCCGCGGTCTTCGACAAACTCCTCGAAATTTATCACGGGAAGTCCGCCTCCGATAGTTTGCTTCCTGGACGTCATCTCACACACGACTAACGGCCAAATCATATAAATAGGCTTCTTATAGGTACTATCCGTCAGTCGCGTATTGTCTTTAGACATGATTGTGCATGGGAAGAGTGGTAAAGGTTTGGTCAACCGCCTAATCAACAAACTCCCCGTTGAACTACATTTGTCTGGGTATCAGTATTGTGGACCAGGCACAAAGTTGGCCAAGCGCCTTGCTCGTGGTGATCCGGGCATTAATCCATTGGATGCGGCTTGCAAACAGCACGATATTGCATATTCGAAGAATCCAGACAATCTTGAGGCGAGACATTTGGCGGATAAAGTGTTGGCCGAACAGGCTAGGCAACGTGTTAGCGCGAGAGACGCTAGTATCGGTGAAAAAGCCAGTGCTTGGGGTGTGGCAAATATTATGACGACAAAGAGAAAATTTGGCTTGGGAATGAAGGGTCGCAAGGGTGGCGTTTGCTTGAAAAAGATAATTGGCACTGCAAAGAAGACATTGATTCAAAGTAATGATCCGCATAAGATTATCAAATCAGCTCTAAAGGGTGCTCGTGCGGCGGTAAAGTTGGAAGGTGGTTAACTGCGCACACCTCGCGTTCTACCTGTACCCCATAAAATTGGTGGTTTATTGCCCTCCCTCGTGCCCATTTTTGCGGGTCTTAGCGCTGCGGGTGCTTTGTCGGGTGGTGCGGCTAGTATAGTTAAAGCTGTAAATGCTGCTCAAGCAGCTAAGCGTGAATTGGATGAAAGTAAGCGTCATAATCGGACAATTGAAGCAATTGCATTAGGTCGGGATCTACATCTGAAACCGTATAAGCAGGGATTGGGCCTCCATATCAAGCCAAAAAACTAGAAGTAACGCTACCACACCGACCCCTCACCTACCGCGACCTACTCAACTACGCAAAAATCCTAAAGATTCCACATTTTCGTGGAGTTTACATGCGCGATACATTGCCAGCAAGTGGACCCCCTCAAATGTGAAGCAGCAATTGTAAATTTGGATGAAAATATCGGTCCTCGCACGCATTGGGTCGCTTACAAAAAGACCGGATCGAAAGTCATGTACTTTGATAGTTTCGGCAATCTTCCACCACCATCCGAGCTCATGAGATATTTCCGTGTCGGTAGCGTTCATTATAATTATACTAGATATCAGGAATATGATACGATTGAATGTGGACATTTGTGTCTCAAGTTTCTTTGTCGGCAGCTGCAGCACAAAGACAAATATAAACTATATATAGGGGGAAAATGACGGGGGGAATTCAGTTGTCAATTTACCAGCATCATGGATGAAAGTTTAACATTGACCATATCTGGCTCATCGTCTATCCTCGAGGCGCAATACTTTCCCCCCATCGAACTCTCGCTACACAAAAATTATACTCTCGGCCTCGTGGAATACTTAACCTTCAATTCTATTCCCAATATCGACGTTGACCACGATAAACTTTACGTGAGAGATGAGGTGTTGACTGTACCTACGGGCAGTTATGAAATAGAGGATATTGAGACGTTTGTACAAGCAGAGCTCGCGCGTAAAAACATCAGCATCAGCATTAAACCCAACAATAACACGCTATACAGTGAGATCGAGTGTGATCATGATGTAAATTTTGAGCCAAAAGATTCTATTGGGCATCTACTAGGCTTCACCGCACGCAAATTGGAAGCCAATAAAAGACACGAATCCGATCGTCCAGTAGCCATTCTCAAAGTGAACGCCCTACGCGTTGAGTGCAACATTACCGCTGGCGCCTATATTAACGGACAAAAAGTACACACAATTCATGAATTTTTTCCATCTGTGCCACCGGGCTATAAGATCATTGAAGTTCCCTCCCACGTAATTTATCTGCCAATCACGAGCCGAACAATTGACACGGTACAGCTTCGCATAGTGGATCAAGACGGTGATTTGGTAAATTTCCGCGGTGAAGTAATCACCATACGCCTGCATATAAAGTCGTGATGGGCATTGTTTTCAACAGATCTTCCAACAACAATAAACGGCCATGGATAAAAACAATCAGTCGTCGACCAGCGCCCAAAGTGCTAACACCTCAAAACGTGCTACTCTTGAAGAATTTGGGTCTCAAAGTGCGTGGCGAAAGCGTGTAAAAAATTATTTAGTCTGTGCTCTGTGCATCTGTTGCGTGAAATGGAAGAAGAAATTGTAAACATTCAGGCGCCCGTGGTCTTAAATGAATCCATCGTCCATCGTGAGATTCACGCTCATCAGCCATATGCATCTTCAACCTTCAATAACGGCCATGGATAAAAACAATCAGTCGTCGACCAGCGCCCAAAGTGCTAACACCTCAAAACGTGCTACTCTTGAAGAATTTGGGTCTCAAAGTGCGTGGCGAAAGCGTGTAAAAAATTATTTAGTCTGTGCTCTGTGCATATGTTGCGTGAAATGGAAGAAGAAATTGTAAACATTCAGGCGCCCGTGGTCTTTAATGAATCCATCGTCCATCGTGAGATTCACGCTCATCAGCCATATGCATCTTCAACCTTCAATAACAGCGATGAAGTCCGTATTGCCATCCAACATCAAGACCTCTCCATCCTGCCGAGCAAGAGTTCCCTACACATATGTGGAAAATTATCAAAGCGTGACGGGGCGCCAACCACTGCTACAAGTCTCGTCAACAATGCCATTTCTCGTTTGTTTGAGGAAGTGCGATATGAGTTGAATGCCATAGAAATCGATCGTAATAAGAATGTCGGTATTACGAGTGTAATGAAGGGATATTCATCTCTCTCACCGGCCAAAAATGCTATGCTCGAGAACACTGGATGGCTCGATATCGAAGAGACCAAGCAGATTGTAGATGTATCGGAAAACTTTGATGTCTGTATACCGCTCAGCATGCTCCTCGGATTTGCCGAAGATTATCGGAAAATTGTTGTAAATGCCAAGCACGAGTTGATTCTCACGAGATCAAAGACCGACGACAATGCCATTGTACAAACAGCGCCCGAAGACTACAAACTCGCATTGCATAAAATAGAATGGCTCGTGCCATATGTGACAGTCTCGGATCAACGAAAAATTCAACTGTTAAAGTTTCTCGCCAAAGACGCACCAATCTCCATGAGTTTCCGAACATGGAAACTGTATGAATATCCGTTGCTGCCTGTCACCTCCAAGCACGTGTGGTCTGTGAAAACTTCGAATCAGCTGTAGAAGCCACGATATGTCATACTCGCGCTGCAGACGGGGCGAAAAAATAAGAAAGCACAAAATGCGAGCCACTTTGATCATTGTAACCTGAGCGATGTCAAACTATACCTCAACTCGCAATGTTATCCATATGGAAATTTGAATTTGAACATTGATCAAAATCAATATGCTCTACTCTACGAGATGTATGCGAATTTTCAACCGACATATTACAACAAAGAGGCTGAACCATGGCTGAGCAGGGTGGAATTTTTAGAAAAAGCCCCCCTCGTTGTCATTGACTGCTCAAAACAAAACAATTCGCTCAAGTCCGGTCCTGTTGATGTGCGCCTTGAATTTGAATTGAAAAACAATATTCCACCGCAAACTTCAGCGTACTGCATGATCCTCCATGATCGTATTGTCGAGTACAATCCAATCAGTGGTGGAGTTAAGAAATTGGTATAAAATCATGCCGATGATTCGCGTCCACTTGAGTCAGCATGGAGCTTATCGTCGATGTGCAGGGCTTCAAGAGACCCGTCAACGAATTTGTCCTAAATGAGATGTCCATCGTTAAACTCCATGAGAAGAACGCTGAACCGCTGACATTCTTCTTCGATGCACCATTCGCCTGGGACGCTTTACCGGCCATGTACAAAATGACAAACAAGTGGCTGGAACGCAATTTCCATGGATTACGATGGGAACACGGCGGCATACCATATGAGGCAGCTAGAACGACAAGTCGAGGAATCTTGGAAGGAGCTACTACGATCTATGCCAAGGGATTCGAGAAATGCGCTTGGCTATCAAGATTCACGGATTCAGCAACAAAAGTAATCGATCTGGAGACTTTGGACTGTCCACCGCTGCAGAGGTTGCCGAAAATCGCAAACGTTAAATGTCCCCATCATTCCTTCAATACAAAATACAATTGCGCCAAAGCCAATGTAAAGTTGTTGAAAAGCTGGCTCTCTGTGTACGAAGCGTGAGCGACGGATTTAAAAAAAAAAAAAAAAAAAACATTTCGATGAAAATGTCATTTGTATTATTTATTCTACGACGAAAACACCCATCAGTTACAATTCGACCAAACATATACATTTTGTTACATAATCAGCACTTTGAAAAAAAAACCATGCGAACAGCCGCTCAACGATGGTGCTCAATTGTGTCTCCACGCTTGGAGACGATGCAGCTCGACGCTGTTGTAGTTCCAATCACTGAGTTGTCTAGTTGCAGCATACTCTCGATGATGCAGACAGTCGTTCGGCGATGGTGTTCCAACGATTTTTTTTCCCCGTCCACCATGTTCAGAGACGACGGAACTCGATACTGTTGTATTTTCCACCAATATACTGCATGCAGAGCTGACCATCGCGTGCCACTTGCAGCATACTCTCGAACATTGTTGGATCTTGGTCGAAGGCCTTCACAAGTCGCGCCGGTAAGAAGACAGAGAATTCATCCGCGATGTCTGCAATGTAGCGTTTTCCAAATTTGGTTTGTACGGCCCTTATGTCGGAGATTAGTCGTTCCGACTTAACGGGGAGTTCTGACAGCTTCTTCGTTGGGAGGAATTCCGCCATCCGGCCGACTTTGTTGATACTCGAGAGATCCATTTTCCCCGCATTTTCAAAGTTTTTTTTAGATGTTGATGGTGCAGTGGATTAACACAGTCTGAGCTTGGCCCACGAAATTATAAGCTCCCTCGTAAGCCTCCCACTCAAATCCCCCCCCCCCAATCGTGAAAAACAGGTTTGAACACGTTCGAAGAACTGTGGGAATCCCCCCCCCCCCCCCAAGCGTGCAGCTGCGCTCAAGTAGTCCATCCGCGGTCCCTTTGATCCCTAAAGATTTTTCCCGAGAAACCTGTCAGGACCTGTCTGTCGACGAGCTTTGAGACGTGGCGGATGCAATGGACATTGTCTTTCGGCATGGAACCAGCTGCATGTCATAAATAATGGGCTTTAAAAGGCGCCGCCCTTCATGTGGCGCCTAGCGTTTCCATATGACCGAAAATTTTCCAACCCATATATGGTTGTCACACATACATGCACGCACGCTTTTCCTGTCGGGACCTGTCTGTCGGCGAGCTTTGAGACGGCGTCCCCCACCAGTCGCTCCAAGGACCACATGGCCCTCCACAGAGGCCACTCTGTGACGTCACTCGCGTCCAACGACCCCCCCCCCCCTCCGGACACGGCCACTGGACCCCCCCCCTCCCTGGACACCACCCCCTGGACCCCCGCCCCCGGACATCGCCCCCTGACCCCCCCGCCTGTACACCACCCCCTTGACCCCCCCTGACCCTCCCACCGCTTGACCCTCCCCCACTTGACCCTCCCCCCACTTGACCCTCCCCCCAAAAGTGGCTTAGAATCCCCCTAGCTCTACTACTCCTCCCTATAACCAACGGTGAATAAGTCCGAAGGAGTGGACGTCCGAAGGAGTGGGCACAGAGTCTCATACTTCACGGGACGAGACGAGCGAATACGTCGAAGAAAAGACCGAAAACGAAACAGCAAAGTTCGAAAACTACGAAGAGCTGAATGAAATAGAGTATCGAGGATACTCCATGTACAGCGACAGCGACTCAGACGAGTATTAATCAAACCAGAAGGATTCCAGGGACCCCTACGGTTATTGGTTGATCCCGGCAGTACGTTGAATCTTATTAGGAGAAATAAAATACCAACGGGGCTATCAATAACTAAAGGGAACACGCCATTCCGTATAGGGGACGCTTCATACACCATGAAAGAAAAGGTAAACATCGAATATCTGGGATCCTTAGACGAATTCATCGTGGTACCCAACGATTTCCCTCTTCAATCAGACGAAGATGGACTAATGGGAATACCCTTCATGAGAAATCGAGATTATGTGCTAACAACCAACAACATGACGTTATCAGCAGTCGATCATGACCTACGAGACTCCACCATCAATGCTAGAGCCAACTACACCACGCCGTTTGAATTCCAACTTCCAAAGCCAGATTGTGGGTATCTTCTTTATACGAGAGAGGAAAGTGACCGAGGAACTTATACCCCAGTACAGATTGTCAATACCCACAACAACGGTTATGCCAGAGGAGCATACGTTATCTTCCACAAGGAAAAGGTGCCCGAGAAGTAACTTTTAGCGAGAAACACGTGATTAACAATCTCTCACGCCTGAACAGAGAACGGATTGAAAAATTACGCAACATTACGAATTTGGAACACGTGGATCAAGAATACAAGGCTCACATTTGGAAAATCGTCGAGGAATTCAACGATGTCTTCGCCGTGGAAGGAAATCCCCTTCCCATGTCGCCGTGTACGAAGCACGAAATTAAGCTGACCGACCAGAAAATTATCAACATTCGAAATTTTAGAGCCCCGGAGATACACCAAAAAGTAATTAGCGACGGCGTTAAAGACATGCTGTCAAAGTAGATAATTAAACCTTCAAACTCACCCTACAATTCACCAATATGGGTAGTCTCCAAGAAACCCGGTCCGGGCGGCAAACCAAAATGGAGGATTGTAATCGACTTCCGAAAGCGAAACGAATACGCTACGCAGGACGCGTACCCTATGCCGATTATCGAAGATATATTCGACTCGCTATGGGATGCAAGGTATTTCAGCGCACTTGACCTATCGTCCGGATTTCACCAGATGGGAAGGGACCCAGAAAGCATGAAATACACCGCTTTCTCAATGTTAGAGGGAGATTTCGAATATCAGCGTATGCCTTTTGGATTGAAAAACGTCCCTAGCACGTTTCAACGGATGATGGACATAGCCTTAGTGGGACTTAATCACAACATATGCTATGTATACATCGATGATATAGTCATTTGCGGAAAGACTCTCGAAGAACATAACCGGAACATTAAAACTGTGTTCGCACGTTTACGAGAAAAAGGTCTCAAACTGCAACCAGAAAAATGTCATTATCTCAAAGACGAATTGGAATACCTAGGACACGTGACAACGCCAGAAGGAGTCGAACCGAACCCCGCGAAACTTGAGGTCGTGCAGAAGTTTCCATCGCTACGATATCCAACGGAGGTAAAAGCCTTCCTGGGATTAACTGGATACTATCGGAGATTTATCAAGAACTTTTCCACCATCGGAAAACCTCTAACGGAATTAACAAAGAAGGACGCTACCTATCAGTGAGACGAGAAATGTCAAACCGCATTTGACACGCCAAAAAAGGCAATCATGGATCCACCTGTCCTGCGACCACCAGACCCAACAAAGCAATACGTTCTAACAACGTACGCTTCGAATGTCGGAATCGGAGGAGTATTGTCACATGACGGTAATTAAAAGTCTTGTTAAAAGTCTTGAAAGTATACGGGGTAAAAGACCCCGTATACTTTCTTTCTCGTGTCCTGAAAGCCGCGGAAAGAAATTATAATACAACCGAGAAAGAACTACTAGCAGTTGTGTGGTGTGTGAAGAAACTCCGGCAGTATCTTCTAACGACAAAAGACAAACCATTCATTATCAAAACCGACCACCGGGCCTTAGTTTGATTGAAGAACTGTGAGGACCCTAGTCAAAGGCTTCTTCGGTGGAGATTGTGTATAGAAGAATATTATTACGACATCGAATATGTAAAGGGAAAGGATAACGTAGTTGCAGACGCACTCTGCGAGTTTTTAATACCACAAGACAGCCTCCGACCAAGTGGGATGACAACATCAACAAATTTTGGGATTCTGACAAAAGAAGACAGTACAGCAAGGAACAACGGGGCACCCTCCTCTCCCACTATTCCAGGGTACGAAACAACAAAGTCAGCAGAGATACCGGAGTGCAACTACTGAACCATATAGACCAATTGGAGGATGACACCGAGTCATTGAGAAATGAATTAAAGTATCAGTACGTCCAACTCTTCCCTAACAGAACCGAACACCCGGTGTGGAAACGCATAACAGCACGGGTAAATAATAAAGACAAAGAGGACATGATATTCCTCAACAAAGATAAGTTTGATAACGAATTAACCCAATGGTTACACGAACGGAAAAAGAACGAACAAAAAATCCGACTATACGTCGATCCAAAAGAATTCGCACACTCCGAAATCACAAGGATCGAAGCGACACTTCGGGAGTTCGTAAAAAATATTCCAACATCAGTACAATTCTGTCATACCACATAAGAGGCACCGACACCAAAACAAGGAACGGACATATTAAGATCAGCGCATAGCAATGTCGCGGAACATAACGGGACGCTGAAAATGAAGGAAATCATGAGGCAAATCGCTCGATGGAAAGTCATAGATCAGGATATCGCAGACTATGCCGCCAAATGTGACACTTGTCAACGCTACAAAAAGGAAAGCATCCGACAAAAACCAGAGGGCAAGGAAATGGAATATGTCACTAGACCTAACGAGAAGGTGGCCATAGATTTAGTCAGACCGCTACCAACAACGAACTCAAATAATATTTACATCCTAACAATGCAAGATACATTGACCAAATTTATCCTACTTGCACCATTAAAGAAGAAATGAGCCATACAGGTATTCAAGGCATTGCACGACACGTGGTTCTGCTTAATAGGATTTCCGAAACAAATCCTCAGTGACATGGATACGGAATTTAACAACGAATTGATGACGAAGTTCGAAAAACTCTATGGAATTACGCATATAACAACCACTGCCTATCAGCCGCAAGGAAACGGAGCGATCGAGAGGATGCACGGTGTTCTCATGAATAATATCCGGACGACGGTCCAAGACAGACCGAACACTTGGGACACTGTGTTACCTATTGTGTATAAGGACTGGAATACCACCATTCACTCAACTTTGAAAACAATACCTCACAGCCTCATGTTTCCACATGTACCAAATACCCCGAATAACTTCACCAAACTTGAACCTGAGAAGATAAAGTCCCGAGCAGTAGCGTAAGCAAAAGAACTTGAAAGAAAAATTTATCAGGATCACCTACGTCTCCAGGAGGCGACCGTGAAACACAAAAGAAAAGTGGACGCTGGGATAGTGCGACAATTGCCGATTTATGCTCAAGGAGACGAAATCCTGACCCATAACAACGCGAAAAGACTTTCACTCGACAAAGAATGGCAAGGACCATATACGATCGAAGCTATTAATCTCGATAAAAATAACGTGATGATCCTGTATAATGACGAACCCAAATGGATCCACATTTCTCACACCAAACCCTATATCCGTTATGAAAATGTAAACCCACAAGTGCCGAAACTGAAAATAAAGAAAAGACAAAATGAACTTTACGTTCAATCCGAAGATCAATAAAAGAATCCCGATGTAATGTTGGAGCATTTCAATGTTAGTAGTATTTGCAGGTGGGGAGCAGCAGGACACTACACGCTGAAACCGATCCGCGGTACACTCATCCAATAAACAATTGGAAAGGTGTACACATACCAGGAGGAATGGAAGATAGTCCACGCTCTCGACACCGAGCCGGTCTTTTCTCGTCTACCAGAAATAGAACAGACAACCGACGAACTGCAGAACAAGGTCAATTCCGTGAACGATCCCACGGAAGATCTAGAACTAAACCAAAAGGTACTCGTCATGGAAAACAAAAGGTTACGGGATTTGCTGAGGACCCTCAATAACATTCTGGGACTATACGACCTCTCTACATATGTGACGACATCAACGGCAGTCCCCGGAATGAATTGTACAGTAATACCACCAAGGATGTGGAACATTGACGACGCCGACAGGAACAGCTTTGACGAATACGCCAAAATTTTTCGAGCCCACAGGGTAATAAATGCTATCCGTAGTAAGGAAAGCAACTTCAGAACTGCAAATCCTCTTGATAGAGACCTACCAACACATTTCAAGCACAGCCACCGCAGTGGAAGGGGAATACTAGACATCGCCGGGACAATCCAGAAGTTTCTTTGGGGCACGGCAGACGCAGAAGATCTACGAGTCATAAACGCCAACATCGACCATCTTGCTAACGCGACGGGAAACCTAAATCTCCTACTTCGCAAGCAAATGAAAATTACTCCGGATCAAATCCATACTCTGGAGGTGAACCAAAAGACAATGTCGGAATACATTGGGACGCTAGAAAAGGAATTTAAAAAGGCAAAAAGCAACACGGACCAACTGGGATATATAACCCTGTTGGAAAACAGACAGAGGTATCTAGGGGGATTACAGAAAAGTTTGGAAAGGGACATAACCACAATGAACTTCGCCATCGAAGTCGGAAAACACGGGATCTTGCAGCCGTCACTCTTTCCACCCCAAAGATTCATACAATCGATCAAAGCTTTTGAAGCCCAATATGGAAAGCATATTGTGAACACGACAGAAGAAAACTATCAGAAGTTCATCGATATGCTACTACAAAAAGAAAAATCACCTACATCATCACGATACCCAACCGGGAAAACGTACCCTGGACTCTGATAAAAAATACATCAGTACCACGAATAATCAATGGTACATACACTGTCATCCTGCGGTTGTATGCCGAGCGGGTGGAACGCGACAATTTTACAAGGGAAGTGAAACCGGAAGAACTCAAGAACGTCAACGGAGATTTCATCACCAAATACCAAGAAATAGAACATACATCCGATTCAATTTCGCTTTGCGAGAACCCAAGCAATACTGTAAAAGACTGTAGAATAGCTAATTTCGAAGTTAAGGATTTTGCCTATATAACTACGGTACAAGCCCAAATATTAATTCCTAGCGATCAACCAAAAACACTAACATTAATATGCAACAGTGCTCACCAGATATTCGAATTAACAAAACCCTCCATCATTGAAACGGATGAAAAATGTGAACTTCATACCAAAATTTCTCAAGTCAAACTATTACAAACAAGGACCAAACTATGAAGTGAAATATTCAATATTGAGGTCATGATAAAACATGCACTACCAGAGTTCAAAGAATAACCCGTCTTATTACATAGATTCAACCTCGAAACCCTAAAAGATTACAGCAGAACCATATAACCACTCAATCACGAACTAGAAAGCAACAATGTTCAATTACTTGTTAACAAAGAATGGGCCAACTTTAAAGGAATCGTATTACCCAGCGTAGGAGCAATAGCCTCGGGTATAATCCTTATCGATATTATATCCCTAGCTATCAAAACAGGTTTATGCATATGCATACTAAAAGGATTTTTGACATGCTGTAATGAAAAGAAAGCGACCGAACTCCAACTTAAACAAGAAAGGAAACGATTAAGGAAGCTACGAAGAACCAATCGCGAATTAGCCATTGAACTAGATGGTTGAAACGAGGGCGTTTCTCGATCCAGTCAGGGGAGTGTCGCGACCTTCGTCCCTTGCTATTTACTTACCTTCTTTTCCCGACGAGTTTTTCTGTTCACTATAGCATCTCCCTGATGGAAATCCGCTTATTGGAATTCGACAAATAATGTTGAAATCTGTTAAAAAATGTCAGAAACTATGAAAATGAATAGATTCTAACATAATTTGATGGAATCGTACATATTTTGATAGATTCTGTCGGAAATAATCTATGAAAATCGGACAGAACCTCACATATTATGTTAACTTTACGGAATGTCATAAAATCACAGAATTCGATACTTTCTGTCATCTTTTTGTCAGAAAATGTCATCTTTTAACAAAAAATGATAAAATTAATTTTCCATTTTTTGACATATTGTTGCATCGAAAAGAATGACAGAAAATGACAAAAAATGATAGAAAACGATAATTTTTATCATAATTTGTTGTCACATTTTTGTTGAATTCTGACAGATTTCAGCTGTCATTAAATCACGGAGTTTGATACTTTCTATCATCTTTATGTCGGAAAATGTCATCTTTTAACAAAAAATGATAAATAAGTTTTCCATTTTTTGACATATTGTTGCATCGAAAAAAATGACAGAAAATGTCAAAAAATGATAGAAAACGATAATTTTTATCATAATTTGTTGTCACATTTTTGTTGAATTCTGACAGATTTCAGCTGTCATTAAATTACAGAATTTGATACTTTCTGTCATCTTTATGTCGGAAAATGTCATCTTTTAACAAAAAATGATAAATCAGTTTTCCATTTCTTGACATATTGTTGCATCGAAAAAAATGACAGAATATGTCAAAAAATGATAGAAAACGATAATTATTATCATAATTTGTTGTCACATTTTTATTGAATTTTGACAGATTTCAGCTGTCATTAAATCACAGAATTTGATACTTTCTGTCATCATTGTGTCGGAAAGTGTCATCTTTTAACAAAAAATGATAAATCAGTTTTCCATTTTTTGACATATTGTTGCATCGAAAAAAATGACAAAAAATGCAAGAAAACGATAATTTTTATCATTATTTGTTGTTACATTTTTCGTGAATTCTGACAGATTTGAGCTGTTAGTAAAAAGGAGCTTTATTGTGAATAAAGTCAGAAATAGCATAAACTACATTTGTGTGGAATATTTATTTTATTCAATATTTATTCTAATTGTCGATTGTACATCCCTGTGCTATAGTCGCTATATATTTTTTTTCGTCGATGTACATTAAAACACACGGACTTTTTATATCTTTAGGTTCACACACAATCAATTTTTCAGCACATTTACATTCCTGGAGATGTTTTACAAGTTCGGTAATTATATGACAAAAAATAAAAAAGAATGATATAATTTGACAGATTCGGTCATAATATTTCATGAATGTTAAAGAATTCCATTTCATTCCATTAAATAATGACATTTAATGACGAAAATCTCACAAAAAATAAGAAAGAATGATATAATTCGACAGATTCGGTCATAATATTTCATGAATGTTGAAGAATTCCATTTTATTCCATCAAAAAATGACATTAAATGACGAAAATCTCACATAAAATGGAAAACTCTTACGACATTATATGACATATTATGTAAGATTCTGACAGAAATTACTTAATTATAACATTGCTTTTCTGATAAAATATGACAGATTCTGTAAAGCATGTTCCAATTTCCGGTCAGAAATCATGAACTTCTCACAGAAAATGTCAAATCTCGAAATAATATGACAGATTCTGTCGTATAAATGATATATTCTGACATTATTTCTCATTGAAAGTTGACGGAATATTATCAAATCTGACATTTTTTGTTAAAATCTGACGAATTCCAATAAGCGGATTTCCACCAGGGCTTAAGCCCCCTAATGGTAGATTGTTGGAGGTCCCGGAAAACCCTGTCCCAATAGGAATATCTCGGACCCTCCATAAAAATAGAAAGTCTCTCGAACTCCTCGCTGAGAGCATCATTAACATTCCTGCAATAATTCTTCACGAGCGGAATGACCCGCTCATAAAGCAATACAGGATTCGCCGAGGGCCTCGCAAATACGAGGCCATAAGGTGCGCCACCATGGGCCGTACGCATTGAGTAGAGGTGTTAACCTTAAGACGTTTGTCTCCAATCAGGGAAATGCATTGCATTTCCCAATCAGGGGGAACCGCCCTACTGGCCAGCGCGGATGAACCAAGCGAGTGGCTAGAGAGCCAGTCTTAAGTTGGACAAGTGCGCGACAAGGTGAACCTTGATCAAGAGGACAATTTTCACTAAGCATTGTATCAAATCACCGTAGCTCTTGATACGTTTCTACGTGTGACTTTATAAGTGAATAAAGATCGTTTTTACGTTAACTACGTTTATTCTTTACATCTCGCGAACTTTTAAGAGTGGTGACTGCTCTCTCAGGCACTGGCGATCCTATCGAGAGCCAGGTTTCCAAATAGTCGCATGACAATTACGACAGGAAATTCGGAATGCGTTATTTCGGCAAGCTGAGGGTACATTGGAGGTACGATGTGACACTCCATTGCCGATAGAAACGAGGCACGTTATCGCGGCATTGAGACGGAAAATTTGGAATACGCTATTTGGCAAGGTGAAATAGCGTAGTCGCTATTTCAAGGTGAATCACATTGAAATAGCGATCACACATCTGCAGCTTAATGCGGAAGCATAAGACAGCAGATTGGTGTCACGGTGTGCCGCCGTATGCTGTCCTCTTGCAGCTATAATGCTGACATGTGAATTTTCACAGCACGTTTGTCTATCAGGGTAGTGTTTACGAGGTGTGATGTGTATTACCAAATGGATAAAGGTTGACCTTGACCATCAAGGGAGGACACCAATGCAACTGCCCATTTTCGACCGTTTTCTTTGAAACATTTTTAAAGAAAGGAATAAAATACATGGTAAAGATAACTTTTAGGCTTTATTAGCTATATATTGAAGCATGTATATTGATGTATGTATGAAAATGTATTTGTCAAACGAATACACAATGGCGGCGCACGAGTTGCTAGAGCACTACTAGATTTCAGCCAACTCTGCTCGCCGCACGCAGTAGAACTGTCGTAAATTTAATCCAGGAACTAAAAGTGAAATATTTTCGTTAATTATATTAGTTTTAGCAGTCAAGTACGGGGGAAAATGAAAAATAACGAAAGTAAAAGAATTGAGACGAGTTCGAAAAAAAAATCATTTTTTTTTACTATAATTTTCATATAGTCATATATATTTTTTTAAACTTCCAATTAATCAAATAAAGCGCTCGTACGTGACTGTTAAAGCAATCTAAGAAGCTACAGTTAAAATTTTAAGTCGATTGGACGAAGATTGTACGAGTTCTGCTGCGTGCCGATTTCAAAACCACGTTTTTGAGAATAACGTGTTTGAAGCCAACGGTTTTATAGACGCTACCACTGCTGAATTTTTTTCCGTCATCTAAGGCCACTTATTGGTAGAAAATAAAACTATTTTCAGTCGGTAAGTTTTTCCCCAAAGATAATAGGCTTACGAGACTCGAGAACCGTGTCTAGCGGCGTGGCATCGCCGACGGCGCTTTTCAGCCGTCGGAAAATTGCCCGACATATTTTCTGAGTTTAATTTTTGGACGTTTTGAAACATTGCGAACCCATTTTTATTAAAATCCCGACAGTATTTGTCAGGGAAACAAATGTATTGGGCTTTCGTTGTTAGGAATGATCTTACAGCGTCATACGAAACATACCGTGTGGCGCTGTAAGGCCCGTACATTTGATAATCGCATGCGCAAAAATATTACCGCACACATTCTATTACCCGTGAAAAACCTTCCTCGCTTACGGCCGCACTGTCGGCTTTCTTATCAATTAAACAGCTGTTGAAAAATGGAACGAGTTGCGATACAAAGTTTGGCGCGCGATTCACTTAGATCTTTTTTCTGCCACCAGATCTGCCAAGCGTGCTTGCACCACGCTCACGGTTTTACATGCAGGTTTGGAAACTCTGATGCTGGCAGCCGCGATCAGGTGGGTCAGTTAGTGTGATAAATGTCGGTCTCAGCATACATAACCTCAGTACGGCGAGAAACGGAGTTAGCGGTTGAAAACGTGTATCGCTGAGTTGCTGATAATTGTTGTTTTTTTCTGCGTTTTGGACACAGTACGTGATCGCTAAATGGAAAGCATATTCTTTCATAATGATGATGCGGTGCACCGTACGACGCATGAAGCGCGCATAAAAAAATTTGAAAGGATTCATTTTGCTTACCTCGATATGAAAACAAATGCACGTACTAAAATAAAAAATCTCAGTAAATTTTCTGCATTTGTATTTTTTATTAAATTGCATAAAAAACACGGGAATGAGGGATGGAAGAAAAAAAATGAGACAGCGGCTTTGAACCGATAACAACGCGAGTATGAGGTGAGGACGAAACCACTCCGTCAAGGTTCACATGCAATGTGACAGCTTTAAATCGTATGTATATGCTTATCACCCTCGCTTGGCTTTAAACAGTTTGTTTGTTTAATTACGATTAGGATCATATATTTTTCATTGTATTAATCGCAACTGACAGGTCTAACGCCTTTTCCTGGTCCTTTTACAGTGTTTTGAACTCATAATAAATGTGCGGGTAAAGAACATGAAGGTGGGACAGAGATAAAGGGGTAGAAGCATGGCCGACTAGTGCTATCTTTGTCTGACCCCCCAGCCGCGCCACAGCGGGTATTCTGATCGCATCGAACCTATAGTGGCGAATAGTGAACTACCAACTGTGTTCAATAAACTACCTACCCCCTCCACTGGAGTTTCCAGACCTGTATGTAAGACCGTGACCGCGCCAGTGCACGTGCGTAACCTAGACGCTTATTTTCGTTAATACGAATTTGAACGCCACGCGTTATCGCTATTAAAGAGCGTAATAATGAAAAACTTGCTGCTTCGTGACTCGATAGTGGATCGTTTGTATGTCCGACAATAGGGCACCGGCTGGAAGGAACAGGAGTCTCGGCGTCTCGCGGATCGGGTCAGACAGGTACGCGGGTCTTTTCCGGACATTGAAAGTGAAGCGGTGAGTTACTGCTCATGTTCTTTATTAGTCAGTGCCCGGTCATATCGACGAAAGCACAATTTTTACAAACATGTGAAACGATACACATACTTTTGCCCAGAATTGTACTTGTTTTCTGATCCAAACGAACACTCACGATAATCGGTGTAAAAGTCACTCTGGTTTCGCGTTTGCCTCGACGAGTTGCTTACTGCGCAATTTTACGTCTGCCCGCGATAAAATTGTGGAGTCTATCACTTCGTGCTCCACGAATATTCCTAAAACATTTGGTTTTTCATTGTGATTTATTATTTCTTAGGATTTTTCATAAAAATGTTCCGTGGGAACGGTCACAAGCTAAGAATTAGATTGCGTACTCGTAATCAGACTTGCAGAAATTCGTCATCCAGTGTTTTTTTGTCTAACGTTAAATTCAACCAGTACAAAATGCACGATAAAAAATCGTTAGAGTACGTATGCTTCTTTAACGAAATGGCTTTATATGTCGCCTAAACCGAAAGTTCCACAAGTTCCTGGAACATGTGGAACTTTCTGCGCTGACATGGTGGATCGAAATTGAAGAAAATTCGTTCTTTGCAAAAATCGATACTAAAGGGTTTTTTTGGGTAGTCGAAACTGATTTTATCAGACTTGCGCGCCTCAAAACGGCAAATGCAGTATAGGGGACTAGAATTTAGAAAAAACTGTTTTTTTTTAACCGATAGGGAGAGTTCTTTTAGGTCGCTCAAATCGAATCTATAAACATTCTTTGCTGCAAAACGGCGCCTTCAATATGGCGGGAATTAAATTTGGGTAAATACGTTTTTCTTTTGTGAAAATCAATATTGACGGCTTTTTTGGTTCGCTAAAATCAATTCGATCAGAATTTGGTGTCGAAAAACGGTGGATCCCATATGGCAGAACGGCGTTTTGCCAAATGCGTTGTTTTTATTTATAAATACACTAAGCGCAACAATTAGAGGATCACTTTGTTTTCTACGAAAATAACCCTTTTTGACACGACTGTAACGCAGTGAAAAATAATCGGAAATTTTTTTTAAAAAAAGCATTTTGTAGCGTCAACCTTTAACTTTAATAACCTGATTATTAAAAAAATGTATCGTCTTTTTGTAATAAAGATATTTGTTGCTAAACAAAACAAAACATAAAACCAAAAAATTTGCTCAAGTTTGACAAGGTGCACGGGAAAGAGATTTTTTTTTAAATCTGCGTCAACCATTCAAAAGCTTGTATCTTTCCCTGCAATTTTCTTTTTTACAAACCTCTGTACGATTTTTTCAGCCAAGTTATCGCAGCTTAATGAAAAAATGCATTTTTCCACTTTAACCTGTCATAACTCTGGTCCAAATCATCGCACAGCATCCAGACTGAGATCGTTGGAAAGCTTGGAGTCTGCCCTACACAACTGTTTACTGTGGATATTTTTTTGAATTTTTTTGACGTGACAACGTCTTATAATTCGATGGAGCCAGCTGCACGCACGAAAAAACATGTCTCATGCGGCGTTACCTCGCTCTGAGGCGTTCCATTTAAGGCTTGAAGTGCAAGCGAGAGCGCGGAACGAGCGACAAAGAGGCACAATCGGCCTCCGCGTTCGGCAGCGTTCGGCAGCGTTCGACATCTGTCTCTCTCCTACTTGAGTGATGGTCTCTGCACACTGCGAGCGACGAGCGACGAGCGATGAGCGATATCCAATGGCAACGTCACTCTCATAGAGCATTTCCGTCATACTCGAGCTCTCATTGGATATCGCTCATCGCTTGTCGCCCATCGCGCGCAGTGTGCAGAGGCCATGAGCGATGCGTCCGCGTGGACAGCTGCTATACAATAATACATGTACATGTTTTCGTCAAGTATGAAGTGCAGTGAAAAGTGAATGTGGTGTCAATTGTTTATAGCAACGATAATTGCGGCGATAAAGGTAATGATTCTTTCGATATTAAATATATGTTCAGTGATATATTGTCGAATATTCGTGCTTTCATCATTAAAATAAATAGCATCGGTCCGCTAGTGCAGCGATTGTAGGTTATGCTATAATTGACAAAACTATAACAATAAGTTAACAGAACTATTTCACGATGAGTAAATATCAATTACTTTACTATTCGATCGAAATAATTATCGAGCGTAGCTATGATTTCAAGAAATTAAAACATAAATGTTAAATCTTCCACATATCATAACAACGTGTCTGAAATGACAAGTTGGACCAACCAGCCGTCAAAGGGAACAATTTTCTCCTATATCAAACACATTGAGGCGGGCTTTTTAAAAGCTAGAGTTACAAAAATTTTAATGATGTTTCCAAATTTTTAATTTAAAATTTAAGATTCATAAACAATAATTTAATCACAGTTTATTCTTATAATAAATTATTCAAAATTTTTACTTTTTTACAACAAATTACAATTAAATTTGCAAAAATAATTAAGTAACTAATTGAACAACAACTTTTATTCAGTTTACTTGCTGAAAGAAATAATGTCAATAAACAATTGATTATTATAAAATAATAAAATGAAAAATTAAATTTTAACAGTCGAGTAGAAATTTAAACAATAAATTTTATTCAAGTATTTTGTAAATTTAAAATGATTTTCTGAACGAAGAATTTTATGAAAAAATAAAAGTTGTAAAACAATTGCTCAAAGCACATTCATACTTGTAAAAAATATGTACATTGTAAAAAAAATAAATAAAAATTGACATAATTGTATTTATGCGTACAAATAAATGTAACTTGTTCAATTCAATTGTGATTTCCATTTACCTCCTTCTCTATATCCATACAAAATATCTATCAAACAAAATTAAAATTTTCTTTTGAAAAATGAAACCATTCCATCAGTATTTTCTTATGACGTTGTCACGTTCAACTATCGTCAGTAAACCGACTTTACAGACAGCCGATTTTTTCAACATCATTAAGGAGGAAGGTCTAGTTAGAATTTTCAAAAAATCGATTTTCTTCATTTTCTAAAAATATAATATCTTACGAGTATTTTCCGACTAATTGAGTATAAATCAGACCATTATTCGCCGAAATACATAACTTTGAAGGACGCCGTGGACGCTGCATGCAAATCGTACTCAAAACTTTAAACTCGTTTTTCTCAAAACCATGTTTTCGAAGTCGGTGATCAATGTAACTCGAGAACGGCTTTACCGATCGGGTTAAAATTTATATCACTTCTTCTATACATAGTTTTCCTCCGGATGAACGAAAGATTTTTTTTGGACAATTATTATTTTTTTTTATAGTCAATTTTTGTAAGTAAAATTTTGGTCAAAACAACACTTTTGACTTTCAATGTCCGCCATTTTGTGAAAAATGGAAATTTTTCAAAACCCTTCGTTCAACCGGAGCATTATATCATTAACTAAAGATTCCCCCCTGTTTTGTTGGTTTCAGATAATCCGTCACAGCGTGAGAGTGACCACCGCAAAACCTGTTTTTTTTGCAGCGTCCTCGGCCATTGATACGTATCGGCTTATTTTGAAACATATTTTCTTTTAAGTTATAATGTTTACATTAAATATATATCTTTTAAACGGAAGAACTTTTGTTGTAAATTATTTTATCGTTTGGTCGAAAAAAAGTTGGAAAAAGGCCTTTTTTAACGTTCCAACTAGACCTCACTCCTTAAAATTATTGTTTAAAAGTGTGTAAACCACCCGTTTTTACACTTTTTTTGTTTATTATGTATTAACATTATAACAAATGCAGGGGCACCAAAAGTTTTTGCTTTTTTTTTAGTTAAGGGTATGTAGAAATACTCCACCAAAACTTCAGATCGCTGCCTTTACTCTTTATTTCGGTTGCAACCCCGTTTATTTCGATAAAATCGAAAATCCGTCAATTTTCACGAAAATCGAGATTTCTCAAGTACCGGTGCAGAGTGAAATTTTTCGATTTTCAAACAGAAAATGAGTAAATCATGAAATTTTGTGTTCAAGGGTTTTCGAGGCCGCTCATTACGAATCTGGGTTTGAAATTGAAAAATAATAAATAGCGGATCCAATATGGCGGATCGAAATGCAAAAATGACTCGAAATATGGCGGAAAATAGATATATGTGAGTGGCCTATTTTTCGTGAAATATTTTTTATGCATTGAATTTCAAGCTACTTATTACTTTTATAATATATGAACAAACGTAATAATCTACTACTCGACTTCAGTACTACGCCATATCGTCGACGTTTAGCGTCGTCGCATTTTCGATAACTGTCATCGGTCCCACGCGCTCGGCTTATTATTTTTTGTAGCCGGTAAACATGGAGAATGAAAATAAATACTGTAGAAGTTTATCAAGAGAGTAACAGGATTGTACCTGAAGTCCAGTTTAGAGACAAAAGTAGATTCTGTCGGACAAGAATTAGAGAATGGAAAGATGATATTGCGAATAGAAATGAAAAACGTCGCGTTGACGTTAACCGCAATGTCCAATGTCCAATCTGTCCAAAGTCAAAACATATTTCATCGATTGTTATGTTATTTTTCCCTTTCCCAATTTTCACAATATTTGCAGATATAGAAACGAACGTTCATTTTATATGACAGTTCGTCCATGCTGAATTTACATATAAATGCGTTGTATGCATGTCGCCAGAAAGATTGAGATGCCTTAGCTATACATAAAAGAACTTTAAGTAAATATCGATGAAAGGCCTTTTATAATCTATTAAAAAACGTACGGCTTCACAAAATCATATTTTTAATTCGCGTTGAAAATATTCGATAGACAAATCGAATTTGCGCGGGTATCCGGCGTTGTCACACTTCGAGCATGATGGCTGCGGTTACGTCACAAGACGTCTCTCTCTCCGAATACTTCGGTTTTTCGCGACTTTATTTCTAAATTTTTGCTTATTTCTGCGGTGAGCTTTCCAATTCAAGTTGCCTAATTGATCACAACGTACCAACGAACGCAACCGTCAGTTTTTTTTACGTGTCTTGGCTGCAAGTAGTACAAAAAAAATCGATACATGAGAGGACAGGCACATTTTGTCGTCTACGTATGTCTAATTCACCAACTTTAACAGTTAATAACTCGGAAACTGTACGGTAAATCTCGTGGAAACTCCGCATACGCATGGACAAAGCTCTCGACAGTGCTATAAAAAAAATCGGACTTTTATCTTGGACTCGCTCCAATCACCGTACCTCCTTAAATGGTGAACCAAAGCATGGCAAAATATGTTTTTTTTGTTTTACAACAATCGATAAAAAATCGTGCAAATACGACAGATTGTAAATCGATTTAACATAGTCTTTTCGATGCGCTAGAGTAACCATCAAATGATTAAAAATTGCGAATGAAAGAATAATCAAGTCAATAACTGGGCTCGCGTGGCATTGACCGGGAATTTGTGAATAACTCATATTGCGTGGCGACTTGCCGGTTGGTTCAGGTTCTCCTTCGCCGAATTTCATTTGTGAGCGATAATCCGCGATGTACTGCTGATACAATTCTTTAGCTTTTTCCTCCTCGTCCGGATTTAATTCGACGTTATTCATCGCGAAAAGTGCGTTTGCTTTGCCACTGACTTGAGCCAGTAACGTCAGCGCTGGGAACGACATTTTACAATATTTCTCGTTTACCGATGGACGACAAAAAAAAACAATTTGACTGTAGGATCGATAAAATCATCAGCTGGAAATTTACCATCGGTCTCGAATTTCAAATTCAACGGCGTTGCCTCCCGATTGGCAATCGTCTCATCCTCCTCGCCCTTTTGGTCTTTTGATTTCTCCTTGCCAGAATGCTTTTTGTCCGACCCTTTTTTCATGGTCCTCGCCGGGCTCGTTTCCCTGACGCAAGTTAGCATCGCAAGCATATTTTGGAATGCGACCCTCATGCGGACGAGCAATTCGCCCCGCGCTTTTCTCACACTCGTGCAATCGATCGCTCGTTTATTCTGTACTTGAATTTGTTCGAGCATCGCTTTTTTCTCCGTTTTGTAGCTGCATTACGACGTGTCCAAAGTTCGCCACAGATCGGTAAAAATAAACGATAGTCGGAGGAACCCAGTTAACCAAGCGTACCCCAGTTAACCAAGCGTACCATTCGTACAGCGTACCGCAAATGTGGAGTACGCCGTACCCTACAGTACCGATAATGTACGGCTACGGGATACCAGCGTACTCGTACCACCAAGGTATCGCTACCGTGGAGTTACACCGTACTGCAGTCTACGGTGGCTCCACGGTGGTTATACTGTACCGGTACTGTGCTAGTACATTGGCGGTACAGCGTACCGTACGGCATATCGGTCATGTACCAGTACCGTACGCACGTACGAGGTGGTAACAGTACCGGTACGGCGCACTCCACATGAGGGATACATTTACGGTACATGGTTAGCTGGGACCATTAGTGAAGCGTATCGCAAATGTGGAGTACGCCGTACCCTACAGTATCGGTAATGTACGGGTACGGGATACCAGCGTAGTCTCACCTCCACGGCAGAGATTAGTAGGGAGATGTACAACGCTCCCCTTTTCGGCGTGCCTCGTAAATGGCGCTAAATCGCGGCGGCGATTTCGGGAGTATGATTTCGTGATCATCGCCTCTGTCGAGGTTGCAGATTCCCTTGTAGCCGCGCGAGTCCGTGACCACCGCTCAAGTCGGTATCGCAGTCAACGTGAACACGAATGGGTAGCTGGTGGGGGAAAAGTCTCTGCCCCTCGCAAATCGCGCTCGCTCGACAGGCGAGCGGAGCGAGGTTTTCCGTCCGATCGAGCTTGACATATATGTGTGACCGTACTGAGGATTGGAATATGCATTAAATGAATTTCAAAGTGAAAAATATGTATCGAGATCACTGTTTTCTCTCGTTTGCCCGTTTAAGCCGAAAATGCGGGTTAAAAAAAATTAACGACGAATCGCGTTGAAAAATAAAACGCCGAAACGACCGTGGAAGGTTCAAAAAGAAATCTTGAGCATTTGCCGCGATCGTTTCGACATTTTTTTTCAACAGTAAACATGATGGATAAGGGTGTATCATAAATGTTTCTCTATCTGCAATGAGCGTCGTGGCTGAGTTGGCAGCGTGACGGATTAAGGATGTTTACGGTCCGGGTCCAATCCCCGGTGAACCAACTTTTTTTTTCTTCGTTTTATATTCAGAAAATTTCGAACTTCTGCTATTCTCGCTTCTCGCTTTAGCTATTCTCGCCTGTTCAGGCATTATTTATGATATTTAATTCGTATATGCTTAATAAAAAAAACAAGACATTGCTACCGGGGATCAGTGCAGCCAGATCGCGCGTAAAAGTTACCCCCTCTCTAATCTCTGACGCGCCCATCACACAATCATAGTAGCGCGGGTCTGTAGCGAGCGACGCTTGGACACTTCGGAAAGAGCCGAGCACGGTCGAAGTTTTCCGACCGCGCCTTCGGCAGCTACACCAATGCATGGACGCTGAGCACGTACATGTACGGCCAAGCCGAAACGAAGGCTTCGAGGGAAAAAGCAATCTGAGCACGACTTGCGCGTGACGTCACCCGACGGCTCGCGCAAGGCTTTTAGATGATTTTAATGCTTATTTAGCTCTTGATTCTCTGGGTTATTAATGTATACAAAAAAATGTATCGCGCACTCTGATCGCTTATTTTTTTAGTTTATACTCTAATTTAAATATAATAATAAATCTAAATTACAACTTATTTATCTTATATCAAATTGTTTACGCTTTACTCACACCCGTCGTTATGCCAAATAAATTATAGTTCATAAAAGTAAGCGGAAATATATTTATATTCGTATTATTATATTAATTCTCATGCTTTCATCAAGCGATAAATCATTATCCCCAAAAACAAGCCAATCATCCATCCGGCCGCGAATCATAAGTATCAGAAAGTGCACATATTCTACAAGCGATGAGATGGTCCCGTTGGTAGCGTTCCTGGCTTCGGTCCGCAGGGGCCCGTGGTGCAAATTTTTCTCCAAATTTTTCATAATATCTCATATTTTAGTCATATTTGAGATTTTCGGAGAAAAAATGATTTAAAACAGATTCAAGTTCTGGTCTATTTCCCAGAAACACATTTTTTTCACTGAACATTCATGATTTCTCATTTTTTTCCCGGAAATTTCTCTTTATCTTATGACCTGAGTGAACGGCTACGGAGATATTCGGAGAGAAGTTAAAGATGAAAAGAAATGAGATTTTCGTAAAAAAACTGATTATTATTTTTTTTCCGGAAATTTTCCTTTTTCATATTACCTGAGTGAAAGGCTGCGAAGATATTCGGAGAAAATTTAAAGATGAAAAAATGAGATTTTCGTAAAAAAAAACTTGTTATTTTTTTTCTGGAACTTTTTATTTTTCCTATTGAGTGAAAGGCTGCGGAGATATTCGGAGAAAAGTTATAGATGAAAAAAAATGAGATTTTCGTAAAAAAAACTTATTACATTTTTTTATCCCTCATAATTCTGAGAAATAATGAATTTCCGAAATTTTTGCAAACATTATTTTCCTTAAGGGGTAACACCACTGTAACGGCCTGCCATGAAGCATTTTAGACAAATAATACTTGGGGTAATTATTAAGCATATATTGAAGTACACGGAAAAAAAGAAATAGCACAAAATACAGGGGCTACACAGTTCGCATTGGACTCGAGCGATATTCACTGAAACACAGCGATATTTACTGAAACACAGTGCTCAAAATACAGTGTGCTCAAAGTAAATGATTACAGTTCCTATACCGTCTTCTTTGGACTCGAACCGCTCTACTGTATCTTTTACTGGAACACACAGTCCAAAATACAGTGTATTCAAAAGTAAATTTTGACAGTTCAACACTGTAATATAAATTTAACAAAACTAGTAATGTGACAGTTGGTTAATCTGTATTGTGTACAATGAATGCGCCAGTTATGTCGACAGAGTTTGTCTAGACACACAAAAAAAAGTTTATCCATAAAAGAAGTTTGAAAAAAAATGTGTAGATAATATAAAAAAATCAGTCACATACACAAGAACGTACCTTTTTGTAAATAATTCTCTCTTTTTTGTATTTTCTTGAATTATGTCGTACAAATTTCAACGCTCGCATCCTGTCGACCACGCACTACTAACTGGCAATCCTTTGTGTCCTGGCCACGTGACTCACCCCACGCGCGAGACAAGCCCCAATTAGACAAGAACGTGCCTCAAAAAAATATGCTCTCTTTCTTTATAATTTCTTGAATTCTGTCGCACAAATTTCGATGTCCGCGTCCCATCAACCACGCACTACTAACTGGCAATCCTTTGTGTCCTGGCCTCGTGCCTCACCTCGTGCCTCATTTGCGTACAGTATAAAAATCAGTGACCGCATTTAAATTTTACAGTTGAATATTTTTACTGAAGTCACTGATGTATTCACAATATCAAACTGCACATAAACAAGTGTAACTGTAAAAATCTCAGAGTGCACAGATAACGCCACGAAGTGTCGAAAGAAGAGTAAAACTACCGTGCCACACTGAGAAAATTTAATGAATCACTCTGTACTCAATACAGTGTACACGGTAACCCTTGCAGTTTGCGTACAGTATACGAACCAGGTGATCTCGTGTAAATTTTACAGTTGAATATTTTTACTGCAAAACACTGATGTATTCACAATACTGAACTGTAAATAAACCAGTGTAACTGTGAAAATCTCAGTGTGTACAGGAAAATTCGTCATTTTTGTAGGACAGGATTTACATTACTGTTTCACTGTAAAATGAAATATGGCAACCTGTTTTGTGCGCAAAATATGGCGCTTTATACTGTGATTTTCGCTGTTTCTTTTTTTCCGTGTATATTGCAAAAAAAAATGTACGGGAAAATATTACAAAATGGCGACACTGCAGCAAATTCTTTCGAGGCAAGTTGAACTTAAGGTGCTCTACGGCACGTAGTATAACTTGTGCCAATTTTAATCTGGACAAAATTTTTTTTTTTATTAAATCTAGATGAGTGTAGCTAGTGAACGACGTAGGGGATTCTAGAAATATTGATTTTTGAGTAGTTGCCGAGTATTTGACTAAAAATGTTCATTTAGACTTAATAAAACAAAATTATTTTTTTTTTTTAGGTTAAAATTGGCACAGTTATACTACGTGCCGCAGAGGTTCGACATGCTTCGGAATAATTGCTGCAGTGTCGCCATTTTGTAATATTTTCGGATAAAAATTTCTAGCAATATACTTAAGTATATGCTCAATAAATACCGCAAGTATTATTTGTTTATCACATTTTCTTCCGCCAAAAAAAATATCTAAAAAATACGCTTCCTGTAAGGCCGTTACAGACCCCTTACAGTCTTCATATAATTTCCGAGATTTTCCCGTGATCGTAATTAAAATGATGAAATATTCGGAAAAATTCGGGGAAACTCGGATGTTTGCCTATAAATAATTGTCCGCAAAACTCCGAATTTTTCATATTTGTTCCAATTCATAGAAAAATTCTGAAAAAATCGAAGTTTTTCGGAAAAAAATTGCACTAGGGGCGCGGGATCGTTCCCCGCGCTCAGTGCTTTTATTAAAATTATTATTACTATTAATTCTTATTTGATTAGTTATTTTTATTAGTTATCATCGTTATTTTAATTAGTTATCTTTTAGTGTGAAAAAAATTATCGCGCACTCTGACCGCTTATTTTATTAGTTTGTACGTTAATTTAAATAAAATAATAAATCTAAATTACAACTTATTTATTTTCTAAAAAATTGTTTGCGCTTTACTCACACCCGTCCCTATGCCAAATAAATTGTAATTCATAAAAGTAAGCAGAAATTTATTTATATTCGTATTATTATATTCATTCTCATATACTTTCATCAAGCGATAAAGCATTATGATAATGCTTTATCGCTTGATGATAGTATATGAAAGTAGTATATGAAAGAAGTATATAGTATATGAGCGTAAGTATATGAAAGTATTTGAATAGTTATTGAATGAATATAATATTACGAATATAAATATATTTCCGCTCATATACTTTCATCAAGCGATAAAGCATTATCATAATGCTTTATCGCTTGATGAAAGTATATGAGAATGAATATAATAATACGAATATATTTCAGCTTACTTTTATGAATTACAATTTATTTGGCATAGGGACGGGTGTGAGTAAAGCGCAAAAAATTTTTTCAGAAGTAAAATATGTTGTAATTTAGATTTATTATTATATTTAAATTAACATATAAACTAATAAAATAAGCGGTCAGAGTGCGCGATAAGTTTTTCAACGCTAAAAGATAACTAATTAAAATAATAATGATAACTAATAAAAAACTAATCAAATAAGAATTAATAGTAATAATAATTTAAAAAAAAGCACTGAGCGCGGGAAACGATCCCGCGCCCCAAGTGCAAATTTTTTTCCGAAAAACTCTGATTTTTTCCGGAAAATTTTTCCGATTTTTCCGAATTTTGCTATGAATTGGAACAAATAATTCGGAGTTTTGCGGACAATTATTTTTGCGCAAACATCCGAGTTTCTCCGAATGTTTCCGAATATTTCATCATTTTTATTACAATCACGGGAAAATCTCGGAAATTATATGAAGACTTTAAGGGGTAACACCACTGTAACGGCTTTACAGGAAGCTTATTTTTTGATATTTTTTTTTGCGGAAGAAAATGTGATAAACAAATAATACTTGCGGTATTCATTAAGCATATATTTAAGTATATAGCTATACATTTTTCATCCGAAAATACTACAAAATGGCGACACTGCAGCAATTCTTCCGAAGCATGTCGAACCTCTGCGGCACGCAGTATAACTGTGCCAATTTTAATAAAAAAAAAAGAATTTTGTTTTATTTAGTCTACATGAGTGTATCTACTGAACCACGTAGGGGATTTTCGATAAGTTAATTAAAACAATATTTATTAAAAAATAACTGTCTTAAAAATAAATTGAACATTTTTAGTCAAATACTCGGCAATTACTCAAAAATCAATATTTCTAAAATCCCCTACGTGGTTCACTAGCTGCACTCATCTAGATTTAATTTTTTTTTAATTATTTTATTCCGATTAAAATTGGTACAAGTTATACTGCGTGTCGCAGAGCACCTTAAGTTCAACATGCCTCGGAAGAATTTGCTGCAGTGTCGCCATTTTGTAATATTTTCCCATAATTTTTTTTGCAATATACTTCAATATATGTTTAATAATTACCCCAAGTATTATTTGTGTAAAACGCTTCGTGGCAGACCGTTACAGTGGTGTTACTCCTTAAGGAAAACAATGTTTGCAAAAAATTCGGAAATTCTTTATTTCTCAGAATTATGAGGGATAAAAAAATGTAATCAGTTTTTTTTACGAAAGTCTCATTTTTTTCATCTATAACTTTTCTCCAAATATTTCCGCAGCCGTTCACTCAATAGGAAAAAGAAAAAGTTCCGGAAAAAAATAAGAACCAGTTTTTTTTACGAAAATCTCATTTTTTTAATCTTCAAATTTTCTCCGAATATCTTCGCAGCCGTTTACTCAGGTAATAGGAAAAAGGAAAATTTCCGGAAAAAGAATAATAATCTTTTTTTTTTTTTTTACGAAAATCTCATTTCTTTTCATCTTTAACTTTTCTCCGAATATCTCCGCAGCCGTTCACTCAGGTCATAGGAAAAAGAGAAATTTCCGGGAAAAAAATGAGAAATCATGAATTTTCAGTGAAAAAAAATGTGTTTTTGGGAAATAGACCAGAACTTGAATCTGTTTTAAATCATTTTTTCTCCGAAAATCTCAAATATGACTAAAATATGAGACATTATGAAAAATTTGGAGAAAAATTTGCACTACGGGCCCCTGCGGACCGAAGCCAGGAACGCTACCAACGGGACCATCTCATCGCTTGTAGAATATGTGCCCTTTCTGGTACTTACGATTCGCGGCCGGATGGATAATTGGCTTGTTTTTGGGGATAATGCTTTACCGATTGATGAAAGTATGAAAATTAATATAATAATACGAATATAAATATATTTCCGCTTACTTTTATGAATTATAATTTATTTGGCATAAGGACGGGTGTGAGTAAAGTGTAAACAATTTTATATAAGATAAATAAGTTGTAATTTAGATTTATTATTATATTTAAATGAACGTATAAACTAAAAAAATAAGCGATCAGAGTGCGCGATACATTTTTTTGTACACATTAATAACACAGAGAATCAAGAGCTAATAAGCATTGAAATCATCTAAAAGCCTCGCGCATGACGTCACCCGACGGCACGCGCGAGTCTCGCTCAGATTGCTTTTTCCCTCGAAACCTTCGTTTCGGCTTGGCCGCACATGTACGTGCTCAGCGTCCATGCATTGGTGTAGCTGCCGAAGGCGCGGTCGGGAAACTTCAACCGTGCTCGGCTCTTTCCGAAAATGTCCGAGCGTCGCTCACTTACGGACGCGCGCCACTATGATTGTGTGATGGGCGCGTAAGTATTGTTTTTTTTATTAAGCATATACGAATTAAATATCATAAATAATGCCTGAACAGGCGAGAATAGCTAAAGCGAGAGTAAGTTCGAAATTTTCTGAATATAAAATGAAGAAAAAAAAGTTGGTTCACCGGGGATTGAACCCGGACCGTAAGCATCCTTAATCCGTCACGCTGCCAACTCAGCCACGACGCTCATTGGAGATAAAGAAACATTTATGATACACCCTTATCCATAATGTTTACTGTTGAAAAAAAATGTCGAAACGATCGCGGCAAAGGCTCAAGATTTCTTTTTGAACCTTCCACGGTCGTTTCGGCGTTTTATTTTTCAACGCGGGTCGTCGTTAATTTTTTTTAACCCGCATTTTCGGCATAAACGGGCAACTGAGAGAAAACAATGATCTCGATACATGTTTTTCACTTTGAAATTTATTTAATGCATATTCCAATCGTCAGTACGGCCACACATATACGTCGAGCTCGATCGGACGGAAAACCTCGCTCTGCTCGCCTGTCGAGCGAGCGCGATTTGCGAGGGGCAGAGACTTTTCCCCCACCAGCTACCCATTCGTGTTCACGCTGACTGCGATACCGACTTGAGCGGTGATCACGGACTCGCGCGGCTACAAGGGAAACTGCAACCTCGACAGAGGCGATGATCACGAAATCATACTCCCGAAATCGCCGCCGCGATTTAGCGCCATTTACGAGGCACGCCGAAAAGGGGAGCGTTGTACATCTCCCTACTAATCTCTGTCCACGGTATCGCTACCGTGAAGTTACACCGTACTGCAGTACACGATGGCTCCACGGTGGCGATACTGTACCGGGACCGTTCTAGTACATTGGCGGTACAGCGTACCGTATGGCGTGCCGGTAATGTACCAGTACCGTACACACGTACGAGGTGGCCACAGTACCGGTACGGCGCACTCCACATGAGCGGTACATTTGCGGTATGTGGTTAGCTGGGTAATGAAAAAAGTTACCGGCGGTCGGTGAGGTAGGAATACCGATCGTCGGTAATAGAGATTTGTCGACTATATTGCTTTAAGAGTTGCAATATTTTTTTGAAAACTTGGTCGTAGTTCGATTATCTAGATACTCGTTTTTCACTTCTCTATTTATTTGGCTATGATTGCAAGTGTACTTACTGTCCCGTAGTCGTGAGCATACTATGCTCAAGCGCTGCGAGCGCGAGTTGCGCATGATTCTTGGACTTTAGCAAGGAATCGCGTTGTTTAATGTCTTCATCAAATTGAGCGAGCAAACGCTCACGCTGTTCCATTTGTGATTCCATCCTGCAATTCAATGAGGTTATTACATTTTTTTTAATTTTTTTTATAGAGATCGCGTGTTCTTATAACAAAAGTATTTCTTTTTTCAATCAATAATTAACAGGCTCATAGCGCTTTGAAATTTTTATTCTATTCGGCCCGGCAAGACCGCGCTGAGAGCTTCCGAAGTTATCCGACCATGCTGTGACGTCACAATGTTGTACGGACTACTCGTGTAATACTAGTATTCTCTCAAAAATGGCAACGATAAAGTTATATAGGACTTATTTCGTTCCTCTCGGCTTGAACCACGATAAGAAATTCGTCGAAAGTTGAATTTACAATGGAGCTTTGGCCTCACGAATTTCTGCAGCATTAAATCGAGAATCGAAGCTCCGAAACTGTCACTATAGAAATGTCTGTGGGCGGCAAATTACTCGAATTGGCGGTTACAAGGCCACTTTCACATATCATTACACGCGAATTACAGTAGTTTTTGACTTCTCAAGAGTTTTTGAGATGCTTTCTTATGCGAAATCTCACCAAGTGTCAAAACGACCGCCGCCGATCTCGCGATGCTTCGCGTAAGCGTCTAGGATTTCCATTTTCGTGATACAAAAACAAGTGACAATTATTGTTGGGATTTTTTTTTTAGCCCCTTTGCCATGTTGTTTTATTATCCCAATACCACAATTCTAGAATAAAAATAATAAAAAAATTTTAACGACGTAATTGTCGAACTTACAGAGTGCCCTGTACATACCACCTCATACTTTAGGCGGAACTATAGGCCTCCGAAGTAACTCTTGTGGCGCACCCTTGCGGCGAGTTTTGGCAAAACTTGGATTAGTTTTCGTCTGCTAGTGCAGTATGCCGGTCGCCATTTAAATCAGGTGTCCAATCGATGATGCTTGCTCAAGCCTAGCTCTTTCGTGTTCGTGCCGGTTTGACTTAACCGCCATGCGCCAATCCAAGTTTTGCCACCGGCAGTCGTTACGGGGCGCCACCACGAAAGTTACTTCGGAGGCCTATACTGGTTCATGACCTAACAGAATATCAATTTGCCCTACGGAAAAAGCCCACTGTTTTTGAGATAGCTCGAGCCTTTAAAAAATTTCATAACATCCCGTACCTTGTACGATGTTTTTGCTGCGATTTCGACAAATTAGATTTTTTGTAATACTTATTGATATGAAAATAGTCTTGAATTGTTGCTTTCTCTATGGCAAACAAGATAGTTCAAAAAAATGTTACAGGTATGGAAAGAAATAATGTTCTTGAGACGTCCCTAAGAGTGAGCAATTATTCTATACTATTTTGATACCTAGAATTTCGCAAAATTTCTTACCTTGCACGATTTCTTTGCTGTGTTTGCGACAAATTACCTTTTTTGTAATACTTTTTGGTATAAAAATTGTCTTGAATTTGGCTTTTTCTATGGTATACAAAGTAGTTCCAAAAAATGTTACATGTATGGAAAAAAAGTTTGTTTACAGTTTTTACTTAATACAAATAATGTCCATGAGACGTCGCTGAAAGAAAGCAACTATTTAGACTATTTTGATACCAGAAGGGATTAGAAAGAGGTTTATTTTTTCGAAAACGCAACGAGGAGGTCGTGCGAGGTAAAGAATTTTACGAAATTAAAAAAAGTCCAAACATTTAAAAAACGGTGTGTTTTTGGCTTAGGACAAGTTTTGATATTGTGAAAAGTGATGATCTAGCGCACCCTTGAATATAGTGTGGTGTTCAAGTCTTCTCTTTTGTATATGTACCTTCCTCGCGATTTTTTACTTTTGTGTTATCGATACGAAATGCATTACCAAGCAATACAAAAATACCAACTGAACATTAACCTAAACGCCTTATATTTCGGATACAAATTTCGAAAAAAAAATTGAGAGAACCAGTCACACAAGTTTAAATAATAACAAAAATACTTACACTAGTCTAATGATTAATTAGTACTAGTAGTATGCAGCCGTGTTGATAATACGCGATGTTGAGGAATCGGCTTCCATTCGGCCAGTGAGATTTCCACCACGACCTTGGAAATCTCACTGGCCGTATCGAAGCCGATTCCTCAACATCTCGCCTAGTCTAATGACTCCCAATTGCTTTTGAAGACTTCAAATAGGATAGTGCATGTTGAAAAGATTTAAAAAACTATGTTACAGGAAAACTCGAAACACAAAGGCCATAGCCGGGTAAGTAGGGAAAAATTGCCCCCGCATTTTTTCCAGCGAAATTTGGAGTATATTCTGAGGTAAAAAAAAAACAAATTTCCTGAAAATTTCAAGCCCGTCAACGCAATGGTTTTAGAAAAATGAATTTTTTTTAAATATCAAAAAATTTCCGGAAACGGTACAGTGGATCGATTTGATTTTTTGTTGGTACTTGTTCCGATCAAACGTGTTACGAAATAAGAAACATTAAGGTTTAAAAAAAATAATGCTCCTTGTTTTATTATTTTTTGCTATAATCCACTTGGGATACAATAGCGAAAATTTTTTCATATAATCTTTCGGCACCTTATTAGATTATATAATTTTTTCAAAATGATCGGTTTGGTACGCCACAGTGAAAAAAAAAGAAACACACTTTATCGATATATTTTAGTTATATAGATATATAACTAAATTATATCAATAAAGTCTGATATGTGACTAAATGATCGGTTTGGTACGCCACAGTGAAAAAAAAGAAACACACTTTATTGATATATTTTAGTTATATAGATATATAACTAAAATATATCAATAAAGTCTGTTTCTTTTTTTTAAATGTGGCATACCAAACTGATCATTTAAAAAAAATTATATAATCTAATAAGGTGCGCAAATATTATATGAAAAAAAATTCGTTATTGTACCCCAAGTGGATTATAGTAAAAAAAAATAAAACAAGGAACATTATTTTTTTTCAAACCTTAATGTTTTGCAAGATGTTAAATAATTTTATTTCGTAACACGTTCTATTGTAACAAGTACCAAAAAAAAATCGAATCGATCCACTGAAGCGTTTCCGGAATTTTTATTATTATTTTATTTAAAAAAAAATTCATTTTTCCAAAACCATTGCGTTGACGGGGATGAAATTTTCAGAAAATTTGTTTTTTTTATACCTCAGAATATACTCTCAATTTCGCTGGAGAAAATGCGGGGGCAATTTTTCCCTACTTACCCGGCTATGGCCTTTATATGCATTTTTCTCCGAATCTTGAAAAATATCGTAGAACACGCATGGGAGTGATCCGGATAGGTATCGATACGAGGCTTCTAATTTTCCTTTTGCCGGTCCCTCTTCGGGGTACCCTGTGTATTCAGTCGCCATGCATTACCGACTGAAGAATTCTTCGTACGAGCGTACAGCCAAAGATTCCTTGACTCGGTCGAACGTGTCCTCGAGTTGCTTGATTTGCTGACCGACGTTTTCCTCGTAAATTGTTGCTCTCCTCTCCGTAGCTCTCATCGCCACTTTCCCGTCGCTCTACGTTCGATAAAATAGAAAACGAATACATGAATATTCTGTTCTGTGTCAAGTCTTATCTTATCGAACGTCGATAAAGCAGATAAGCATAAGGCCAACGAAGCCACAGATGTCGGTAGTGTTACCTCGACTCGTACGAGCGATCTTGCGTAAGCCCAGACATCCTCGACTTGCGAGCGCACCTTCTCCAACGTGCGTTGTCTCTCCCGCATGTTCAGCCAAACCTGGCTCGCCATTAATTTGTATCGTTGCCTCGTGTCGTCGAGATTCTCCGCCGCTAATTGTCCCATAATCGTCGCTTTGAGCAAAACTTTGCATTGCGACTGACGATCCGCCTTGAGATTCTCCAGCACAGCGTCAAAGTAAATCGCATCCTGTGTAAAAATAGATATGTATAAATTTCAACTTTCTCACATTTTTCATCGCTTTTCGCTTTTTAATCTCCCCTCTCGACCGGGTTCATGCTTTTTTTTACTTTCCGTCCTTCTACTTTCCTTTTATTTAGCGTCTAGCACGTCGTTGATTCGTGTTTCAAAGTTGTTAAATTATTCATCATATTGTTCTATCGTTTTAGTCGTTTTTTTTAATCGCCGAGCGCGCTGAATGATTGCAAAAATGGAGGGGGGGGGGGGGGAGGAGGCCACTCAATTATTAAGCATATATAGATTCGCCAAAGGCCGAGAAATTGAAAGACTCTGCTTTGGCGAAAGAAACGGAATCCCTTAAAATGGTTGAAACTTTACGCCCTCGAGCAAGGCAATTAGCTGATTACTCCTTCAACGAATTATTCTCCGTTTCACAATTTTCTTTCTATTCCGATTTATTCTTTTTCTTCGTCTTGTCGTATTTTTTACTGTTGGTATTCCTTACGGAAAATTCATTGCAGACAGCGAGATCAGTGACGATAATTAATTAAGGGATTTATTTAAAAAAATGCTTTTTGTTTGTTTGTTTAGTGTTTGCGCGGAGGTCGCAACCTTGTGCAAAATGGTGAGAATGGCTTGATATGTGGTGCGAACGCTCTTGGCAGCATTTTGCTTTGCCATGAACTGCTGATATCCGGTTATGAGTTTCTGCTGTACGTAATTCGGCGAGCACTCCTGTTCCCTCTCGTATTTGTCCGACAGGATGGCGCACTCCAACTTCACCATGCAAATTTTATAATTTAATCCTGTTAGCGTTGCACGAAAGTGGATGGAAGCTTCTACTCTAACAATGCCCCACCCCCCTCTCTCTCACTCTCTTTCTCTCTCTCTCCCTTGCGCCATATCGTCAATATCATACTATAACGAAACAAACTGCCGACGATTATTTAACGCGTTCGTGAGAAAGTTAAGTGGCGATGCAAGCTGCAGTAAAAACAAAAAACAACGAAAGAAGAATTACCCGACAACCCAGTCGCGAAAAAAATTTAGTGCGTTCGAAAAGACTTTATAAAGTAATTATAGAAATTAATTTTTTTTAAGTGGGTAGTTGCGAGTGAGAAAAACCTTGAGATCGAAGAACTCTTTCATCTTTTTCTTCTTATCGTAGTAGAGCTTGTCGAGCTGTCGCCTCTTGAGAGAACTGTCCTGAAAAACTCCGTCTTCTATTGCCTGGGAAGTCAGGAACTATTGAGTATCAGGATGTTCGTCTTTCTCATCATCATTATTATTATTATTAATATTATTGGGCAGAAAAATCAATTATAAGAAAAAACACTAAAAATGTATTGGCGCAATTTTGCAAATTCATTATTAATATGGTTATTATTGTTGCGGAGAGAACATAATTTTAACAGAAGACATTGGATATTTCACATCTGCGAAAAATGAAACAAAAAACAATGTCGTCGTTATTATTTGATCTTCATTATCATTATCGTTGTTATTATGACAGTAAATAATTTTAACAACGAATATTAAAATCTTTACGGCTGATAAAGATAAATTTATGAAAATGTTATTCTTATTATCATTATTTATTTATGATGATTATTTTGATTTATAGCTTTTTTACTAGCTTTGATTTACTAGCTCCGGGGCTGGGAAGCGAACTCGTGACCGGCTGTATTGGTACAGGTTTTCCGCAGTTTTCTTATACCCATGGCAGAAAATGTCATGATGAATGCGATCCAGAGGGGAAAGCCGGCTGCGGCCGCAAGGTGGGGATCGATTAGGGATGTGGAGTGGAGAAAATGGTGGGAAATGTAATAAGGGTAAATACCCCGTACATGGAAGCTACAATAAGCGAAGCGTTCGCTGTACCAGAGACAATAAAAAAATATATATTTTGATTTATTTATTATTATTGATAACTGGTACGTTAGGATTGAGATTTTCGTATGCCAGTTGAAAATCTTTGTGCTCCTGTAGAACAGTGCGCATTCGTCTCTTTTCACCGTGCTCTACGTCCTTCACCAACCCACGATATTCCCTCACGTCCGTTACGAGACCCTTAAGTTCCTTGGAGACCCTCCTCTTGAGCTTGGTCGCTTCGACCACACGTTCTCTTCTATCTCTATCTGCGCGTTGGATGATTAATTTAAACCGCCAAACAACAAATTTGGCTAAAATTATTATAACTTTTTTTATTGCCGCTGAGCGCGGATTTTGTCTTCGTGTTTGTTACAAGTGCGAATATTTGTTGCTTTCTTACGGAGGTTGCTTTGTGCTGTCACAATTTGCTCTCTTCCGAGATTTTAATGGAAACGTGTTTAGAATGACTCAAAACGGCGGAAAGGCATATTTACAAAAAAAATTGTGAGTATAGATTTTTTTGTACATACAAAATCTTGTATAATTTTTTAGATACGTAGTTGAATTTGTGCACGGAAATACAGTATCTAGGCTGTTTTTTTTTTAATTTTACAATATTCCGGTTATTTTTATTTATTTGTATTCTACTAACCACCAAAATTGATAATATTGGCCTGAAATATATATCAAAAGAGTTTGTGAGATGGGATATTTACGAGTGCACAGGACATGTATTTTTTCCTAATTTATATTTTTCGATTCGTTTGAAACCGTAAAGTTTCCCGAGTAGACTCTTTTACTGAGCAATTTTTTTTACCGTGCAACTTGAGAATCCCTCGGTACTGATTTATCTTGTCCCTTATCGTCCATCTTTCGTCCCTCATCCCGTGTATCCTCACGCATTTTGCGGACAGCATATTTTATTTTGTCCTTTTTCGCTCTCGCCCCTTTTCCTTCTCCGACTATTTTTCTCGCTTCTTTTGCACTTTCTCTGTTCTCCTGTCCCCAGGCCCTCGCATAAAGTAGACGGACGAATTACTCTTGCCGGTCTTGCCCCTTACCGCTTACCGACGCCCTGCTCCTCCACGGGGATCTTCTTCTCTTATCGCCACGCGCGTGTACACGAGCATCGGTAAGATTTGAAAAATCGCGGTTAGGTCGTAGCAAAGACAAACGAGAAACGCGAGAGTAAAAGAGGAAGCGAGTGTAAGGGAGGGGCGAGACAAGAAAGTAAAGCGAAAATGTAGAAAAAACGAAAAGAGTTTGATGGATACGCATCCGCGGAAAACTTCTTGTCGAGCAGAAGATCGAACGGCAGAGGGCACCCTCTACCCGTTTTACTTCCTGATCTATCCACGTCGCTTGTTTCCAGTTGCAAATGCTCGTTTTCGCTGTTTCTGACGTCCCGCGGCCTAAAACATTGATACAATTATCCCGTACCACTTACGAAAACAAAGAATTAAAGAAAAAAACGCATGATATGAAAATGGAAAGACAATGAAACTTCGGGGGTATGTTTTGAGGCAAAATGAATGGAACATATGCGTGCGAGAGAGATAGCTGACATTGTCGGACGGAGATTTCGCAGCGATTAATCATGTTTAACCAGGCCATACACGCTAGGGTGTACCTGATGGGTTTACCTCTACAGTTCGACATTTATCGGTGGGAATAATAATTGATTTAAAGTTCTTTTACCTTCTAGGTACCCACCTAGGTAGGTGTATCCCGTTAAACGGGACCGTGTATGCCCCGTTCTCAAAACTCTCTATCTGTCACAAAACTGTGAGGATACCTGCAACGTTTTGAGACATACACGTTTCTGTTTCAATGTATAGGTAAACCTATCAGGTATACTCTAACGTATATGGCCCGCTTTAGGGCAAAAGAAAAACTTCACCTTCTGCGTCTTCAAATTCCACAGGGCGTGACGTTTCATTTTACCTCAGCCGCAGTAGTAGCAGCTGTAAATGTGTTTATTGACAACGAACATCGTGTATACAGATTTATATTCATTATATCTGTCAAAGACAATTTTATTTAAGGGGCTACCAGTGTGAACGCTGAAAATGTGGGTGTTTTTCGGGAATATTTTCGGAAGAAAAGTACTCAATTAAATGTATCGGAAAATTGAGAATATATTTGGCTATATTTAACCTATATTACATCATTTTTTCATAGAAAAATATTGATATCCAAGCGACTTATGCACTGATTTCGGAGGCGTCAAAAAAAAGTTCCTCCACTGCTGACATTATTCCGGCCGATTGAGTAGCTGAAGCCGAAAAAGGAAAAAAATGTCGTTAAACTGGAAGGTATTTCCTGTACAATGACGTAGGATTTTCGGAAAATATCAAAATCTAACAAAATGGCGTAGTTGTGAAAAAAGTCTGTTTTCTTGCCTATAAAATGGTCGTTTTTTTCAATGCCACATCGTCAATTTTTATTCAATGAAAAATATCCTACATTATTGTAGAGTAAATATATTTAAGAGTACTTAGTTTAAATGTCAAGTCAATCGGACAATTTCTCTTTGATTTACAATGTCAGCAAATTTGAAAAATCTCATTTCAAGAAAAACGCGTTTAAATATTTAACTTAAAGGCGGCCATTCGGGGAGTATTAGCGATACGGCCTTGAATTTTTTACCGGATATTCTTGAAAGTGTAAAGTGTCGAAAACGGCAACGAAATAATGGATTTTTTTAAAGTGTCACACTGGTATAGCCCCTTAACTGTTCATTCCTATTTTGATTTTTATCGCTGATAAAGACGTCAACCGCGGTCCTCCGGTACTGGAGCTTCGTATTTTCCGCACTTTCGGTGTAATGGGATAACGTGTCGAGGTTCGAGTAGATACACCATTATGTCGCATTGTCATATACGGAGAGAGCAAAGGGCTCGGGAGTCTACAAACATTTGAATTTAGTACATAAAGTTTTGGGAGACAGAAATACGGGAAGCGAAGGAGAGCAAGGGGTGCAAGGCCGAGCCTGCAGTCTCGATACCTGAATTACTGCTGCAATATTTCTTGTATGGGTGGGGGGAGGGGCGAGAGGGAGAGAGAGAGAGAGAGACTCCCACCTCCGCCGCCCGACGTAGTGGACGCAGTTTCCATTGTTCATGGTCGTTGCAGCCAGGGAGACTAGAGTAAAGGAGTGGACACTCCATATGAGATACGCAGCGAAACACGGTGGCAAAATCCCGACTTTTAAGTGACCGCAAGGGGCGCTGCGATCGCAATTCCCCGATGCATAGTAATACTTGTAGCTAAAGGTTCTAGGCATGCGCATTAGAGGAAAGTTGTTAAAATCGAGGTTTGCGTCTTTTCGGTCGTTTTCCATTTACCTTGGCGTTACTTGAATAATCCCGGGTTTCTTGAGAGTAAACAGTTTTGAAAAAGTGTGTGTCTCGAAAAAAGTTCTCATTTTTACGAAAGGAGATAGGCGGTTGAAGAAGGTATGTATTTATTGAGGCGGATGAGGAAGGTATGTTTTTATTATTAATTAATTAAACTATCAAAGCACATAAAACATCACCAACGAAATTCGAAGCCCACAAGAGCAAGTAGGACCAATTTGTGTCAATGCTTGTTGAATGCTTTTGCAGTGACAAGTTTGAAAGAGAATGTTCTTGTGAGATCGAAGTTTCTTCAATGATTTTTCAAATATTGAAAAGAATTTTCGAATTTTTTTTTTTCATTTCATTGTTTAAAGAAGCCATCTATTTTTCAGTATGAAGAGACTATGCTCAGTCCCTGGATGACAGAGCGGTCGATACAACGACGAGGCAAGAAAAAGAAGGATGGGAATGCGAAAAACATCCATTTTTTGCAGTGCCTAAGGTAAGATATGTTGAAACTCAACTAGGGTAGGTTCATTAATTTTTACCAGTTACATTTATAGCTTTAAAACATTTTTTTTATCAGTGCAACACGCGCCTCCATGAATGGAGTAAGGCCCTTGGTTTCGCAATGGAAAAACCCCCTTTGTTTGTGAGCTTCACTTCGCAGACAAATATATTAAAAAGAGTGATGATTGCATAATCAATGGAACAAAGCAGTCGATACCACAAGATCACTGGACGCTCTTGGACGACGCTGTCGTATTGTCGATCGTTCCCTCTGCCCTTTCGGCATCGTGGTGCTTGATGATGCGGATGACTTCGCCCTCTGTGAAACTCAACTCGTTTGGAAACTGGGCCTTCTACGGATACAGCAACGCTTCCATGATGTCCTCCTAATTTTGTCATCATCGTTTTTTTTTGTATTGCATGATATTTGCAAACTTGTACTATACTAACATTTAGTTTTTTTTCTTTTCGCGAGCGTTCAGTCATATTTTTCGTTTATTATAAAACACAAAAACGATACGTGTTCCGTAGTTGACGGAGCTAATGTGCGGGACTCTGGTTGCAGAAAGTGAGATAATGAGAATGAAAAATGTAAGAATGTTGCATCGCTGAAAAAAATGCACAGAGTCAGATTGAGCTGCAATGCAAGAAGTACTGCAGGATTTGCAATGTTTTCCATTTTTATTGTTCCAATAATGTTAAGAGCGATGCTGGAAGCGTTCACACGTGCGATTAACAACGGCAGACAGAAGTGTTACAATGAAAAGTAATCAATATAATTTTGAATAATAAATTGAAATGTGGTTCACTGCGAATGAATTAAATAAACAATCTGTACTGTTATCAAGGCGCATTTTGCTGTAAATTATGTCTGTGTAATAATAAATAACTCTCACAATAGGTAATAATAATCACAAATATTCTATTATACGAGCGTATTTTTTAAATAATACGTTATCACAATTACACCCATTGTTACTTTGTCTATGTCTTCTATCAAATTTGAAAACGATTCACCGAACGGTTCAATAAATATTTCGTTCTCAATTGATACACATTTAACATTGCCTCTTATAAAACATCAATAACTATATACAAAACTCATTTAAAATGTGAGTTTTTATTTATAATTTTTTTACACATCACACAATACTTCATTTTCATGCATGGATTCAATCCACAGACAACCATGTATAAGTAGCCGACGGAAAGCTAAGCAAGAGAGTATATTTATATATAAGGGAAAGCCGATTGCAACGCCACCTACAACTCTCATTTTCCTTGATTTTGGAGCCACATCGCTAGCACACAGTGTCCACTCCTTTACTCTAGTCTCCCTGGTTGCAGCATGCTTTAGATGGTGCCACAACCTATACCTATTCTGCGCATCACTCCCGCCAATTCGACCCGCTCCTTCCTCCCGTCACCCCTCATCGCTGCGACCGTGTACTGTCTGCGTCTGTGTACAACAACAAACACTACACGTATGCGCATACATGCACATTCGATGCACTTCTACACACAATTTTCTGTGACGAAGTATCAAAGGGTCCTTTTCCAATGCCTTCTTACTTCACTTCTGCCGACTACGTTGAAATCCTGTTTACATATACTTGACATACGTTCGTGTGTGCGTGCGTGCGCTTCGGTACGTATGTGTATTTCTTATCGCGAAGGAAAAAATCGATCATTCAAAAATTTAATTTTAAATACCTGCAATGTACAATACAATGATATGATCCGTCGATTTTTCTCTGTCTCGAATTTTTCACCATAACCTCAAACAGCGATACGTTTCTCTTTTCTTTATCCTCAAATAGTTAATAGGAATTTTTTCGTTACAAGCCGTTAAATAAAAGCGCAAAAAATATTATAAAGTCAGCTCCTTTGTTAGGGGCGCGAAGGGGGTGGAAAAAGCGTAGTACGTTTCTTTAAAATTGCAAATAACAATAAGATGAGAATACAAATTTTGGAAAAAAACAAGGAATAGAAAAAGAAAATAATCGATTTGAGGTGGAGGAGCTCCTGGCTATACACACACACGTATACGCACACATGAATTCTGCCATTCGAAGCTTGCGTCGCACTCTCATTTTCTTTCCGTCCAATGCTCTGTCTGAGTTTTCCGGACTCTTCATCTTTCTTGCTTCCCTGGTGGATTTTGCTCCATTTTTTCATTTCTTCTTACTTTTTTCGTTGCTTTTGCATCCCTCGAAGACCTCTGGTGGCTTTTTCCACCTCTTTCTCCGTCGCTGTATCTCTCTGCTTGCCACTCTTTCCTCTCTTCTTTCTCATCGCTGCGAAACAGTGAACGTCCTTATTACATTCCGTCGTAATGACTTCCAGTTGAACGGACGTCGCTTTTCTCGTATAAGCCAACGACGACGTCGTCGTTATCGTCACCAGTGTCGACGACGCGGTACCGCGCGCGCGAACCTCCCGAGAGTTCAACGTAGGAGAGCAGGGAAGAGCTGACTCAGACGTTAGGGCGGCGCGAAGACGAGCTTTTTCTTCATCTGCTCCCTTCACCCTCTCGACCGACCCTTCAAGCTATCTGCCCGTCCCGCTCTTTATTATATATTTCTCACTTTCACCCCGAATTGTGATTATTATTATTGTGTGTATGTGAACTGCTGTATTATTGTACACTATGTATACATGTGTATATCTCGTATTGCCATATTGAGAGAACTTCCAACAGCTTTTTTCGGCAACTTTTCAACAACTGTTGTCCTTGCCATTGTACCATGCATTCCGATTATTTTTGTACTTTTTGTCCTGGCGAGCTTGAATTTGGGGGTTGTGCTGTCAAAGAAGGGGCTTTTATAACTTCGTCATGTCCGTCCGCCTGTCACAGCATCGCTATCACAAAATCAATGCTTTTTCATTGTACAATTTTTTTGGCCGTGTAAATCATTCAAACGTTTTTACCCATCCTTAGTAGACATTTATGACTTCAATTCGCAAAAAAGGCTTCGGATGAGCATAAAAATGGAGAAATCGAGAATGAACAACAAAATTGTTGCGTTCCAACGAAGCAAACTTGAGCGTCATATGGATTTTGCAAGTAGATGCTTCAGATGAGAATCTCAATTAGAATGTAGTCAATTCTTGAGAAAGAATTTTTCTACGCCTTTTTCTTTACAGGTAACATGGGGGAAATTTTTTCGCGCATTCTCTCCGTGTGGGGGTCTTCGAACAGGCCTTTCAAAATTAACTTGAAGTTACATTTACCTTTTGCATGTTCGCGCCACATTTGCGAAATATGAAGCTGTAAAGTGATGTGTAATGAGCCCCCCCCCCCCCCCCCCCCCGAATGTATTAACGATTGATTTGATAAACCAAAACAATTCTGGGTACTAGTATTGGATTACAACTTTCGATAAAAATTATTTCTGTCGAGTAACACGAACAAATTCAAGAGATATGAACAACCGAGTTATCGCTAAGTTGACTTCATGGAAACTCCATGAGAGGACTGCATAAATCATTTTCGTCGCGTGTTGTTTGAAGGCCTGTTAATAGAATAGCAAACATCGTTGGGTCACCTCGCTTATTCCGCCTGTACCATTAGAGTATTACGATTGAGGATTATTGAATGAAACCCAATTGAGTATGCAATACATGGTTGCAGTACAACATATACGAATATGCATATTAGTTAAACATTGATTCTTCACATGATCGCACAACTCAATCACTACAGAAGTTTATGCGTGTTTCGAAACGGTTTTTTCAGAAATGTTACATGTGCCCTCTGTATTATTATTATCGCTATAATTAATAAGTTTCAACATCCAGTGAGTGGCCATGAGGATCTCACGGACACATGTTAGTTAGGACTCTGCGGCGACTGCTTCCAAATCCAGTCGTACTGGATATGAACTTTGGACTTACTTACGTGTTAAGCTGCGTTGACCTGGGCCAATACTTGAATGGGTGACCGTTGAGCTGTGCACAGGCTTGGGTCTCGACTACTAGGCAGGAAGCAGTATTACTGATGTTCCGGCAGTAAAGCAACTAGAAATCCTGGTATTGAAGTTTCCATCATTGGAATGCAAAAAAAAAATACTTTTTGGTGTCAAAGCGTCTTTAAGTTCGGTTTGGTAGCCAGGTCAAAATTTACGATGCAGCGAAATTATACCGAATTTAAGGACACGATAACTCACCGAATAATTCGATCGCCATGAATTGGGTAAATTGTTAGTGGAAGATATGTGGGGAATCAAGCGAGTCGGGTTTATAAGGGAGAGGGTGTTTATTGCACGAACGTGAGATTACGAATAACAAGAACAAGGGCTTCTGGAGATCTCTTGGTAAACAAAGACAAAAGAGATCTTGGTGACCAGAAGAAAGTGAACGACTACGTGGACGTTGCCACGACGATATTGCACCACACCAACACTCCCCCTCAAGGTCGTCGTGGGGCAAAGGTCGTAGTTGGTCGCATGTGTGGATTCAATATCCACTTTAGAACGACAAACCGAGGATTTCCATGCACAGTTGATGCTTCGGGCTCGGTACCCCTTTGGTCAGGAAATCCGAAGCCATCTCCGACGTCGGAACGTGCTGGATGAGGATCGTCCCTCGTTCGAGCACTTCGCGAATAAAATGATGCCTCGTATCGATGTGTTTCGAGCGATTATGAAAGGCCGTGTTTTCTGCGAGTTTACGAGCCCCATTATTGTCGCAAAAGAGTGTAACTCTTGTGAGCTCAATCAGGCCGAGTTCGATAAGTATTTGTTGGAGACAAGTGGCCTCCTTGACGGCCTCTGTCATCGCCATGTACTCGGCTTCCGTTGAGGAGAGGGCGACGGTTCTCTGTTTGCGAGATTCCCATGCTACGGGAGATCCTCCGAGGACGAATGCGTACCCGGTGTACGATCTTCGGTCAACTACGCAATTTGCCCAGTCAGCGTCGACGTATCCGACCATGGATTTTCCGGTTTTTCTATACTTGATTCCAACTTCAGTGGTTCCCCTTAGATAGCGGAGAATTCGTTTCGCTGCAGCCCAATGGACTGGTCCGTGACAATCGTTGAATTGGCTCAGTCGATTTACTGCGTGTGCAATGTCTGGGCGAGTGCATACAGCAAGGTACATGAGCGACCCAATCATCTCGCGAAAGGGGAAGGTATTGATTTTCTTGTCGTTTTTCTCGGGGCGGGCCAATTTTGCGTTTGTTTCGATCGGGGTCTTCACTGTGTTTGAGTTACTCATCTCGAATCTTTCAAGAATATCACGTAAGTATCCGGTCTGTCTCATACTTATGGAACTTCCTTCGCGAGCAAACTCAATGCCAAGGCAATATTTCGCGGGTCCCAGGTCTTTGATGTCAAATGCCTCGGAGAGGGCTCTCTTTACGCGTCCGATGTGCTCCTTGCTTTTGGATGCGGTCAATAGGTCATCGACATATATAATGAGGAGCGTAAGTTTCTCTCCTAGACCCATGAAGAACAGGCAAGGGTCGACGGCCGATCTCGACATCCCGAATTCTTTCAGTACGCGACAGATCCGTTCATTCCAGCATCGCCCTGCTTGCTTTAAGCCGTACAGCGCTTTCCTTAAAAGACAGATTTTATTTCCACTCTGGAGTCCTTCGAGTGTTTCAGCGGCCTTTTCTGCTAGGTAGCTTCCCTTTGGCTCAGTATGTATGATCCGGCGCAATCCTTCTTGTGTGAATTCCGGGATCTCCATAAGTATTCTTTCCTCAAGGATGCCATTAAGATACGCGGTCGTGACATCCAGTTGGTCTATTTCCATTGACCGTTCGGCTGCGATGGCCACGACCAGTCGAATTGTTTCGATGCGTACCACGGGAGCGTACGTGTCGTGATAGTCGATCCCTGGGCGTTGGGAGAAGCCCTTAGCGACAATTCGAGCCTTGCGACGTTCGATCTCGCCGTTTTCGCGATATTTGTTCCTCAGGACGATTCTACTTCCGATTATACTTTCGTTCGTTGGTCTTTCCACCAGTTCCCATGTTTCCTTTTTCAGAATGCATTTCAGTTCTTCGGCTATTGCTTGATGCCATTCGTCAGCGTTCTGTCCTTCTATGGCATTCTTGATGGAAATCTCAGCCATAAATGAGTATTCCTCATTGGGTTCAGAGTAATTTGCTTCCGTGTATTGTTTCCTTGGTCTCCCCCTCGATCCAGTTCGGATAATGCGCGGTCGTCCGCGACCTCGACTATAGGTTCGTCTTCCGCGCGTAGATTCTTCTTCGCTTTCCTCGCCTCCGAGTATTTCGGAGTTATCTCGCTGATCCGGATCAGTATTTTCGCAATCCAGTTCGGTGCTGATTGCGGGTAATTCAATGTCAATTTCATCCGTTGATGGGATCGGGTTTGACAATTCGCCCTCAATTTTCTCGCTCGGCCTCTTATGCACGCGATTTATGACCTTTACGTCCCGCGTTATTTCGATTTTCCTTTCGTCGCTCAGCCATACTCGATATCCTTTACTCTCGTCCGAGTATCCGACGAAAATGCCCTTCCTGGTCCGATCCTCGAACTTGTCTTTTCCTGGTTCCTTCCTCAGTACGGCGAGTTGACATCCGAATTCGAGGAATCGTGCGACGTTCGGGATTTGGTCCATCCACATTTCGAAAGCTGACCTGCCCCCAAGAGTGCTATTTGGGCACCGATTCCTTATGAAGTTAGCCGTATTGACGGCTTCCGCCCAGAGATATCTTGGGACGGACGACTGAGCGATCAAGCAACGGGCTGTCTCAAGTAGCGTACGATTTCGCCTTTCGGCCACGCCGTTCTGTTCGGGCGTGTGTGGTATTGTCAACCTTCGCCTTATGCCGTTTTCTTTTAGAAATTTGTCAAAGGCTTCCTTGCGATATTCCTTTCCATTGTCAGACTGCAGGCATTTGATTCGCATTCCTGTTTGGTTTTCCACCAGAGACTTGTATTCCTGAAAGGCAGACAGGACGTCTCTTTCGTTTGATGAATCTTACCTCGCACCATCTGGAGAAGTCGTCTGTGAAGGTAACGAAATATTTGGATCCGCCCATTGACTCCTGGCGCATTGGCCCGCAAACATCGGAGTGAACTATTTCCAGCGATAGCGAGCTCCTTTTAGATTTCTTCGGGAAAGGAGCACTGGTCATCTTCCCGCGAGCGCACACTTCGCATTGCGTATCTTCGCGGCATTTCCCCAAATTCATTCCGATCACCACGTTCTCTCGTGAACATTTCACGAGATCTCGGAAATTGAGGTGTCCCATGCGTCGATGCCATACTTCAGTCATGTCATTTTCTTTTGTTTCATCATCCCACTGGGCGTTGGCGTTCGTCTCCCTGGTCTCGGTTGGACCGCCTTGTAGATAATATAATCCGCCGGTTCGACGGTCTGCTCTCAGTGCGACGCTTCCGGATTCGTCAATGATTTTGGCGTAGTTGCGGCTGAAAATGACCGTCATTCCGCGATCGCAAATTTTTCCCACGGAAATGAGATTTGTTCTGAGCTCGGGAATTAAGAGTGTATCCTTCAAATGTACTGTTTTATTTCGACCTTCAAAGTTTGTGGATAATGTTACCTCCCCTTTTCCTGCGACGTTGACGGTGGCTTGGCTTGCCAGATTGACTTTACCGGTTGATACTACAGCCTTTGAGATTGCTGTTGATTTTCCGCACATATGCGTACTGCAACCGCTATCGAGGCACCATAGTTCTTCGGATTCACTTAACATTTTTGATGTACCTGCGTGTGTTGTCTTCTCGCTCAAGTCCGCCTTGCCAGCTCGTTCGTCTATCTCTTCCGTATGGTCCGTGTCGGCGTATAAGTTTAAATTCTCGGCAGTATTTGCGTCGTTTGTACCGCTCGCTCCTATCTTGCAATCAATGGCTTTGTGCCCCACCTGCCTGCATCGATGACACCGATATTTAAAGGAATTATTTTCGGATGAGGGGTGCGTTTGCGAATTTGACTTCTGCCCGAATTTGATTTTAAAAGGCCTCCTTTTTTCGGTGATTCGCTTTGTGAATAGGGCAGCGGATGTTCCTTCTTGGACATTGTGTCTCTGGGATTCCCACTCCTCCGTGATCTTTGCACGAAGTGTTTCAGGAGACGGTAAGTTATCTCGGGATTCGATGGCACACCTAAAGTTTCCGAAAGACTGTGGCAAACTTTGAAGTAGCATGACACACAATAAGTCTTCGTTTATAGGTACGTCCATCTCGCTTAGCCTCTCGACGGTGTCGAAAAATCTTGACAAATGTTCTCGGACATCCTCACCTTCTTGCGCGTGGTGGCCTGTGAGTTGCTTTATTAGCGTGGCCTTTCGCGCCGGACCGGTAGACTGATGAATAGTCTGTAATTTTAACCACAGTTCTTTTGGCGTGTGACATTCACGTATTTGTTTTAGTTCGGATGGCTTGATGGATAAGATTATGTCGGCCTTCGCTTTCTCATCAGCCGTTTCCCATTTCCTCAAGCTTTCCTCGGTGTTCGGGTCTGTGTTGATCAAGGTGGGCCTTGCGATTCGTCCACTCACATAGCCCCACGCGTCATTCTTGGTTAGGATGGCTTTCATTTGAATCTTCCAGGTTTCATAATTGTCCTTGGTCAATGATTCAATTCTCACGGTGTTCGTTGAACTCATTTTTAAGTGTTCCTTTTGGGAAGTGTGCGATTCTCGTTCCGAAGCCGATCGTTTCGCGGCACGTGGTTTTCTTACTTCCTTTTCACACTTTTTCACAGAGTTGCACTTTCCTGCGCTGATTATTTATCCCCGGGAAAAGGCAACTGGGCCCATAACCTGTTAGTGGAAGATATGTGGGGAATCAAGCGAGTCGGGTTTATAAGGGAGAGGGTGTTTATTGCACGAACGTGAGATTACGAATAACAAGAACAAGGGCTTCTGGAGATCTCTTGGTAAACAAAGACAAAAGAGATCTTGGTGACCAGAAGAAAGTGAACGACTACGTGGACGTTGCCACGACGATATTGCACCACACCAACATAAATTAAGAAAGGTTACGATTATAACATTGTATCGAGATTTTTGCGCGAGGGTGACGCAATCTTTTATTGTGATGGACGCGTTGGATAAAGATAGAAATATACCCTAGCGGAAATGTGGCCAGGAGTTGCCTTTGTGTCGGGCCCTGATGAGAGTTTGTTTGTCTGATTTACTTGGCCGAACCCTCCCATGAAACAAACCGGGAAAATCGTAAAGTCGTTTTTTACGACGTACCCGCTATGTTTGAAAATTACAATCTTCTGGCCGGCATACACTGTGAGCAAGTACATCTTCATGTAATGGCTACCCGGCCAGAACATTGATATGTCCTGACAAGTGGATCATGTCTGTAAGTACTGTGTAAAGCTACTTTGCTTTTAAACTCATCAAAGATATTTATAATTGATTGGGATGAAAATAATACATGTGTTGTAATTTTATTTACCATTAAAAGTAATCATTTCATCAATAATAATTGACGACGACAAGAATGCTTATCATAAATAGCGGGATTACAATAACTAATGATTTGAGCATACCGAATAGCCGAATTATTGAATGAGACAAAAAAGTTAAGCACGTCATTCGTGGTTTTTTCACGCCTTGTCGTCATGTTGGGAAATATCAATGATCTGGCAGGGAAGACATTACCTGAATGTATTTCGTCAACAATCCACCAGGTAGCTACGAGTAAGCAAGATACCATTGCACGGGGATAAAAGCTAGTCCTGTGCGTTGTATCGCGTACAGACGTGCTATGTTTACAGCGTGCACTCACGCATGTGATTTTGCGATACTTGTGAAATAACTTTTTGCACTCGAGGCATTTTTCACTCGGATAGTGAGTGGTGAGCGCGAGTCACCTCTCGAGTGCAAAGGCATAATACGTATCAGTATACCACCTAATACTACCTATTTTCCATGTAGAAATTCGAGTCGGGAAAAGTACTGCCCCTTATTTAGCCTTACCTAGATAATACCAGGCCATAACCATATGGTCCATACTTCCAACGTCGATTAGGTTCGCCATGTAACAAGTCTTAGGCCAGGCCCCGATCCGTCGTTCTCTTTTTCGCGGACTCATTAGGGACTGGGTAGGGAAATGATCAAGTACTAAAAGGGCTTTTCACATATAAAAGTGAGTCGGAAAAAGGTACTGCCCGTGATCTGCCTTCCGTAGATAATGTCAGGCGATGGTCAGATTCCCTGGTCTGCCTTCCCTAGATAGCATCCGGCGTGGATTAGATTCGCTATGTAACAGGTTTTGGGCCAGGCCCCGATTCGCCGTTCCCTTTTTCGGGAACTGATAAAGAACTGGGCAGGGAAACCCTTTGCACTCGAAAGGTGACTCTCGAGGATGACAACCGCCAGCACCACTTACTATCCGAGCGAAAAAAAGCCTCGAATGCGAAGGGTTGTTTTACAAGTATCATAAAATCATAAGCGTAAGTGCACGCTGTAAGCACCGCACTTCTGTACGTGGTACAACAACAGGTTGAACTTCTATCCGCCTACGATGGTAACCTTGCTTAAAAGAAGCTCTTCGCTTGAAGCCACCCGGCGGATTGTTGGCGAAATGCATTCCGACCAGAACATTGATGTTTCCTGACAAGGCACCAAGGCGTTCAAAAACCACGAACGACCCGCTTTACTTTTTCGCCTCATTAAATAATTTGGTTATTCGTTATGCTTGAATCATTAGACTGAAAAAATAATAATTTTAATACGATCTATTCAAATTAACGACGTTTTTTCCTTGTCCCATGGCCGACTACGATCTTATTTGTTTCAAAGATATTTTTTTATTTATTTCAGTTATTCGTTATAAATATTAAATATATTCAAATTGTATAAATAAAGATACTATTAAAATAAATCTTTATTTGCTTACAATGTACACTGTAAATCTAAGTGTACTATATGCATGAAGTATTTCATAATGTCCAAAATGAAATGAAACACTTAATTGAGAGTGTTACTACAACGATTTAGTATCGTAATTCATTCCCTGGCCTTCTGAAAGGATTTTTTTCAAAGAAAATATTGCCCCGATGTGGAATCGGATCTAGAACCTACCTACTCATAGCTATGCACGCTGCCCCTTACTATCGAGTGCTTGTAACATCTTGGTCGCAGAAATGGCATAAGAGAACAAACGAATTCACATAAACTATATTCATTAGTTAATATCATTGTGATAATTAGAGTTTTATCAAATAAAATGCTATAGATTTTTCAACCATAACCCATACATATAGTAGTCGATAATATATATATATGTGTGTGTGTGTGTGTGTGTGTGTGTGTGTGTGTGTGTGTGTGTGTGTGTGCGTGTGCGTGTGCGTGTGCGCGCGTGTGTGAGTGTGTGCGCGCGCGCGTGTGGGCGTGTGTGTGTGTGTGTGCGTGTGTGCGTGCGTGCGTGCGCGCGCGCGTGTGTGTGTGTGTACCAGTCGATAATTACCGCGTTATTTCGGGTGCCAGAGATAAGAGGGACACCCTATATATATATAAATAAATAAATATATATATATATATATATATATATATATATATATATAATTCCTCTCTCTCCACCCTCTCTACCCCTACTCCCCTTTGATCTGCGTGTTGCAATAATGACACACCATTTGTTCAATGGTAGACTGCACGAAAATTCTATTTAAGGCCATGTGTCACACGCCAGAAAATTCGGACGCGGCCTCTCGTTACGTTTTTAGCTACGAGTCGCTACCGACGGACAGCGCACCGATCGCGAATTCGGTCTCGATGCTTCGCACTGAGACGAAGAGTCGAAGCCAAACAGACGGCAATCGCTGAGCGCGCGCGTGTGCGTGTGTGTTTGCTACGCCGACCGCGTGCAAAAAGAACGAATCCATTCTCGCACGCCGTTCGGTCGTACGCAAGCACCTTACATCTATGTGTGTATCACACAATTCACACAACTATGCGTAGCGACCATGGTATGCTTTTATTGGAAGCATGCACTCGCTTGGCAGGAGAGCGGTGAAAGTTTGTTACATTTTACACTGTATATGCAGCCATCGATTCGATTTTTTTCGACGACGGCCACAACTAAAAGACTCAGGCAATTTCCATACTTTTTAAATTCATTTAAACAAATTCCTTGATTCATTTAAACAAATTCCTTGATTCAATTCATTTAAACAAATTCCTTGATCCAATTCAAACAAATAAGCTCGAGCACAATTTGTAACATCGATGCCGCTTATCGTTAACGATATCGATCCCTGCCAAAATTTTGAGCGACCGAAATTGCTCGAAACTCACTTTACAAAAGAGTGGTAAAATTTTACAATGCTCACTATTTAAACCAATGCGTTCAGCGTTTTTATCTCTGCCAGGGTTCATATTTGGCAGCATTTTTGCTGGTCAACTTCCCGAACAATCGAACGATCGAACAAGCAAGATCGCGATTTTTTTGTCGACGGCGGTCATCGGTGGAAATTTCTTTATGGTTGAACTTTCTAGCAATCGGGGTTTGCTAGAGACTCGTATGGTGGACGGGTGCTAGCATTTCCCCATTATTTTTTAAATTAATTTAAACAAATAAGCTCGAAGACTATTTGGCATCTCGATGTCGCTCATCGTCGACGAATTCGATCTCTGCTAAAATCTCGAGTCACGACCGAGATCGCTCGAGACTCACTCTACAAAAGAGTTGTAAAATTTTACAATGCTCTTTGTTTAAACAATTGCAATCAGCATTTTTTCTCTGCCATGGCTTATCGAGGGCAGAATGTTCGCGGCCGACCAAATTCGCGAGCGAACGAGATCAACCGGGTCTCACTCTGCGAAAGAGTGGTAAAATTTTATTATTACTAAATTATTACTAATTATGCTAAAAAAAATCGTTTAGCATTTTTTCTCTCTGCCGGAATTCACATTCGGCAGGTTTCTCCAAGGATCGAATTTTCTATTAATGACGATTGGAGAAGTCTCGCTCTACAGAAGAGCGGTAAAATTTTACTATCGCGAATTGTTTAGAGGTCATCGGTGTAAAATTAGCGAAAAATCGTTTTGTTGGAAGAACTTTAAAAAATCCTTGGAAACTTAAAAAATGTTACAATGCCCTTTGTTTAAACAATTGCGATCGGCAATTTTTTCTCCGGCATGGCTTATCTTCGGCAGGTTGTCTGCGGCCGACAAAATTCGGAGCGAGGGAGATCGACCGGGTCTCACTCTGCGAAAGAGTGGTAACATTTTATTATTACTAAATTATTACTAATTATGCTTAAAAAATCGTTTAGCATGTTTTCTCTCTGCCGGAATTCATCTTCGGCAGGTTTCTCCAAAGATCGAATTTTTTAGCAATGACGATTGGAGATGTCTCGCTCTACAGAAGAGCGGTAAAAATTTACTATCGCGAGTTGGTTAGTAGTACAGTGCTGTCGCTGAAAAAAGCCGGAATCGGAGAAAATTAGAAAAAGACTAGTTTTTTGACAGGTGATGTTGTAGGTGCCGCGGGTGCTAAATCCAAGTTTGCCTAAAAATCGGGTTCTTTTTAGGGGATGAAACGAGATGGGCGTGGATTAATGCCAAACTACAACCCCTACGAGGTCGGCGTCGTGAGACAAAATGTTCATAAAAATCCGGGCTTTAGTTTTGTTCATAGCGCTGAAGTCGTGGAAGTTCATTTTGAGGGTGAAAAAGTGGGGTGAAATTTTGAAAAATCGGTTTTAATTCAATAACTCTTTAGAAAAAAATCGTACGTTTCTTGTTCCAATGGGAACGTTGTAGCCCTTGAAAACACGCGTCGATCGAGTATTCGATCCTCACTCTCCGATAATATCTTCACCCCCAAAAAATGGTTAAAAAACAAAAAAAAAATATCTTGAATAACTCAAAAACCGTCAGTTTTTCGAGTATGGTTCAAATGTACGAAATGTAGAGAATAATTTTCTCCATATTTTCGTTGCTATGGACCACCCTTCAATTTTGATTTTCCAACCCCTCTCGGGGGTTGAACATTCAAAATGAAATTCTGGGAAAACTACTGACGGCACGAATACGCCGCCGTGGGAGAATTTGTAGCTTGAACCCTCAGCTACATTTTTGTCCACAGCATCATACTCGTATCTCTTTAGTTTCGGTCAATAGTCTTCCCAGAATTTCATTTTTAATTTTCAACCCCTGAGAGGGGTTCGAAGAAGCAAAATTAAAAAGTTGTGCATAGGAACGAAAATACAGAGAAAATTATTCTCTACATTTCGTACATTTGAACCATCCCCGAAAAATCGATTGTTTTTGAGTTATTCAATAAACAATTTTTTGTTAATTCTTCAACAATTCTTTTGGGGGTGAAGATATTAGGTGTACAAATAAGTTTTGGGACAGTTTTCAAAAAATTCAAGATTTATTAAAAAAGAAGTAAAACACAGTTATTCATCGAAGTAATCTCCATCGCACTGAATGACCTTCAGCCATCTCTCAGGAAACTCGCGGATGCCTTTCGCAAAGAAACTTTCGTATTGCGAGGTGAGAAATTTAGCGACCCATTTTTCCACTTCTTCAAATGTTTTGAATCGCACGTCAGACAAATCGTTCTGCATTTTCCGGAATAAATGATAATCGGATGGGGCTAAGTCTAGTGAATACGCCGGGTGTGGTACAGCTTCCCATCCAAGCGCTAGTAACGTATCCTTGACCGGTTTACCCACATGAGGCCGCGCGTTGTCATGGAGCAGTTTTACTGGACGTTTTCCTTTACCAGAAAATGGACGTTTCTTCTCAATTTCTTGATTCACTTGCATCAATTGATGACAATAGCGATCGGTAGTAACTGTTTGACCAGGTTTGAGAAGTTCATAATACAGTACCATTTTCATATCCCACCATATGCACAGCATGACTTTGTTACAATGAACATTGCGCTTTGGCGTGGATGTTGTCGGCTCGCAATTTTCCACAAGAAAGACTTTCTATGTTGCTTGTTGTAAAGACTCGCACAAATGTTAAGACGGCTGTTTTTATTTTCTTGAGTCAGAAAGTGTGGTACCCACTTTGTTCCTTTTCGAATCTTACCCATTGCTTTTAAACGATAAGAAACAGTTTGTTGAGTTACTCCAAGCTGTTCCGAAAGTTGTTTCTGCGTCTGACAAGAGTTTTCATCCAGCAACGCTTGCAGTTCCTGATCGTCCACCTTTACAGGAGTGCGTTCACGGTCACTAACGTCGAAATCACCTTCTTTGAATCGCTTATACCAATACTCACATGTACTTTTAGATACAATGTTGTCTCCAAGAACAGAACATATCGATTCACACGCTTTCCTAACACTTTTTCCTTGATGGAATTCATAGCGAATGCAGTGTCTAATAAATAGGTTATCGGTCTGCATGTTTAATTTACAGAATTTACAGGTTATGTTTATGAGTCCTTTACGTTTCGATACTACATATCAAGCGCCATCTATGATAAGTGAGCGGGACCTTTGAATTAATTTAGAATAGCTGTTACGATACAAAATCGAAGTGTCCTAAAACTTATTTGTACACCTAATATTATTAGAGAGGGTTGATCGAATTCTCGATCGACGCGTCTTTTCAAGGGCTACAACGTTTCCATTTGAACAAAAATTGTATGAATTTGTCCTAAAGAGTTATCGAATCAAAACTGATTTTTCAAAATTTCACTCCACTTTTTCACCCCCAAAATAAACTTCCACGACTTCGGCACTATGGACAAAAATAAAACCCGGATTTTTCTGAACATTTTGTCTCCCGAGCCGACCTCGTCCGGTTGTAGTTGGGCATTAATCCACCCCCATGCCTTAAAAAAACCCTACCCCCCGATTTTTAGGCAAACTTGGTTTGAGCACCCGTGGCACCTATAAAATCACCTGTCAAAAAACTAGCCTTCTTCTAATTTTTTCCGATTCCAATATACAACACGACTGTACTATAGAGGTCATCGGTGTAAAATTTTCGAAAAATCGTTTTGTTGGAAGCACTTTAAAAAAATCCTTGGAAACTTAAAAAAGTTTACAATGCTCTTTATTGAAATAATTGCGTTCGCCATTTTTTCTCTGCCATGGCTTATCTTCGGCAGGTTGGCTGCGGCCAATCAAATTCGCGAGCGAGCGAACGCGATCGACCGAGTCTCACTTTGCGAAAGAGTGGTGAAATTTTATAATTATTGCTAAAATAAATACGTTTAGAATTTTTTCTCTCTGCCGGGATTTATCTTCGGCAGGTTCCTCCAAGGATCGAATTTTCTAGTAATGACAATCGCAGGAGTCTCGCCCTACAGAAGAGCGGTGAAATTTTACGATCGCGATATGTTTAAAGGAGGACACCGGTGGAAAATTCTCGAAAAATCATTTTTTTTAAACACTTAAAAAATCCTCACACCGTCCAAAAATATGATGAATATTCGTTTACAGCCGAAAAAATACTGTTTTAAAGTGGTTTTCGAGCTATTTTTATAGGGGAGTCTCCGGCGCTGAAAAGCGTCTTCGGCGATGCCATGCCGGTAGTGGCAATCCTCAACTCTTGTAAGCCTATTATCTATAGGGAGAAATTCACCGACTAAAAATAGTTTTAGTTTCGACCAAAAGGCGGCATTAGATTACGGAAACAAAACTTCTTCAGCTCTATCGTCTAACCGTTGACTTCACACACGTTTTTCTCCAAACCACGTTTTCGAAATCGGGACGCAGTAGAACTCGAATAATTTTCGTCCAATCGACCAACCCAATTTCTTCATTTTTTCAAAGTGTTTTTTGAAGCGCTGTATCAATGTGAAAAATGGTCGTATCGAGATAAAACAAAGCATTATGAAGCTTCAAGTTTCTAGTTTCGAGATCTGTCGTCAAAACAAATTTGTGAGCTACTGTAATCGCGTAATAATAAAAAATAGCGAGAGAAAATTTGTTTCCAAATTTTTCTGTTTTTTTTTTCAAGGGTCCACGCGCAGGAGAATGTTATTTCAGTTATATACATGTATAAGTCAGTTAGCTTGTTTATTCAGCTTCATTTTGGTTTTTTTGTATCCCTACGTCAATTTTTTGCTGAGATATCCGACTTTGAATGTAAAAAGATCCTTTTGTCTTCGATCACCGTTTTCTCAGCAACCAATGATTGCACGGGCAGCTTTGAAAACTTAAATAAATTTCCTACACGACCCTTTCGTTGATTAAAAAAAAAAAAAAAACATTTTTTCACCGTTAATATTAATTCGAAGAAAGACATAAAAATAACTTTTTATGGTTTTTCAGTAAATGTACTACTACTTTATATATTATAGTAAATGTACAATACTTTAAGTATTGATGAAAATACTAACGTTGCCCGGTTGTATTTCTGTTTAAGGGGTAAGGCCACTGTAAATTTTTTGAAAAATCGATTTTTTTTAAGGCTTAAAAAATAGTTTAAACCCTCTAGTTTAAAAATAGTTTAAATCCTTTTAACTTCTTTTTTTAATGTTTTCCAATAAAAAACTATTCGCAAAACTTTAAACGCGTTTTTCTCGAAACATGGTTTTTCAAAATGGCACGCAGCATAACTCGAACAATTTTCATTTTTTTTACTTGAAATTTTAACCAGATGTGAACATTTACATTATCTTGAGAATGTCGATCGGAATTTTCAAGAACTTTATTTATTGACTTTTTATTAACAAAAAACTTGCCGTTTTTTTCGTCAAAAATCAATTTTTTTTTTCAAACGCACGCCAAACCCACAAAAATTGATACTTTTTAAAATCCGATCGACATTCTCTAGCTATAGCCCTCTAGATTAATGGTTTTTTTTTGTTCTAGATTCAAAAGTGCACCAGTGGTGCTGCGTGCCGCGGAGCCCTGGAAGCAAAACATGTCCCGGGAAGATAGCTGTGGAACCGCCATTTTGTTTTTTTTTTACTGTAAAAAAATTTTATAATAAAGTTTAATGTATGCCCGATAACACCATTAAAAGTTTTTTTTCAAATACCTTCAATTTCGGGAGCAAAAAATTAGTGCAAAAACCTTTTTTTTTGGGCCGTTACAGTGGCCTTACTCCTTAATGTACCCCCATTAGCCCTGTAAATTTTCAATTTGATCCATCGAACCATTTTTTCGGTTCGATTCATCAAAGTTTTACAAAACAAAGGAAGAAGAAGGAAGAAGTTCTTAAACATCGTGTAATCATCATCAGAATGAAAAAACCAATTTTGTTCGACTTTTTTCACAACTTTGCCCTAGTTGCTTGTTAAAGTCAAGAAAAAAAAATCGTCAAATAAAATTTTTTTTTCTTCAAATTTGTCAAACATTTCAGGAAACAATACTGACTGATTTTTACACGATTCGACCTTTGCGCGCCATAATGCCACTCATCTTTAATTGCATTAATTAAAAGTTGACACCCCCAAGCTGTATTCACTAGTCGATCTGAGAACTTGTATGAGATGAATTCTCGATATTTTCTGCGAAGGTTATTAAGGTTACAAAAAAAACTTTCTTTCAAAACTGGTCTTTTTTTAAGAAAAACCAATTAACATTTTTTTTAAACTAATCTTTTTTTGGTAATTTTTTTTCTACGTTTTGGTAAAAAAATTATCTAAAGTTTTCGTAAACTTTAACTTTTTCAATTTTTGTTCATGCCTAGTTTGAAAAAAAAACTGTTTTCTGGAACCCTAATAACTTTCGTAAAAAATATCAAGAGTTAATCGCATAAATGTTCTCAGATCGACTATTGAATACAGTTTGGGGTTAGCAGCTTTTAATTAATGCAATTAAACATGAGTGAAATTATAGTGCGCAAAGGCCAAATCGGGTAAAAAATGAGTCAGTATTGTTTCCTGAAATGTTTTCCAAAGTTAAAAGAAATATTTTTAAAAAATTGAAATTTTTTGAATTTTATTTCTTAAATGTAACACGAAACTAGTGCAAATTTGGGAAAAAAGTGGAAGAAAATAGGTCGTTCCATTTTGATGATGTTTGAACGGTGTTTAGAAACAATACACTTGTGCGTTTTATTGTTCTGCAAAACATTGATCAATCAATCCGGAAAAACGGTTCAATGGATCAATATGAAAATTAACAAGGCTATTGGGGCTACATTACGCTTGAACATTAAGAAAACGCGGCAATATTAGTGCTCCATCAATATTTGTAAAGTAGGAGTAGATTTACTGACAAACTATAAAACGTCACGTTTTGTCCTTTTTTCAAATTAATGTTAAGGGTGAAAAAATGTTTTTCTGAAAGATCAACGAAAGGGGCTGGTAGGAAATTTATTCAAGTTTTCAAAGCTGCACTTTATTTCCCGTTGCAATCATTGGTTGCTGAGATATCGATGATCAAAGACAAAAGGATCTTTTTTAATTTAAAGTCGGATATCTCAGAAAAAAATTGACGTAGAGAGACAAAAAAAACCAAATTAAAGCTGTATCAACAAGCTAACTAACCTATACATTGAGTTACGCGGGAAAAAATTAACTAGCCCGTGAAACCTTGAAAAAAAAACAAATAAATTTGGCATTTTTTTCCCTCCGCTATTCTTATGATGTCACGAAAACCGCAGTTGACAAAAAAAAAAAAAAAAATTGCCAAAAAATCGCGAAACTAGAAACTTGAAGCTTCGAAGGCTTTATTTTTATCTCGATGCGACCATTTTTCATATAGATACAGCGCTTCAAAAAACACTCCAAAAAATGGAGAAATTTTCTGTTCCTTTAATTTTTTGGAGTAGCATATAAAAATTATGGTCGAAAACATGAACTTTTTTTCAAACTCGTTACGATTTTTTAATAATTATTTTGAAATTTCTCCCCGTACTTGATTTCTGAAACTAACATAATTAACAAAAATATTTCGCTCTTAGTTTCAGGATTAAATTTACGATAGTTCTACTGCGTTCCGCGGAGAGAGTATGAGGTTGAATTATGTATCGTTGGAACGCAACGAAAATTAATATTCGTGAATTCCTTTAATTTAATTTGGCAAACTTTTTTCACAAAAATCTTCTAACTATTTTTTAAGATGTTTATTTAGCGATCTACAATATAAATCTTAAAAAAAAGATTTTCTATAATAAAAATATAAAAAATTAAATGTAAGCAAGAGCTTCTGTTGGGTTCTAACGATGCAAACTTCAACACTATGGATAGGGTTGACTGAAAACCAATAGTGCTATAGCAACTCGTTCACCGCGATTTTCTATTCTTTTGACAAATAAACTCTTTTTACATATTTCAATATATACCTGATAAAACGTAAAAGTTCTTTTGACCATGTATTGTATTGGTTTCTTTTTAAAAGGTAAAAAAAACGGTGGAAAATGGGCAGTGACGGTGGTGTTCTCCTTCCTTGACACACTGCGTCGTTTGGACCTGAACGAATTTGAAATAAAATGCTGACATTCCCAAAATAGGAATTTTTCAATATTAGTTTACCACAATTCAACTTTAGGCCTTCTGAGTTGCCCTGTGGAAAGGTGGTGACATCTTACCGTCCGTTTTAATAAATTGAAACAAATACCTCGATCACGATTCATATACACTTTATCCACCGCTCGCCTCACGACGGTATGGGTACGGTGCTGATGTCATCAGACGACGGAGATTGAGCACGGACAGTGGCTTATTCTCCTCGAAAAGTTTCATCGGAAATATGTTGTCCATAGTCTACCAGGGAACGGAGAAGAAACTCTGTGTTCGCTGGTTTATCTTGAAGAACAATTTTTCAAAACGGCACGCCGCATAACTTCAAAAATTTTCATTACTTTCACTCCAAATTTTGAGTACATGTTTAAAATAACATTCCAAAGAGAAATACGTAAGGGACTTGCTATGAGTTAGTTATAACATTAGTAATTACCAAACGATTGTCCTTTTTTTCTGTCGAAAATTAGGTTTTTGGTTTAATGCTCCCCAATTACACAAAAATTAATATTCTTACAATTCTCTACGTATTTGTCTAGCTGTACTCGTGTAAATTAATAGAATTCTTTAAATTTCATTATAAAATCAAGTTTGTGTCAGCTATACTGCGTGCCGCAGAGCGTCTCAAATTCAACATGCCTCGCCAGAATGGCTCCAGCCTCACCTTTTGGCATAATTTTTTTATATAAATTTCATTTTGGTCACTTGAAGATATGACTAATAACATCCTTGAATATTAATAGTCTCTTATTTGTCCTACAAAAAAAAAATCGCGTATTATCATTCAAATTTGGCCGTTTACAGTGGTAGCCCTTATGGTAAAACGAGCGTGCGCTCTTGATTTCTATCGATTTCGTTCAAATTTTAACCAGACATTGTTCATATCATTATGCACGTTTGAGTGAAATTTCAGAACAGTTGACTATTTAGATTGGGAGATAATGGATTTTTCAATAGCAACTTTTAACACTGCAGGGTCTGCATTGGCCGTAAGTCAGGTCACATAATTCGGCGTATCATGCTATTGGGTTATTCATTTTGAAAAAAAAATTATGATTAGATAGCAAACTAGTTAGGGAACGAGTGAAAAAAGTTTGGATTGTCTTTACTATTCAGTTTTGCTAAAGACGTTCAGTAACGACAGAATAACTCTCGGTAAAAAATATTTGTCCCCTATAATAAGAAGACATTATGCAACGCCGTAGAACAGCATTGTTCAAAATTTCGAGAAAAAAGTTAATTATTGTGTTCCTAAAGTTAAACACTTTTAACGTGAAGAAAAAGATTTGCGTTCTAAACATTAATATTTTATATTGTTTATGTTATTAAAACCTTGTGTCTTTTTATGTAGGACAAATATTTTTCACGGAAAATGACTCTGTCTAAATTTCAATGCAGACTCTACAGTGTTAAAAGTTGCAATTTTTAAATCAATCATCTCCGAATCTAAATAGTCGACTGATATAACATTTCACTGACACATGCATAATTATACGAACAATGTCTGGCTAAAATTTTAACAAAATCTATAAAAATCAAGAGTGCATGCTTGTTCTACCTTAACACGTTGAACCGTTGGCCATTCAATTCTGTTGGGCTGAAGGTTTGGACCCGTCGACTCTGAGTATGACATGATGGTAGCCGTAGCCATTGAGATGCAAGAAGGCCCTAGCATCCTCGCCCTTTGGGAAGGGTCTCACTTGCACAATGTTTATCTCTACAACGCTGCAAGTCCTTTTTTCAACTGTACAATGATTTATCTCTCATCTGTGCAAACTCGGCAATCCGGCAACTCTACAAGAGGGAAGGGTCTCACTTGCACAACGTTTATCTCTACAACGCTGCAAGTTCTTTTTTCAACTGTACAATGATTTATCTCTCATCTGTGCAAACTCGGCAATCGACCAACTGTACAAGAGTCTCAAGTTTGCAATTTTGAATCTCTACAACGATCTAGCCTTATGATCATCTCTACAACGTATTTATTCGGATTTGTATCAAATGCACAACGAGGCATTTGCAATATGCTTCAACTCTACAAAGTATCAACTCTACAAGAACTTTGAATACTCAACGTTCAACTGGGCAATATTGTCAACTCTACAACAGCTGGTATATCAGGTGTATCAATTGAAGAAGAGATATATATTAGCCTATTAACGCCCAAGCGACTATGTGTGAACACTTGAGAGAAAAAGGATGTTTTTTGCAGTCTACAGCAGAAATAATGTCCCCCACTCCAAGTAAAATCGCCCGTTCGTCCGATTTATGGTATCAACTTTGACTTTTGACCCTTCCTAGTGGACGAAAAAGGGGTTTTGACTCGAAAAGCGGGGTAAAATCAAAACATTCGTAATTTTTCAGCGATAGGTAGGTAGTAAAAGCATCGACAGTGCCCTATTTCACTCACTCTGCTCAATAGTGGTTGATTTCAGGTAATTGAAAAAAAATTGAGTAAGGACCCTTCGAGCTCGATTTTCTCAATCTGGCAGCATTCGTCGATCTAAGTATTGTGTTTATTCGCATTTTACCTGCAATTAAATAACCTCATAAATAAACGAATATATTAATTTATGAAAGAATAAACAAAGAAAGTTTTTGTTTTTTTCATTCGCATTTTACATGTAATTCGGCAATGTGGCAAAACGTAGATGATCCGATTACTCGGACAGAGACGAAACACAATGAAACACAATGAGACAAGACGAAACCAAAATGAGTAAGAATACAACGTTTTTTAGCGATTACAAATATTTTTTCATATATTTGTCCACGAATGTTTTGCTTTTACCCCGAGTTTCAAGTTGAAACTCCTTTTTCGTCCCTTAGGAAGGGTCAAAAGTCAAAGTTAATACCATAAATCGGCCATAATACCTTTTTCTTTCAAGTGTTCAAACATAGTCGCTTGGGCGTTAATAGGCTAATATATATATCTCTTCTTCAATTGATACACCTGATATACCAGCTGTTGTAGAGTTGACAATATTGCCCAGTTGAACGTTGAGTACTCAAAGTTCTTGTAGAGTTGATACTTTGTAGAGTTGAAGCATATTGCAAATGCCTCGTTGTGCAGTTGATACAAATCCGAATAAATACGTTGTAGAGATGATCACAAGGCTAGATCGTTGTAGAGATTCAAAATTGCAAACTTGAGACTCTTGTACAGTTGGTCGATTGCCGAGTTTGCACAGATGAGAGATAAGTCATTGTACAGTTGAAAAAAGGACTTGCAGCGTTGTAGAGATAAACATTGTACAAGTGAGACCCTTCCGCCCTTTGTTTTGAAACGTACATACGTAAGCGAAAGGCCTTGCACAGATTGGTGGTATAATCCATGGCAAGATATTGTTCCTTGAGGTCAGCCTCACTGGTGCTCTCAGAGACATTGGAGACAGCGGTGATATCCTCGCGACACCGGGACTGTATATTGTGACTGCGGCGATTGACGCAATTTCTTATCGTCGGCAGTACGTACTTGCTGCCCTGGATAAATCCGATGGTCCATCTGGATGGTAAATCGAACGCTACATTAGTTCTGGTTCCTACATGATAGCCCGGGTACCGTACCTACCATGTGTGTGTGTACGGTATTGGTACTGGCATTGGTATGGTGAGGATAGAGAACCGGTATATTTTACTATTGCACAGTGTACCGGTACCATACTAGTAACACGTACATTTGCGTGTAGTGATGTACTACCGTACAGGTATACCATAGGGTACTATCTCTTTCATCGGAGATGAAAGTTTTCTTGCATCGGAGCCGTTGGTTGTTTGACACATTGGTGAGCGGGAAAGCAATGCGAGGGAAGATCGTGGCAAATGACAAAGTACGTAAATTGAGGTTATGAGGTTATAGCAGGTACGTACCTTGACTTCCGGTGTTTTCTCCTTCGGCTTCTCGCTGTCACTATGTTTCTCGATCATCTTCGTGTAATCGGCCGCGGCGGTTTTCTCGTCGATTATTTCTTTGTCAGGCTTCGTTGTCGGAATTTCTCGTCGTTGGTGTGCCGGCGTCCTGATGCGACGGCTTCGACCACCGGGCTCGTTTCGTTCTTCACGTCAAAAGAAAACTCACCAAAACGCGACGAAAACAAACTTTACTCTATCACACTCTATTACACATCGTTTGAAATATATTTCGAACGAATTTGCGAGTTTATAGCTCAGGCTTTCGACCTGTCAAAAATAAATTGGTCCGGAAGTAGGCGAGCGCTGTCGGTAAAAACAGGATGAAGCGAGCTGCGCGCCGCTAGTGAGAAAACGGATGAACTGAACGCTCGCTCCGGTACCTGATATTTTGAGCTTAGGTGGTACATTTTTGCTACATTTATGTACAAATTTCAAAATGCTTTTTCTCCGCAATTTGTTCATGAAAACAGGTGAAACAAAGCTTAAAATGTGTGCTTTTTCACGGTCCAGAGGATGACGCTCAGAAAATTACCGAAAATGCGATGCAATGGTTAATAATTCACCATTTTTCGCAGGGTAACCACAAACTGTACATTTTTTTTGGAAATTTTGGATAACGGAGGGCATCATCCCCTCGGAGCAAGCGTCCTGCATGCACACAACATAATTCATTCCAATCCGGTGTTCCGTTCGGGAGAATTGTTTTTTTTCAAAATTTCGAAGTGGTCGGAGGCATGTAGACATCGCCTTAATAAAAATTTAGAAAATCAAATAGATATATTGAGTGGATTCAACTACTTTTTTTGACCAAATGAAACCGAATCACATATTTATTACGATTAAGGCGGTCCTCTAGTTTCTCGGGTCGAAAAAATCGATTTTTTTTTTCATAAATCACATCTACAACATGTGTAGAAAATGTGTGCCAAAGGATTTTTCGATATTCGAAGTGGTTCACAAGTTACGGCCCTGGAACGGAGCAAGTATACGGAGCGCGCGCCGCGCGCATACATACATAAGAGATGGTGATAGCACGACATTCAACGGTATTTTGAAGGCAGAACCATATGGAGAAGATGTTGTTGATGTAAAAAAAGAGTGTGTTGGACACGTTGAAAACAGGATGGGGACTCAGCTCCGAAATGCAAAAAAATATAATAAAGGCATTGGTGGGAACGGTGTAGGAAAACTCACTAATAAATTGATTGGTGAGATGACAACGTATTATGGATTAGCTATTCGGAGACATCCAGATTCTATCGAGGAAATGAGAAAGGAAATTTGGGCAACAATCTTTCACAAGATTTCCACAGACAGCAATCCACAGCATCAAAATTGTCCTGCAGGCGAATCTAGTTGGTGCAAATGGCGCAGAGCTGAGTTTCTTGGAGAGGCTGAGCAATTCAAACACAATAAACCGCCTCTTTCTGAAGCAGTTCAAAAAGTTATAAAGCCAATTTATGAGGATTTATCCAAAGAAGAATTGTTAAGCAGATGCCTGGGAGCGGAAACTCAAAATAATAACGAGTCGCTCAATTCGTTAATCTGGACTTTTGCTCCGCAGCACCTCCATTCTGGACCAAAAGTGGTTGAAATCGCCACGTTTCTCGCTGTCATAATCTTCAACGAAGGATTCAAATCTATCCTGATGACCTTGGAAACCATGAGAGTGAAAATCGGTCCACAAGCTAAAGGATATGTTCAACAGCGTGATAGCTCTCGGATCGACCGTTCAGAAAGGCGCACGAGTGATGTCGTAAAACAGGCCCGAATCGCGAAAAGGGAAGACGGAGCAGCTCTGCGTGACTTCCAAGAAGAAAAGGAAGGCCTATTGTATGGTCCAGGCATAGCAGATTGACGGTGAGATGAAATTTTTAGTATAAATCACATGCGCGAACTTTCAAACGCGTTTTTCTCGAAACACCATTTTTCGAAACGGTGACCACGATATTTCAGAAACTACTGCACCGATCTTATTCAAATTTATACAACATCTTTAATATGTTATAAGCCATCGATTGAACTAGGATTATCATGATTGGTTCGATAGTTTTTTTTGTACGAGCGAAAAACTTAAGAAACAATGAGTAAAAAATAGCATGTAATTTTCAAAAGTGTATAAAAAAGTTAATTTTTGTAATTTAGAATTCACTCTAGTTCAATCGCTAGTCTTAAATATGAAGATTAAAATGCCGTTTGGTTTTTTGATTCCAGATAAGCAGAACAGCTTATCTGAAATCAAGATTGCAAAGCTGCAATCTTGGTCACCGTCAAGCACCTCTTTTACTTGATGTCTTCCTGTCGGCCACTATAACTTTTATTCTATTATATATTTTTACTTCGAAAAATTTGTAAAGCTTATTTAAATGTTAATAAAGATTATGCAAAAACAATGAGATTGATTATTTCGATGCTTTGCCCGTAAAAAATTATTGAATAAGCCGTAAAAAACAGCCGAGAAACTAGAGGACCGCCTTAAATAAAATATTTAGTTATTGGACGATATTAAATAGATGTTGATTTGAATAAATGAATATATTTAACCCATTAACGCCCAAGAATCGCGATTTTTTCCTTCAATTTCAAGCCAGATTTTTATTATATAAAAAAAAATCATAAAAAATGAAGAGATACGTTCCCTAGTATTTTCGGGGGTGCTCTTTCAGAATCTGGGGTCAAAATCGGGTTTTGTCCATTAGGAAAAAAAATATGGCGGCTTTTAAACAAAAAAAAACAGGAAAAATCGATGACACTTTTTTTTCAAAATTTTTTTTCACCTCGAAGCCGTTGAAAAGTCCGGTTTTTTTTCAACCATGGGTGCATAGAATAGTGACGATTGAACAATCAATTTTTTTAATTCGTCGTTGTCAACATTTTCACCCCCAAAATGGCGCTTTTCACCCCCTGAGTGACACGAAAAATTTCACGCTCGGTGTCCCAAATGAAAAGTAGTTCGATTGGGACGAAAATTGGTACTCGGAGGTTTTTGAGGTCGCTGATTACGATTCTGTTTTCAAAATTCCGAAATTCAAAATGGCCGATCCAATATGGCGGACACAAATGCCATATTGGATTTGGAATTGAAACTTTTAAATTTTATCCAATTCAAAAGTTCATTGGAATTGGATAAAACGTGGCACTCGGGGGTTTTCGAGGTCGCTGATTATGATTCTGCTTTCAAAATTCCGAAATTCAAAATGGCGGATCCAATATGGCGGACACAAATGCAAAAGTTCATTTGGATTGGATAAAACATGGCACTCGGGGGTTTTCGAGGTCGCTGATTATGATTCTGCTCTCAAAATTCCGAAATTAAAAATGGCGGATCCAATATGGCGGACACAAATGCAAAAGTTCATTTGAATTGGATAAAACGTGGCACGCAGGGGTTTTCGAGGTCGCTGATTATGATTCTGCTCTCAAAATTCCGAAATTAAAAATCGCGGATCCAATATGGCGGACACAAATGCAAAAGTTCATTTGAATTGGATAAAACGTGGCACTCGGGGGTTTTCGAGGTCGCTGATTATGATTTTACTCTCAAAATTCCGAAATTAAAAATGGCGGATCCAATATGGCGGACACAAATGCAAAAGTTTATTTGAATTGGATAAAACGTGGCACTCGAGGGTTTTCTAGGTCGCTTATTATATTTCTGCTCTCAAAATTCGAAAGCCTTTAGGTATTTAAATACCTGGTATTTTCAGGTATTTGAATACCCAAAGGCTTTCAAATTCTGAGAGCAGAATCATAATCAGCGACCTCGCAAATCCCCGAGTGCGACATTCCATCCGATACAAATGAACTTTTGCATTTTTGTCCGCCATATTGGATCCGCCATTTTTAATTTCGGAACTTTGGGAGCAGAATCATAATCAGCGACCTCGAAAACCCCCGAGTGCCACGTTTTGTCCAATTCAAATGAACTTTTGCATTTGTGTCCGCCACATTGCATCCGCCATTTTGAATGTCGGAATTTTGAGAGCAGAATCATAATCAGCGACCTCGAAAACCCCCGAGTGCCACGTTTTATCCAATTCAAATGAACTTTTGCATTTGTGTCCGCCATATTGGATCCGCTATTTTGAATATCGGAATTTTGAGAGCAGAATCATAATCAGCGACCTCGAAAACCCCTGAGTGCCACGTTTTATCCAATTCAAATGAACTTTTGCATTTGTGTCCGCCATATTGGATCCGCCATTTTTAATTTCGGAATTTTGAGAGCAGAATCATAATCAGCGACCTCGAAAACCCCTGCGTCCAATGTTTTATCCAATTCAAATGAACTTTGGCATTTGTTTCCGCCATATTGGATCCGCCCTTTTTAATTTCGGAATTTTGAGAGCAGAATCATAATCAGCGACCTCGAAAACCCCCGAGTGCCACGTTTTATCCAATTCAAATGAACTTTTGCATTTGTGTCCGCCATATTGGATTGGCCATTTTAAATTTCGGAATTTTGAGAACAGAATCGTAATCAGCGACCTCAAAAACCTCCGAGTACCAATTTTCGTCCAAATCCAACTACTTTTCATTTGGGACACCGAGCGTGAAATTTTTCGTGTCACTCAGGGGGTGAAAAGCTCCATTTTGGGGGTGAAAATGTTGACAACGACGAATTTAAAAAATTGGTTGTTCAATCGTCACTATTCTATGCACCCATGGTTGAAAAAAAACCGGACTTTTCAACGACTTCGAGGTGAAAAAAAAAATTTTGAAAAAAAAGTTTCATCGATTTTTCCTGTTTTTTTTAAATTAAAAGCCGCCATATTTTTTTTCCTAATGGACAAAACCCGATTTTGACCCGAGATTCTGAAAGAGCACCCTCGAAAATACTAGGGAACGTATCTCTTCATTTTTTATGATTTTTTTAATATAATAAAAATCTGGCTTGAAAATGAAGTAAAAAATCGCGATTCTTGGGCGTTAATGGGTTAAAATAAATAATTCCCATAATGGAATGCAATAGGAAGAATTCGATCTCACGAAAAATATAGTTAACTCAAATTTAAAAAAATCAAATAGACAAGGTTAGTTGAGGGCTTACTACATCGATAGAAAATTTCTGTCAGTGTAAGTCCGGTATTTATGTTAAGCATTGTTATCCCCGTTAATTATCATTGATGCAATAAATGCTTTCAACAGTGAATAGAATTACAACGGATGTATTAGTTTCATCCTAATCTATACACACACACACACACACACACACACACACACACACACACACACACACACACACACACACACAGACACACACACACACACACACACACACACACACACACACACACACACACGCACGCACGCACGCGCGCGCACACACACACACACACACACACACACACACACACACACACACACACACACACACACACACACACACACACACACACACACACACACACACACACACACACACACACACACACACACACACACATATATATATATATATATATGTATATATATATTAGGGTGTGCGGAAAAAAATCGATATTTTTTTTTCGGTTGCATCCACCAAAAAAAGGTGAATTAAGGTAAAAAAAGAAGAAGCCTCGAAGGAGAGGTCAAAAAAAAATTATGTCGAACGGCGCATTGCATTTGAATACTTTCCATAAGAATAACACAGGAAAATATTGGCACTTCTAAACGTCGTAGTAAAACTCTTCAGAAAAAAATCTCACAAGAATGTCATTAAGATATTCTGATAGAGAATTGAATTCCCTACAAAAAAAGTTTCTACGAACAATTAGCTTAGAACAACCGTTCAATTGGTATCGCTGTCTGAAATTAATTTTTTTATTTAAGCGACGTGCTGCGCGCCATTGCACACGCTGCCACCTGGCGGCAGCGTGCGGTAGCTCGTAGTGCAAAATTACAAGCTTCACACTAGCGCCACGAATGAGAAACCGCGACATTTTTCCCTCATTTTGGCCCCAAATCAAGATCTGTCACTGCTACAAAATTTCATTCGTTATTGCGAAGTGAATCCGGTAGTAGGGGAGGCTGCTTCGAAAAAATTAGCTAGTCACTTGTGGTACTTTAACGAGAAAATTGTTGCTTTGTCGTTTTTTGACAACGCTGTGCCGATAAGTGTGAAGGCAAAAATGGTACAAGCTGTGCAGTCTCGAAAAAAATCCAAAAATCCTTCCGAGTGAGTAATTGTTAAAAAAAAATGATTGGGAAATGGTGCTGAAAAAAGACATAAGCGATTTCGTTACTCAAGAATCCTTATTTCTTTTCCAGCAATTCATTTTCCTTCGTGATTTTTTGAGAGTAAATATTGAATTATGGCCGGAAAAAGCCACTTATTTGAGTTGTTTAAATTTTTTTAAATCCAAAAGTCGTTAATAACGTAGCCGAACGTGGTGTCACTTTGATAGAAGCATATAACGGTTCATTAACAAAAAACGAAGAGCAGCTACAATATTTATTGGGCGTAGTGCAAAATCATCGACAGAAATAACCTAATTGCAACAAATAGACTCTTAAAAAGAGGAACGATGATTATCAAGCATTATAATGTAAAAACAAATTACTTTATCTTATTAAACCAAATTAATTGAATAAAACTTTTCGAAACACGATCAATGATGGACGTCCTTTCTTTTATATTTCTTGTTGTACTTGATTCTTTTTTGTATCAGAGAAATATTTTGAGAACGATTCCGTGCAAATTGTATGTTAGAGCAGAACATTCTCTACAAAAAAAAACCCAAAAAGTTTTTTCGTAAAGCGAAAAATTCGATTTTTACAACCTTTCGAATTATTTATTTTCTATCAATTCAATTTCAGACAGCGATTCCACTTGAACGGTTGTGCTGAGCTAATTTTTCGTAAAAACTTTTTCGTTGGAAATTCGATTCTCCATGAGAATATGTTAATGACATCCTTGTGTGGTTTTTTTCTGACGAGTTGCACTACCACATTTAGAATCCCAATATTTTCCTGGGTTATTCTTATGGAAAATATTCAAATGCAATGCGCCATTCGAAATAATTTTTTTGAGCTCTCCTTCGAGGATTCTTCATTTTTTACCTTAATCCATCTTTTTTCGGTGGATGCAACCGAAAAAAAAGTATCGATTTTTTTCCGCACACCCTAATATCGTTTCGTGGAAACGTTTCGTGGAAACACGAAACGTTTCAATATATATATATATATATTGAAACGTTTCGTGTTTCCACGAAAGCTTTTATTTCGTTTCTCGAGCCGGCATTCATGCGAGGATTCGGGAAATGAATTTTAAGGGGCAAGTATTTGCCGTTTGATGTTGCGGGGTTCCCGGAGCCTTCCTGAAAGGCGATGTACTGATGATATGTCGGAGATGATGAGAAGGATTTTAAGGTGTTTTTGGGAGATGCCTCAGTAGTTCGAGGGTCTCAAAGACGCCTATCTCAATCCGTCATCATCGGCATTCGAAATTGTGGATTGTCGTGGTTGTTAGTTCGGGTGAAATTGATATTTTTATCGTGTTAGATATGTGATTGTGGTGTATTAGATAGTTAATTGGTACGTTTACGGAGACGGGAGCGGGCGGCGGGAAGCGCGGCGCCCGATGTGCGGACAAGAATCGGAGGAGGTGCATACACGCACGTAGAGCCGTAGTTGAGATGGCTCTTCTTCTTTCACACACACTCTCTGTCTCGCTTGCGCTCGTACAACTCACGAGCGGCGTCGTGCACGTGTCACGCTTCACACTCTCTCCGTCTCGCTCGCGCTCGTACAACTACGAGCGACGTCGTATACGCGTACCCCGGGTTTCCTGGTTGCTTCTGGAATGAGAATGGATATTCTCGTTTCTTGGGTTACTATCGGGTTGATGAAAATCGGTGTTGTGGCGTTACTTCCGGTTGGCACTTGTTGCAGAGTGCAACGAAGCGCACGGGTGCCAAGCCGTGTCGCTCACGCGCTAGAGATGCTAGCGTTGAATAATACGCGTGCTCGAGGACGGGTTTCCCTGCGACCTCCGAGTGCGTATAGCGGGGCCGTCCGAGAGGGACGGCTGACCTCCTGGTGCCAGGCAAGGAGAACCAAAGACCAGTGAAGCTGGTCGAGAATATTCCCGGTCGTGCAGCAGAGCGCGATCGGCACTCCACGGACTGTACCCTTCGAGTAGTTAGCCGTAGGATTTCGGGGATGGCGATCAATGGCCCTAAGGACTATTGATCGGATGTTGATTAGATTCCCTATCTAGCAATCACCACGCAGTCTCCGTTTCCAACGTAGGACTTCCAGCGCAATGCCGGGGCTTCCCAAGGAAACAGAGCACCTTACCACGAAGCTGGGTTTATTCTTGGATGGGACCAAGGCTAAGGCAGCAAGGCCTCCATCCGGTGATCCGAGGTTTCGGATGACGAATTGACTCCACGGTAAATGATGAGAGATTTGCGAAGAGTGCCTCTCGGGTTCGTGCACGCCCTTAAATAGCCTCAGGCACGTCAGGAGAAATTCCATTTCTCTAGCGATTCTGGGGTGCTAGATAGGGGATTACATCGCCGGGAGACGCTCCGTTGGTGGGGTGACCGTCCTGGTGACTTTGGAGACATTCGCATACTGTAGTCATTTTGAGGGGAACGATATCTCGGATTGTTTCTTACCTCGATATCAGGCGCACAGTAAGTGTGAAGAGGCGTCGCGAGAGACTTGGGGCGCACTCTTATCTAATGGAAGTGATCGTAGCGAGACTGGTGATGTTAGACAAGGGGTGGGGACTCCCGCGAGTCAGCGGTTGTCCTGGTCCTTGTGATGGGCGGAGCTCCTTGCGAGGTGTCGCGGGCTCGCCCCGTATGCTCGGTGCGAGCGTCCTGCCCTACCCACGGGATGGCCGGTCGGTCCGACCGCTGGCCATCTCACGCGATTATCGGAGTCGGCTTAATACTTGCGTATTAAATATGATGGGAGCTTACCTGGGTATGCGAACCGTTATATCGCCCCTCCAAGGTCGAAGTCGCCTCACCTGGGGCGCGACGACCTTAGCACCTCTTCCCCGTAACAGGACGACCCCGTGCACTTTTGCGGGTGCATGCCTTCTCGATGGCGGGGTCCTCGGCAGGGCGCTTGTTTGAGGGACTTGCCGCGGTAGGTCGCCATCCCCAGAGAATCCGCATCCCCTCAGGGGTGCGGACCGCACGTGGTCCTTCCCGGCCGGTGCCCTCTACTCTGGAGTGGGCGGGGGCGCCGGAGGTGTGGGGGTCACGTACTTCCTCGCAATCTTGATTGTTCCGGGCTCGAACCGGCTTGGCTCACCTTCCGCTATCCTCAGCACCTCCCTCTGTCGCGCTTCATCCTCCTCCAGATGTTGGAAAAACCAGGGCTCAGTCTGAGACTGCCGGCTCTTCCCCGTGAGCGGACGGTGCGCGTTTCGTCTCCCTTTCTCGGCGGGTACGTATGGCGGAGGGGACACCTCATACCCTCTCGATCGCTGCGCGTCTGGGTTGTTTTGTCCATGATGTATCGTCGACTGAGGTGATCGTTGCGAACGCTCGTTCTTATGTACCCGTCCTGTCTCGATGTTCTAGGAGAGCGGATTTCCCGTGGGTCGCAGATAAGGGCGCAAGTCGCTTTGATGGAACAATCCTCGCTCCTTGTCGCTGTCCACGTGCTTGAGGACGTACGACGCCTGGTGGACTTTTCGCGATATGACGTAGGTCCTTCGTAGACGGGTAGGAATTTAGCGATCATGCACACTGCAGGCCGCGATACGGTAAGGGCTTGTGCTAGCACTTCATCGCCTACCCGAAAGTCTCTTATCCGATGCTGTTGGTTGTACTTTTCCGCTTGTTTCCCTCGTGCTTGTCTCATACGTTCAGAAGCAGTCATGATGAGGTTTTCCGGGGTGTTTGGTGTCTTTTCACCCTTGCCCAGGATCTTCTGCCAGGGGCGATTCGCCGCGCGTCTAGGCACAGGAAGAGAGGTGCCGTCTCTGTTATAAGGACAGGGACGGGAAGAGTAATGCCGTCTCTGTTGTAAGGACAGGGACGGGAAGAGTGATGCCGTCTCTGTTGTAAGGACAGGGCCGGGAAGAGTGGTGCCGTCTCTGTTGTAAGGACAGGGACGGGACGAGTGATGCCGTCTCTATTGTAAGGACAGGGACGGGAAGAGTGGTGCCGTCTCTGTTGTAAGGACAGGGACGGGACGAGTGATGCCGTCTCTGTTGTAAGGACAGGGACGGGAAGAGTGGTGCCGTCTCTGTTGTAAGGACAGGGACGGGACGAGTATGCCCGTTGAATTTATTATTCGGGTGGTCTGGGTTATTTTATGTCTGATCAATTTTTGTATCTCCTCATCCACCGCGGAGCGGTAGGCAAGGGGTACAGGGTAGCTCATAGCCTTGAATGGTTCGTGCTGTTTTACTTCTCCACGAAGGGCCAGATGCAGGTTGAAAAGCTCCATTGCAATAGCTGTCGCTTGGCTTCCTGTGTCCACTAGTGCGGATACCGGGATACCCGCGATCAGTACCGCAACCATAGGGCATTCTCTAGACCACTTTCTTTCATCGGGCTCCTCTGCCAAGAGGTCGCCTCTCACATCCCTACCCAGGCCGAGCGTTACCTCCCTCATTCAAAAAATGGTCGAGGTGACGGCTGCTCGTTTCCCTGTTCGGGTGGATTGGGTTCCTCTTCGCCTACGTCTGCTTGGGTTACTTCGATTTCCAAGCTTCGGAATGCCTTGTCGCGGCGATTGTCGGGGGGTTGTCCTTTGTCGGGCGAGCCCCTAGGATACCCGAATCTTGGCGGTTTATCGTTTCCTGTGCGGGGTTCTTGATGTAGCTGTTCCTTTGGGAACCCCGTGTTTGGGGGTCGAGACGAACAGTATAATGGTTCCCGCTCCTTATTTCCAGGCTCTTCTTCATCCAAAGATGACAAGAGGTCGAGGAGGCTCGGAATCGATTCAATGCATTTGGCGCGAATTATCATTCGGACCTCCTCTGAGAAGTGCCTTCTAAGCGTGTGGATGATCTCCTTATCGGAGAGGGGCCGCCTGAGGTCTTTCGCCAGCCCAATCACGGAGAGTGCATATCCGAATCGGGATTTCCTTTTAAGGGGGTCGAACCATCCATATTCGATTTTATTTTTGGCACGGTATTGCCGATCCTCACTCCAGAATCTCTTTACGAACTTTCGTTCGAAGGACTCCCACGAGTAGACATCGTTCCTCGTGATTTTCCACCACTGAAGGGCAAGATCCGAGAAACACTGGGATAGGATTCTCTTATACTCATAGCGTGTGGCGAATACGCGGTGGTATTCTCGGAGGTCTGTTAGGAACTGCCAGGGGAGCTCGTGGTCATGCCCTCCAAAGGTGGGGGCGTTGATCTTCATGACTCCCGCGCTGCCGTAGTGAGTGATTTCTTCGTGGAATGCCGTTGGTGCAGGGGTTTGGTACGGGGTCGGGTTATCTTTGATGGAATTCCCACGTCGCTCCTGGATTTCTTGGGTGTATGTCTCGGGCAGACCCAAGTTGCCTAAATTGAGCACCTTCGCCTCAGGGATCTGGCGCGATTCCCTACGCGGGGCACTGACTCCCCTAGGCGCGGGTGCGCTATGGTGTGTGGAGGATAAGGGATCATTACTCCATGGTTCGAGAGTGGAGTTCGCATCAGGGTGCCTCTGCAGTAGGCTCCTGACCTGAACGTTCACCCCCTCTTCGAGAGATTCTAATTTTTTTGCAAAGTTATCGTTGATGGAGAGAAGAGTGGCTGTAAGTGCCTTCGCATCATCATCAACTCGTCGTTGCAAGTTGCCCATGATTTCCTTGACGATCGCCAGGGATAGTTCTGGCTCTTCCGGCGAGGAACGGGCACTTTCGTTTAAATTTTATCGGTCGGGAATATTGGGGTCCCATAAGGGAAGGCCCCTTATTGCCCGTCCGGTACTGTCGTCCCTGCGGCGTGCCCTGTTCTCGCCTCCCCGCGAATCGCTCCTTACATCGCTTGCAAGGGGTTCGGGTTCGGCGGGTAGGCCGGCCGCGTGGGCCGAGTCTGTTGCGGCTCAGGGCGGAGGTTTAGCGCCCGCCCCTCCTGAGGAGGATTCCCCTTCTGGGTCACGCTCATCGCGTCTTACTCTCCTTCGATGAGAGAAAAGGGGAAATACTCCTCGATCACCGAGCAGTATGTTCGTATTGGTAATATTCGGTTTTGAAAGTAATGTATTCTAGTTCCTCTTTGTTGTGGAGTCCGGTATCAACATCGTCGGCTTGGCCTTCGCGAGGAGAAGTTTTTCTCTCTCGGCCTTGCGGACTCTGTTTACTCCGTTTTTCTATCTCCGTCTTTCTCTTGACCTCGCGGGTCTCTCGGCTCGCTGGATATACGTATCCCGATACTCGGAATAGTTTCTACCTCTGGTTAGTGTTTTTGTCAGAATTTTCGAGTCGTACGCGAGGCTTACTAATCCCTTGCCGCGCGCGAGAGACAAAAAAAACTCTTTCTCTCGCTCACGCTTGTTGCTCTGGGATAGCGGTGGCCTTGCCAGAGCGTAATCCTTTTCGAGCTCGAAACCGTGCGATTTCCTTTTCTCGCTTGGCGAGAGTGAGACAGACGAAATATTTCGTGAATTTAGCAAGAGAGATTTTCTCGGCCCTCACGAGAGAGAACGAGCATGCACCGTGTGCGAATACTCGTGTCTCGTTATACGCTTTTACATGTTTGATTTATAGACGACCTGGAATTGGTTTTACTCAGCATAAGCTGGCTATCCGTTCTAGTGGTGATTGCGTCGCCTAACTATCTAGCCTTTTAATAACGAGGACGGGTATTCGGTAGCTTTATTTGTACATTTTCAGGAGATTTTTAAAAAGGCTTTCGGGCCCCACGTTGGGCGCCAATGAAACGTTTCGTGTTTCCACGGAAGCTTTTATTTCGTTTCTCGAGCCGGCATTCATGCGAGGATTCGGGAAATGAATTTTAAGGGGCAAGTATTTGCCGTTGGATGGTGCGGGGTTCCCGGAGCCTTCCTGAAGGGCGATGTACTGATGATATGTCGGGGATGATGAGAAGGATTTTAAGGTGTTTTTGGGAGATGCCTCAGTAGTTCGAGGGTCTCAAAGACGCCTATCTCAATCCGTCATCATCGGCATTCGAAATTGTGGATTGTCGTGGTTGTTACTTCGGGTAAAATTGATATTTTTATCGTGTTAGATATGTGATTGTGGTGTATTAGATAGTTAATTGGTACGTTTACGGAGACGGGAGCGGGCGGCGGGAAGCGCGGCGCCCGATGTGCGGACAAGAATCGGAGGAGGTGCATACACGCACGTAGAGCCGTAGTTGAGATGGCTCTTCTTCTTTCACACACACTCTCTGTCTCGCTTGCGCTCGTACAACTCACGAGCGGCGTCGTGCACGTGTCACGCTTCACACTCTCTTCGTCTCGCTCGCGCTCGTACAACTCACGAGCGACGTCGTATACGCATACCCCGGGTTTCCTGGTTGCTTCTGGAATGAGAATGGATATTCTCGTTTCTAGGGTTATTATCGGGTTGATGCGGATCGGTGTTGTGGCGTTAATTCCGGTTGGCACTTGTTGCAGAATGCAACGAAGCGCACGGGTCCCAAGCCGTATCGCTTACGCGCTAGAGATGCTAGCGTTGAATAATACACGTGCTCGAGGACGGGTTTCCCTGCGACCCCCGAGCGCGTATAGCGGGGCCGTCCGAGAGGGACGGCTGACCTCCTTGGTGCCAGGCAAGGAGGACCAAAGACCAGTGAAGCTGGTCGAGAATATTCCCGGTCGTGCAGCGGAGCGCGATCGGCACTCCACGGACTGCACACTTCGAGTAGTTAGCCGTGGGATTTCGGGGATGGCGATCAATGGCCCTAAGGACTATTGATCGGATGTTGATTAGATTCCCTATCTAGCAATCACCACGCAGTCTCCGTTTCCAAGGTAGGACTTCCAGCACAATGCTGGGGCTTCCCAAGGAAACAGAGCACCTTACCACGAAGCTGGGTTTGTTCTTGGATGGGACCAAGGCTAAGGCAGCAAGCCCTCCATCCGGTGATCCGAGGTTTCGGATGACGAATTGACTCCACGTTAAATGATGAGAGATTTGCGAAGAGTGCCTCTCGGGTTCGTGCACGCCCTTAAATAGCCTCAGGCACGTCAGGAGAAATTCCATTTCTCTAGCGATTCCGGGGTACTAGGTAGGGGATTACATCGCCGGGAGACGCTCCGTTGGTGTGGTGACCGTCCTGGTGACTTTGGAGACATTCGCATACTGTAGTCATTTTGAGGGGAACGATATCTCGGATTGTTTCTCACCTCGATATCAGGCGCACAGTAAGTGTGAAGAGGCGTCGCGAGAGACTTGGGGCGCACTCTTATCTAATGGAAGTGATCGTAGCGAGACTCGTGATGTTAGACAAGGGGCGGGGACTCCCGCGAGTCAGCGGTTGTCCTGGTCCTTGCGATGGGCGGAACTCCTTGCGAGGTGTCGCGGGCTCGCCCCGTATGCTCGGTGCGAGCGTCCTGCCCTACCGGCGGGATGGCCGGTCGGTCCGACCACTGGCCATCTCACGCGATTATCGGAGTCGGTTTAATACTTGCGTATTAAATATGACGGGAGCTTACCTGGGTATGCGAACCGTTATAATATATATATATATATATATATTGTTACGTCTCGGTAAAGGTGCTTTTTGCAATGGCACAGGATGTAACCTCGTTTCGAACGAGTTAAATGAGTTGCTCCACTTTTGGGCCCGTAGGCACGGACCGGGGATAGGAGCGCACTGTGCTGGCGACCATTTATCTTATATTAGTTATTAAACACTTCACCTACCTTGTCGGTGTCTATTAAGGAATAGATTTCCTCTTTAGGCGGAAGGTCTTGTTGGTGGAGCGTCGACATGCCGCTGTCTTCCGTCGGACCATGGTCGCCCTTGTACTTCTCTCCGACTAGTTGACGGAGGGTCTGCTACCGCGGTGCTTGGAAGGGTCGTCGAAATAACGCTCGCACTTCTCGGTGTTTAGGTTTTAAAGATGTTAACTTATATTTTACGATTAAATTAAAAAGTGATACAACAAAATTTGGACAATGATTATTGAAATAGCCGGGTCTCCCTTTGAGGGGACTCCGGTGAGAGAGACTGGAAGAGCTCTCTAGAGCCGCGCATGGAAGACTGACGATCAGGGACTCTTGGTCCTTTTTTGATTGTTCATTTGCGGGTGGGGCAAATCGCTGATGTCGATATATATATATATATATATATAACTGTTCCGTGACTGACTGACAGACGGGCAACGCACAGCCTAAACTATAGAAGAAAGAAACATGACATTTGGTATATATGTTACGTAGAGGGTGTAGAGGAGCACTAACAAGAAGAAATCTCAGGTGACACCTTTCGATTTTGTTGAATTTTGGATATGTTATAAAGCACCGAAAAGTAAGCGATACGTTTTTGTTCATCGGCGGATTCAAGGGGTGAAACGAATCGTCGAAAATAGGGGTGTTTTTCGTTTTTCGTCGATAACGTCATCGCTCTCATCTCCACTGTATAGAACATAAACATTGTTGCAATTTGAATTTTTTAAATATCTCGTACTGTTAAAAAGTTATCGACGAAAAACGAAAAACATCCCCATTTTTGAGGGTGCGTTTCAGCCCTTAAAACCGTTTTTTCGCCGATAAAAAAAGATACATTTTGCTTACTTTTCGGTGCTTTATAACATATTCAAATTTCAAAAAAATCGAAGGGTGTCACCTGAGGGATGTTACTTGTAAGATAGGACTTTACGAAATTCGGTCCTTGAGGAGGTGGAATGGGCTGCAAAAGTTTGATTGGGAAAACATATTTTTGGTCGGATTTACTTGAAACTTTGCATAAATACTCTACAATAAAATCAATGAAACACGTATTTCAGAAATTCCCAAAAAAATCAACCCTTAATGGGATGCAAAGGGGTAGAAAACTTTGTTTGGAAACATATTTTTTTGGTTGGATCGACTTGAAAAATGGCATAACTACTCTACAATACAATTAATGGAACAGGTATTGCAATATTTTCCAAAATTGAACCCTTATAGAGTTGCAAGGGGGTGGAAAAGTTTTTGTAGAAAACAACATTTTTTGTCGCTTTACTTGACACTTGGCGTAAACACTTTATAACGGAAATAATGAAACATGCACTTCAGTATTTCCGGACATGCAACCTTCAAGGTGTTGCAAAGGGATCAACATTTTTGTAAAGAAAAACATTTTTTTATTCAGATTGGCTTGAAAAATTGCCTAAATTCTCTACAATACAAATAATAAAACACGTTGAGACGGAAAAGACCGTCTCATAAACCAACCAAGAAACTATCGCCCCAAATTCAAAAAGGTAACCGATTTCAGGAGAGGGAAGGGGTAAGCAAGAGACAGACCGACATAAAAAAAAGGGTAAACAGCTTGGACACAGACCGATAGAAACACACTAATTAAATTAATGGCGGATAGCAACACCGCGAAGGTAACGGTCACACCGCACCACAACAAAACATACCGAAACGTTACACTAATTAAATTAAGGGGAACGAAAAACCGGCGAAAACCGGATAAAACCGACTAATCGAATTAAGGGAAAGAAAAACCGGCAGTCACAGAACAAACCAAGTAATCTAATTAGGGGAGACGAGAAAGAAGGGGAAGGAAAAACGTTAAAAATCAAGGTATAAAAGGACGAGATTTTTTGGAGAAAAAGGCACTCTTTGAGTCCCTCGTGGATCGACAAGTACGATTGGACAAAGTACATCCCTCGCGGATCGGAAACGTCTGATACATGGAACGTTGAAAAACAAGAGAAACACGGAGTCGCGCCTAAAAAGCATTAGAAAGATCGCTTCTTTCAGTCCTCGTGGATCGACAAGTACGATTGGACAAAGTACATCCCTCGCGGATCGGAAACGTCTGATACATGGAGCATTGAAAAACAAGGAAAAACGGAGTCGCGCCTAAAAGGCTTTTAGAAGGAATTAAAATAAATTTATTTTTACGAGAAAATACTGGAAAATCAAAGAAAAAGAAAAAGAGCACTAAGGAAAGTTAATTACTTAAGGGGAGCGAACAATTATCGAAAATAAAGAGAAAAATTAGGGCAGGAGAAAATAGGATCAGAGAAGGTAGCATAGCGAGCGAGCGTTGCGAATAGATGTAAGGGAAGAATATTAAATTTGAAAAATAAAAGAAATATTACATTAGGGGATAAGGAAGAGTACGCTACAGTCATACGAAACACACACACACACTCACACACACACACACGCACACACACACACCGTGATTATCGAGCTATATGGATCAGGATCAAAGAAAGGACAAAGAGGTATTCCGAAATTACGAGAGCGCCGAAACATATGCAAAAAAGGGTAAATCGAGTGCTCGCGGCACATCTCTCGAGTAGACTAGCGTAGACCGGTCGGTGGCGACATCGAACGCCTAGATCAAGGACCGGGCGATCAATTATCGACGCGCGATAATTGATCGGGAGAGAGCATCGATCACCGCGGCGCGAAGGGCAGAGCTAGGGTAGGGGAATAGACCGCGGCGCGAGAGAGCGCGCGTAGACCGCGAGTCCTAGCGCCACGAGCGAGAGAGCGCCGCGACTCGACTCGCCCTAAGGGAACGATACAACGGAAAGCCCGCGTCGCTATAGGCTAAGCAACGATACACATCGCGCCGCTAGCGAGAACACGCCGCAAACTCAGGCCAATAGAAGCCACCGAAATAGAAGACAGGGCATAATCAATAGCGATCCAGGATAACTGATCCTGCCGAACTAAATGTACCGTGCGAGTAAAAAGTAATTGACCGACCGAGAAAAACATTGCGGAAAATACAAAAACAACACAAACAACACACTACACTTGTACATCGCTTTATTATTGCATTATATCGAGCCATAAAAACCTGAATAAACATACTTTTTGTTAAAATACCCAAAAAACCTGAGTTTCAATTAATTTCTTCACTGTTCGAGTTCCCGAACCAATAAATTTATTTGTAACGAATTAAGACCCGTTACATTTTGGCGCCCAACGTGGGGCTCGAACATAAGAAAGAAAAACTCGTAAAAGGTGTTTAAATAATAGCAATAAGAATAATATTAATAAAAAATAGATAAAATAAATAATAATATTAATAAAAATAGATAAAATAAATAATAATATTAATAAAAATAGATAAAATAATTAAAAAAAAAAAAAATCGAACAATTTAGATAGAATAGAGAAAGATAGAATCGAATAAAATGGCGCAACAAAACAATGATAACTCCCTTCATTGGGAATCAACTACAGCGGATGGATTGTTAGAGGAGGCCCGTCAAAGAGATCGTCGAAATATTGGGCGACTATCGGCGATCGGACCCCGACCGATAGAAACACCAAATGCAGAGACATTCAACATCAGCGAAGAGTCAGGCGAGACTGATGAGAGAGGTGCGGAGGAGAGTGACACAATTAAAGCCCTCATCAAAGCGATGAATAGTATCCGAAATGAGCAACGAAGGGAACGAATAACGACCAAAGCAGAAATCCATCAACAGAACAATAACTGCATTGTAAGGTCGCGCCAGCTGCACGAAGAAGTCAACACAAAAATAACAAATGAGGTCCAGAAAATCGAGGAGCGCACGGAACGCAACATTGTGGTGGCTCAAAAATTAATAGAGCAAAGCCACAATCAACTGCGAAAAGAAAATGACGACAAAATCGAGGATTTCGACACTCGAATGGAAGCCATTCGGCGAACGATATCTCAGCTCCTCCATTCTTCTAAGGATGTGGGACAAGTGGTCACGGACCACTCCAAACGTATCACGGAGTGCGAGAAAAACATCCGGGCACAAAAGGCAAACACATTTTGTAACACCTCCTGGGGAGCCGGATTAAACGTCAGCCAAGCATACGCGGCAAAACAAAAACCGCCGACGTATAATGGCGACGGCAGAGAACGACCAATGCGTTTTTTGCAAGATTTCAAGGAATTTTGGAGAATCACTGGAAACACAGACCTCCATTATTTGATCAGCCAATCTCTAAAAGACACCGCCAAAGATTGGTGGAGAATTGTCGAGGAGAGGGTCCAAACGATTAACGAATTCGAGGAAAAATTTCGCGGACGTTACTGGAGCCAAGAAATTCAGGATAAAGTATGCCGTAATCTCGAATTCGGGGCTTACGAATGGGACGGACATCGGATGGCTCGAACCGAGTATGCAACCCAGATATTCGGAAATGCCAAGGATTTGAGTGAAGGGCCAGCTGAAGAACAAATAATCGGGAAACTCGCTAATCATTTCGACGAATCGATCAGAATGGCAGTACGCGTCAGCGGAATCAAGACAATCGATTCATTCCTCGAATTGTTAGAAAGCATGGATGGGGCAGGACCACTCAATGCAAAGAGATCTTTGCCCCATCGGCAAGAACCCATCGGTGCACCATGGCAACAAAATAACCCATGGAAAAACCAGAAGTTTGGAACGTTCGGGGGACCACGGCCAATGGGATTCAACCAGCCATGGCGGCCAGGGAATCCAGGTCATCAAGGACCACCACCACCATTCCAATATCAACCACAAGGTAATCGAGGATTTGGGAATAACTACGCGATGCCAGCGCCATTTCCCAGACAACAACCGTGGCAGACGGGATACGGGAATAACAGACCTCCGCTTAACCCCGCCGCTGCACCATGGACTCCGCATCCACAGGGCGGTCCAAGTATCAGCAATATCCCAGCACAAAATGAAACACCAAGAACCAGCCAACAGAACCAGGGAAACGAGTAAACGTTGCGCCCGTACAGATATCACGGGATGAAATATCACGAGGCGCAACGGAAGAAGACGAGGATGCACAAATCGCCATGAACGAAGCTCTTGAAAGGATGCGTCGAAACAAAAAAAAGAAGGAAAGAAAAAAGAAGAAACTGGAACCCGAAGAGAACAAAAATCCTGAGCAACCAATACCAATGGGGATGATGAGGATAAGTCATAATAACCACCTCGAAAAAGGAAACTGGAAGAATGGAAACGAAGAGAAACAACAAACATCAAAAAATAATAAAGCACTGAAAGTAGCAACGAACGACACATATGAGCACCCAAAAGAATTCCTCATGGAAGAACCCGGACAACGGGGAATAATACGAGAAATTCACCCACGATGCCCTACCTTACCGATCGACCTCGAAGGAATTACCGCAGAAATATTGGTCGACAGCGGGAGCGAAATATCGTGTATTTCAGAAGAATTCTACAACCAACACTAGGAAGACTTAAAAAACTGCCCAGAAGTACCAGTAAGGAGCACAGAAGCCATCGGAGCATTTGGAGGAAAATCCAGCCGTATAAAAAAACAAATAATAGCCGAAGCAAAACTCTACAACGCGACAGGAATACTACAACTATTAGTAATCCCAAAAATGAGCAGACCAGCCGTATTAGGCGTCGACGGGATGCTAGAACTACAAATTGGAATCGACGCACACCAGGGAACTCTCAAAGTAAAAAATAAAATCGTCGCGGAATTGGAGGAAGGAAGATGGGTATGGCAAAAGGACACTGAAGAATTAGTAAAAATTTCGGAAATCGGAAGCGTCACAGATTACGAACTGACCGAAGACGAGGTCGATCAGAAATTAAAAAAATTGTCTGAATATACCTGAGAATACGAAAAACGAATTTAAAGCATTAATCGGTCAGTACAGGCACATCTTCAGTAAAAAACCAGGACGGATGCACGCATACGTCCACAAATTAGTACTAAACGATCCGGAGCCATACATACACCGCTCATATCCCGTACCAATACAATATCGCGAAAAAGTACAAGAGGAAATCCAGCGAATGTTGGACCATGGCGTTATTGAACGGGCAAAGAGTCGCTTCATAAATCCACTAGTTACGGTTATAAAAAAGGATGGGTCGGTACGACTATGTCTGGACGCCAGACAACTCAACACGTTTCTCGTAGAAGATCACGATAATGCCCCACCAACCGAAGAAATATTTCAAAGATGCGGAGGGGTAAAAATCATGTCGAGTTTGGACATGACAAGTAGTTTCTGGCAAATACCACTGGAGGAAGAATCGAGACCGTATACCGCTTTCCAGCACGACGGGAAATGTTACCAATTCACGGTAACACCTTTCGGATTGAAGACGAGCACGGCAAGCCTTATCAGAGGTTTGGATGTCGTACTGCAGGATCTTGGAAACTCGGTAATACATTTCGTAGATGACCTCCTGTGTATGTCAAAAGACGAGACGCACCATCTGACACATCTACACCAATTGTTTGAAAGAATCAGCATCAACAACATGACTTTGAACTTCAAGAAATCAAGATTCTTTCAGCATGAGATATCGTTCCTGGGACATATTCTAACAACTACGGGAATACGACCACAACCAGAAAAAATTCAAGCAATCAGGGACTACCTTCCACCAAGGAACATAAAACAATTGCGTGGATTTCTCGGACTAGTCAACTTCTAGAGCAAATTTACGGATAAACACGCGAGGGAAACGGTACCTCTTCTAGAACTGCTAAAAAAAGGCCAAAATTGGAGATGGGGGACGGAAGAAGAAAGGGCATTTACACGAGTTAAGCAACTTTTTGTGGAAACCGTAATGCTCAAACATGCCGATCCGAAACAAAAATACACCCTGACAACCGATGCAAGTGATTACGCGATTGGAGCCGTCCTGAGCCAGGAAGATGCGACAGGTGACACAGGGGTAATATCCTTCGCCAGCCGCACATTTAAAGGGGCGGAAATAGGATACACAACAACCGAGAAAGAACTACTGGCAATCGTGTGGGCGCTTAAAAAATTCAGAAACCATTTGTTGGGCGCCCGGATCAAAATAATAACCGATCACAAGGCGTTGACGTTTTTGAAAACGGGACGATTCATCGGGGATCGCATGCTTAGATGGGCACTATTAATCCAAGACTATGATCTGGAGATCGAGCACTGCCCTGGAAGAAACAACGAGGTCGCCGATGCATTAAGCAGGCCGTATGATTTCCAGGGGGACGAGCACAAAAATACACCCGGGAAAATCGTACTCACGGCAATTCTTGCTCGACAACCATCGGGGGAGATTAAACAAAAATTTAAGAAAATTGGACAATTACAACAGAGCCAAGAAAACCTCCAAGAAACATGGAAAAACTGCCAAAACCAGGAAGAAAATAAGAAATACCGGATCAATGAAGGATGCTTGCAAAAGTATGACAGAACCGGCCAATGGAAAGTCATCTTGCCGGAAGAATTGGTTCACAATTTCATAAAAGAATGCCATGAGATTTATGGTGATCAAGGGGCACGAAAGATCTTCCACCTGATAAATGAAGATTTTACGTGTAGTCATATGGCTAAAAAAGTACGGCAGACAATAGCCATGTGTGACGTGTGTCAAAGGGTAAAGGTTGCAGTCCAAACAAATTATGCCAACATGCAAAATATTATCCCGGAAGGACCGAACGACCTCGTCTCCATAGATTTTTATGGACCCCTGCCAAAATCGGTAGGGGGAGTACAACACATCCTAGTAACCATTGACACATTCACCAAGTTCGTCAAATTATACCCATTAAAAAAAGCAAATACGGCGGCAACCATTAACCGAATATTCAAAGACTATATCCCAAAATATGGTAAGCCAAAAAGGATTCAATTCGATCATGGAACGCAATTTACTTCAAAAATTTGGTTGGAACAACTAAAAAAAGAAGGAATTCAAGGGGTATTCTCATCGATACGACATCCCCAAGGAAATATGGTTGGACGGGTAAACAGAGAGCTCGGACGATTTTTCAGAACTTTCCTCACTGAAAAACACTCAGGATGGTATCGATGGGTACCCATAATACAAGACTGCATTAACGACACGCAGCACGAAACTACCGAATTCACGCCGACCGAATTACAATTAAAAAAGAAGCCTTATCGTATTTGGAAAGAATGGGTCCTCGCATTAAAAAAGGAACAAGAACCAACTCTCACCTGCGACCAAAAAATCGAATTAGTCCGGGAAAGGATAACGAAAAAAGGGGCAAAAAGGCCCGAAAGGTTTAATAACACACACAACACAGTCACGTTCAAAATTGGCGAGCGGGTATTGGTCCGAGCACTCAATGTATCGGATCCAGCGCAACAAAAAACCGCTAAATTTATGCCCCTATACGAAGGACCATACACAATAAAAAAATGTGTGGGAATTGCGACATACCTTTTAGAAGACACACAAAACAAAAAAGAACGAGGAAAATTCCACGCAAGTCTCCTAAAGCGATATCTAGCGGAAGAAAAGAGAAATGAGATATAAATAATTTCGAAGGGAGCGGAGAGTCTTATGAGAAATTAATCACGGGACGAGGAATATATAAAGAGATGTCGCGCCAACAATTAATCAGTTAAAAAAAAATGGAGGGAGATAACAATCATACTACACAGTCCTCAAGCAAGACACCGGAGAAGAGAAAACGGTGGCCGACGTCACAGAAAACGAACAAAAGGAGAAAACAGGCAGAAATTCCAAGGGAAAATACAAGAGACCAATCAGCAACCGGAGATAAAAGAATCCAGATCTACGAAAATCGAACGATAAAACAGAATCGATACAGCGCGCCTGACGTCGATGAATTTGAATTATTCGAGGCTTCGGACGAAAATATTCAAGGATGGTACCCCGGAAAATCATCGGGATGGTAAAATGGAGGGGAGGATAAATTAATCAAGGATCGTCGCTATCACTCACCAGTCAACCGTCGAACACACAATAGACAACACCATGTACCGAAATTATAACATCAGCACTTTGAGACGGGAATACCACGGTGTTACCGTGTCGGGCATGACAAACCCGAACGAATTTGGCGTTCACCTCAACGAACGGTATGGGCGCGGAGGAGCTCTGATCGAGATGTGGCGAAAACTGGACCCAGCAGAGCCAGGGATACATCAACTACTGGAAGAAGAGGCGTATCTCGGGGCAGCGGTCCTGTGGCGGCACGAGGACGAATTCTATCGTGCAACCATCCAAAAAAAGGATCCTGAGGATGGTCAATGGATATTGTGGCTCGGGGATTGGGCATCAAGTGTGATCGGGAAACAGGATGACTGTTACACCGCTCCACCTATGGCGTTTAGTCATTCCTATCAGTCAATCCCGGTCACACACGGCGACCTAATACCGACGGAGGATATCTGGACAGAGGAACAAATCTTCTACGCACGGGCCCTGGTCAACGATTGCAGATGGACCATGACGGTGTGGGGGCTGATGACAGATATAGGCATTGTTTATGCGGACCTATATCTGGAAAATGAAGGCCCAAATCAGGGAAAAAGTTTGGCCGACATTCTCGTAGAGAGCCACCTCGCCCACAGAACCCCCAAATCCAGGATCACCAACCATGACAAATAAGGGTTGCCGATACGGGGAACTAAGATACCACCAGGAGGTCGAACGACACTGGACGAGCAACAGCAGCGAGCCAGCCCATTCCAGAATCCAGCCGCCCACTCTAAATAACAACGGCGGTGGAAGAGATCAAGGCGACGACGACGACGATAACGGCGACGACGACGACGACGACGACAACGAGACCATGATCAATCACCACCTAGACAACGGGTACGATAGCGATGAGGACCGCTTCTTACGAGAAATTGGCCTCCACCAGGAGGTGGAGGGAGAGGAGTCAAGCGACGACGACAACAACAGTATCGCGTCAATTTAATAAAATCTTTGTTTGAAAAACCCGAAAACCTGCGTTAAAAATTTTTTTTTGCGAGCGATGGGCAGCGGCCCTGGTAAACAAGCGAGCGGTTAGTTTAAGGGGGAGGGGAAAATGAAGAAGGAGAACAAAGGCCGACCTTCAAGGAAACAGACCGGTAGGACGAAGCAAACAGATACAAAGAGAAGTATAGACCTTGGTTTAAAATTTTTTTTTTTGACTCTTCGTGAGTTGGATCCCTGAGAAAGCGACCCAAAACACAAAGAGTCAAGGGGGACAATGAGACGGAAAAGACCGTCTCATAAACCAACCAAGAAACTATCGCCCCAAATTCAAAAAGGTAACCGATTTCAGGAGAGGGAAGGGGTAACCAAGAGACAGACCGACATAAAAAAAGGGTAAACAGCTTGGACACAGACCGATAGAAACACACTAATTAAATTAATGGCGGATAGCAACACCGCGAAGGTAACGGTCACACCGCACCACAACAAAACATACCGAAACGTTACACTAATTAAATTAAGGGGAACGAAAAACCGGCGAAAACCGGATAAAACCGACTAATCGAATTAAGGGAAAGAAAAACCGGCAGACACAGAACAAACCAAGTAATCTAATTAGGGGAGACGAGAAAGAAGGGGAAGGAAAAACGTTAAAAATCAAGGTATAAAAGGACGAGATTTTTTGGAGAAAAAGGCACTCTTTGAGTCCCTCGTGGATCGACAAGTACGATTGGACAAAGTACATCCCTCGCGGATCGGAAACGTCTGATACATGGAACGTTGAAAAACAAGAGAAACACGGAGTCGCGCCTAAAAAGCATTAGAAAGATCGCTTCTTTCAGTCCTCGTGGATCGACAAGTACGATTGGACAAAGTACATCCCTCGCGGATCGGAAACGTCTGATACATGGAACGTTGAAAAACAAGGAAAAACGGAGTCGCGCCTAAAAGGCTTTTAGAAGGAATTAAAATAAATTTATTTTTACGAGAAAATACTGGAAAATCAAAGAAAAAGAAAAAGAGCACTAAGGAAAGTTAATTACTTAAGGGGAGCGAACAATTATCGAAAATAAAGAGAAAAATTAGAGTAGGAGAAAATAGGATCAGAGAAGGTAGCATAGCGAGCGAGCGTTGCGAATAGATGTAAGGGAAGAATATTAAATTTGAAAAATAAAAGAAATATTACATTAGGGGGTAAGGAAGAGTACGCTATAGTCATACGAAACACACACACACACACTCACACACACACACACACGCACACACACACCGTGATTATCGAGCTATATGGATCAGGATCAAAGAAAGGACAAAGAGGTATTCCGAAATTACGAGAGCGCCGAAACATATGCAAAAAAGGGTAAATCGAGTGCTCGCGGCACATCTCTCGAGTAGACTAGCGTAGACCGGTCGGTGGCGACATCGAACGCCTAGATCAAGGACCGGGCGATCAATTATCGACGCGCGATAATTGATCGGGAGAGAGCATCGATCACCGCGGCGCGAAGGGCAGAGCTAGGGTAGGGCAATAGACCGCGGCGCGAGAGAGCGCGCGTGGACCGCGAGTCCTAGCGCCACGAGCGAGAGAGCGCCGCGACTCGACTCGCCCTAAGGGAACGATACAACGGAAAGCTCGCGTCGCTATAGGCTAAGCAACGATACACATCGCGCCGCTAGCGAGAACACGCCGCAAACTCAGGCCAATAGAAGCCACCGAAATAGAAGACAGGGCATAATCAATAGCGATCCAGGATAACTGATCCTGCCGAACTAAATGTACCGTGCGAGTAAAAAGTAATTGACCGACCGAGAAAAACATTGCGGAGAATACAAAAACAACACAAACAACACACTACACTTGTACATCGCTTTATTATTGCATTATATCGAGCCATAAAAACCTGAATAAACATACTTTTTGTTAAAATACCCAAAACACCTGAGTTTCAATTAATTTCTTCACTGTTCGAGTCCCCGAACCAATAAATTTATTTGTAACGAATTAAGACCCGTTACAACGTATTTCAGCATTTCCCTAAATTTAACCCTTAAGGGGTTGCGTGGGAAAGTTTGTGAAGAAAACAAAATTTTTTGGTCGATTCTACTTGAAATTAGGCATAAATACTCTAAAATGAAAATAAAGCAACACATATTTCAGCATTTGTCCAAAACTCAACAAGGTTGAATTTAAAATGGGTTTTTTTTTTCTTAAAATATAAAATTGTTCCTTGACTGACCGACTGACTGACCGACAATGCACAGCCTAAACCATTGAAGATAGAAACATGAAATTTCGCAGGCATGTTCCTTAGGGCGTGTAGAGGTGCACTAAGAAAGGAGTTTCCGTAAATCAATCCCTATGGGGGTGAAATGGAGTGTAAACGTTTGTATGGAAAAAATGGTATTCCCTACGACAATTCTCGGCGTCTCCTCTTTGTCAGGATCTTCGTATACTCTCTCTTGCCACGGTGCGCATGCATAAGCAGTGTGCATATACATATTAAAGAACGTGTCCTGACTAATTCATCAATGCCGAGCCAAAACCGCTGAAGATAATTACATGAAATTTAGACAGTAGGATGCTTTTGTGACGTAAGAACCCATTTACAAGAGAGTTTTCGAAATTTACCCCTCAAGGAGAGAAAAGGAGTGGTAAACTTTGTATGGAAATTTGAAAAAATCTGGTCGGATTTACTCGAAATTTGGAATTCGTGCTTCTTGACACAATTAGTGACACGCGTATTCAGAAATTCAACCCCTAAGGGGTGTCGCGTCCTGCGGGGACGTGGGCATATATTTTTACGTTTCTCTCTTTGTTGCCTACGCCTAGCTCAATAGCTCGGGATGAGGGTAAAAAGGGGTAGTGCTTGGGTTAAAATGGGATGACGCGATTATCCGATTGAGGAATAATTGGACACTCGAATTCTATTGACTAGGGGTTTATTGGAATTAACCAATCTGGTTAATTCGATTAAATTATCAATACAGAAAATATACATAAAGTATTTCGCTTACATGTGTCGATACGCCGTGAGTACAATGGTTGGAGATACGGAGGGTCGAATTGTGCCTTTGCAGGTAGGCCGGACCGCTCGGTTGTGTACGCTCGGTTACGGGTTTAGCGGAGCTGGTGTTCTTCACGTACCCACAATCTTTTAGTACCTGGATATTTATCGCGAGCCGAGTTTTCGAATTAATTGGGAATTTACGCGATTCAATGTATCGATTTTACTGTGGACGCTCAATATGCATAATTGGAAGTTTCATAACTCGCGTTTTACAAAATATAGATAGGGCTTGTAACGATTATACCGGAGATGTACTAATTTTTAGAATTAACGTCTGGAGTTGTCGGATACTGTCAGGAGACAGCTCTTTGTATCGAACTAGATCTGATGGAAGATGTTGGAGACTGTCCGATCACGATGGAAACTGTTGGGAGACTAACTTCAACGAGTGGTGATGGAACACTGACTTTCTGTACGATAATTCTTCGCCAAGTGGAAAATAGGAGAGGTTTCGTTAATGGGGGAAGGAGTGGATTTTCATGATACATTTTCCTTAGGGGGTGGAAAAGGCATCAAATATGTGTCTCTTCGGATGATTGATCTAAAATAGAGAGTGGGAGCAGGACGCAGTCTGCGAGTCATATTCGTCGCTTTATTTTCAGGAATTGGAGCAGCGTTTCCTTTATCTGGAGTGCGGAGAAAGGGGCCTTATCGGTGGCGAGAACGCACTGCTCGAGATAGGGCTTGGTGCCCAAGGCCCGCGAGTGCACGTGGTGTTTTATGACAGGGTGGTTTCCTAGGTTCGAGGATTTCGTTCTGGCGAGTGTGTATTTGTTCTTCATATGGTTAAGACTGCTGTGCTCTCGCGTGGGAAAGCACGTGAGACGCTTACTTATTATCAATAGCCTACATTTCCGCCGTGTAGGTCTAAGCTTAAAGAAAAAGATAAGCATCCGTCGAAAAATGAGAATGCCCCTATCGCGCGTATGTGGTCGCTCACAATTTCCATGGGAAATCGCGTGTGCCCTGCGTCTTCGCCGGGGCTCAAGAAGATAAGAAAAAGCAAGAAAAAGAAATACATTGTGCGCATTTGGTCGCGACGTGACACCTCCCCCCTTTAGGATTGAGCGTCTCGCTCGATCCGTTTCGTTGGGGGTTGCAATAAAAAAATATAGGGGCACGATAGTATGAATTGGCATTGTCATTGATCGACTTACAATGTGACTTGAACATATTTGAAGATTGGTATCTAATATGACGGTGTGACTTATAGTTATGTTGCGCTTAGGAGGTACGCATGAATTTCATTATCACCTTTCAAGAAAGCGAGTGTGTTTCTTTTTTTAAAAGTTTTTCGTACGTGATTTTTTGTTTCCTTTTTTAAAATTATGTATATATGTTTTTTTGCTTCACTGTAAGATGTATATTTACGCGTTTTCTTCTTTCTTTTTCTTTACGAATAGATACTTATTTACTGATTTTAACTTATCTTACTTGACAAGGTTAAAAGAACAATAATAATAAGGATTGAGAAAAAGGTTATTTAGCATGATTAGAATGGTCGTTTTGATAATCGAATGTCTTCTCGTGCGAACTCAAGGAAAGGAGCATTTTTGGGAGGTTGATCGTACCTTGAACGATCGGAGATATTAATTTCAGAGATCATGTGTTGCAGCGTTGGTCTTGACTTGATCCGTTGTTTCGACTGAAGATGCCGTCACTAGTTTATGAAGTTCTTGACCAGTTTCACCGGTGACGTTTTCTTCTTAGGTCGTTTAGCCAGGTGCATCAGGAGGTGCGTAACCGAGTCCCATACTGCACCGACGAGGTAGATCGACCAGCCGTAGGCAGTGTATAGGTTGTACGTATGGATCACCGTGTCTGTGAGAAGCGTGCTCGATCGAACGATGGATTTTTCCCAGGTGCGATCCCAGATGGAGTCGGCAGCGGGCTGCTCTACAGGAAACATGATGTGTTTTCGTACGTTGTCGATGTCTTCTGCGGAATATATCCCACATTCTGGGTTGCCCACACGGAAATAAAATATATGTAAAAATATATTTTTCGATATATTAAAAATGGATGTAAAATTTATTTCAGATATATATTATCCATCTTAGATATAGATTAGATATATGCAATATATACGGGAAATGCATTAAAAATATATTCGCGATATCAAAGTTTTCGGCCAAAATAGATCTTCAGAATGTATATAAAAATATATATGTTGGACAGGCGGTTACGTATATTCAAACTATATTGAAAATATACTTACAATGTACTCAAATTACCCTCAAAATATACCACAAATGTATTTTAACTCTATTCGACTTATAATTGAAGTATATTTTAAATGTATTTAAACTATTACTAAAATATACCCGATATACGTTCATACTTCGTTTAAAATATACTTGAAATATGTTCATACTACATTTCAAATATTATTGAAATATATTCAACGTGTATTTAAGATATACTTGAAATATATTTAAACTCTACTTGAAATATTCTTAAAAATTTTGTTATGACGTTATTTACATCAGTGCACCCTTTTACGATATTTTTCCTTGTCACTAATTACGATATGGTGTTTGCGGTTTAAATATATTAATGGTACAAATTTAAATTATATCAGACGCTTATACGCCTTAAGATGGTTTCGAACCCGGAACCTCTGAGTGATGAGCTGGGACGTTCCCCACTGAGCTCTACTTGTTCTACTTGTTAAATTAACTTTCGTATCGTCTGCATATCGTACAATACACAATGTTAGTTTATTGAGAAATGTGTGGATTTATAAGAGTAACTAATATTATCGGATCAATTACTTAATTGCGTTCGCATAGAGAGCGATAATCGAATAGATTTACATAACCTTCAATTTTTTTGTCCGATCATTTATTCCGGCTAGTGCGGCTAGGTCTTCGCGAGATACCGACTTGACGATGTTTTTCATTTGCAATGTTATCTGTTACTCAAGTTGCTTAACCAACCATATTTAAAATATATAAAACATACATTCAATTTGTATGTTTGATATATTTAAGATGTATCTTAAATCGATTTATATTTATATATCGTGTAGGTTTTACTCTTACCCAAAAATATAATTGGCATATCCAACTTTTCGAACCATTTCTATTTAATACATGTTTTATATATTTTTCGATATATTTTTTATACATTTTATTTTCATGTGGGTGGTGTATCGCCAAGTAGACTTCGTCATCGCCTTCATGCTTGCAGGTGGTATGGCTTCGATCGGGACAGTCATGAACTTGTACCAGATATCTCCGTAAAGTTAATATGGAGGAAGTAAGTAATTACAGGTTGCTTGAGTTCTTGTTTTGGTAATATATGAGTTCGAGGAGTAAGGAGATATTTTTCGTTCCCACGAGAGTGACAGGTAATTGATCGTAGAATTCATTTAACATTCTTTTTATATTCTTTTAGCGTTATTTTAACATACTTTTAACATTCTTCTAACATTCTTTTAGCATTATTTTAACCTTTGTGTGCCATTATTTTAACATTCTTTTAATCTGATCAGGTTTAGTTCTATTGGTATACATTCTATAACGTGTACCACTTCGCTAGCTAGTATCGCCATATGACTTGGAGCTTTCATTCAACTATATGTAAATTCGTCTAGTGCTTGTATCGCAGGAAATAAACTATTTTAAAGAATTTCACATTCTCGGTTACATTATTGAATAAGTATATAGCGTATAGCGTATAAGTATAGCGTTTAAATTCGTTTCTGGATGTGTCCCTCGTCAGATATAAATGTAGATTTAACATTGGGCGAATATCTTTTAAATTAGTATTAGATAACTTTTATTAGACAGCGTTGTTGATTTTGGAAATTTGAATTTGTTTTTGGAATTTCGAATTTGTTTTTGGGATTTCATAAAAGTTATACCCCTTGATGTTTCTGGATAGTTTGATAACAGCCATCTGAAGAAAACAGTACAATTGTTGTGATTATTTATTTAATTAGGATTAAAATCGGATTCGTCGACTCTTGGTGGTTTGTTTTTCTTTTTGTTTTTAGTTTCAGTGTTAATGTGTGAGTATCGTAATCTGTTTTTATGCACCATTCGTATTTTGTTATTATATTGGATTTTTACGTTACCCTTGTCCAGTTTTTCTAGAACCTTATGCGGTCCAGTATAATGGTCTCCAAGTTTACCTGGTTTGGGATTCTTTTGGAGGTAGACGAAATCTCCTACCTTCAAGCTCTTGGGATTAGCGTTCTTATCGTAAAATTTCTTCGAACGATGTTTGGATAAGACTAAATTTTCATAGGCGAGATTTCTGATTCCGTTTATTCTTGTGATTAATTCAATTAAATACCCGCGATAAGTGGGTAGCTGATCGGATTCTCGAAGTGGTTCGCTTGATGGAACTCTTGCTAATTTGCCAAAAACTATTCCGTACGGAGTATATTTCGTACTTTCATGAACACTTGTGTTGTACGAGAGTGTTGCCGATTCTAACCATTGATCCCCTTCATTGTATTTATCCGTTTATTGTTTAAAAAATTCGGCCAGTACATGATGAGATCGCTCGAGGGATCCATTGGCTTGAGGATGAAATGCAGTCGTTCGATATCGCTTGATACGAAATCGTTTGGCGACCCGTTTCATGAGACCGCTCAAAAAGTTATTTCTTTGATCTGTTAATAGCGCCTTGAGTGCACAAAAAACGCATATAAATTTCTTTATAAATGCATCGGCGACCGTTGTCGCTAGTGCATTAGGGAGTGGAATCGCGACATAATACTTCGAGAGGTGACCTTGAATACTGAAAATGTACTCGTTCTGATTCGAGGTACGTTGCATTGGACCTACTATGTCCATTGAAATTTTTTCGAACACTGTTCCCGGAGTGTCCGTTATTATCATTGGTTGTTTTGTTTTGACTCTGACTAATTTTTTTAGTTGGCACTCTAAGCATTGTTGGATTCTTTTTTGGATATCAAGTCTTTCCAGAAATATTCGCGTTTAATATTATTGTAGGTTTTTGAGACACCCTTGTGTCCTCCAATTGGGGACTTATGCATTTCGTAAAAGATCGAATCTCGTTTTTCAATAGCACGTAGCTTCGAGTTCCTAATCGAATTATTATTTTTATTTGACTGTTTGTGAATATTTCTTTTATGATGTTCATGACGTCGCGTCGGTCCATACTATGTATTCGACGTGATTCGGTGACAAATGCTCCACGATTCGGGTTTGAGAATGTCGCAAAGGCCTCTCAACTCTTTTACGCCTTCTTTAATGTCCTCTAATATGAAAGATAACGATTCAGAATTCTCGCCTTTGATAACCAATGCAATGTGATATTTTTTTCCAACATTCTTACTGTAAGCTTGGCCGACTGTAAAATCTTTCCAGAGGGGAAGTTTGTTCAATTCCAATAATTTTTGTGCTCCAGAGTCGCATGGTTTACCAGCTGAATCATCAAAATAGACTAAGTGGTCGTTTCGAAAATAAAACAATTCCTTCGTCGTGACACAATTAGCAATTTGAAATTCAGGTACCTTTGTTCCGCGAGTCAGAGGTGTCATCTTCGGAGGATTGCGAGTCAACCGAGTCGGAGTTAGCATCTATCGGATGATTGGAATTAGAATCAGAGGGAATTTGGGAATTAGGAATACGGGATGCTTGTCGCTGGCTAGGGCCCTCAGCTGTTTTTCGGTCGATAACCTTGGGGCGCCTAACACATGCGGGTCTTATAACCTCGGCTTCTGTTTCATCGCCACTACTTTTCTCGTAGTTTTAAGGCTTTCACGGCTCTTTATGTAATGAGAAGAGTATGTGGCTTCCGGATGGAGGCCGTGTTGAGGATCAGCATTGTGCCGACGTTTCGCAAACGTTACAGTCTGCATCATCAGGGCTGAGAGCTCCGATACTGAAGCTCTCGTGTCTCAGGTATTCCTTATATAGTTGCAGTCATCGTTCTGGATCGCTGCACCAGCCAATCAGATGTTTTAATTGATCAGCTGGTCAATTAAAACATCTGATTGGCTGGTGCAGCGATCCAGAACGATGACTGCAACTATATAAGGAATACCTGAGACACGAGAGCTTCAGTATCGGAGCTCTCAGCCCTGATGATGCAACTGTAACGTTTGCGAAACGTCGGCACAATGCTGATCCTCAACACGGCCTCCATCCGGAAGCCACATACTCTTCTCATTACTTTTCTCGTAGTTTACGATCTTACGGTTTCGGCGAGTAAGGTGCCGGGGCTCGGTACGCATATCTGTCGCTTTTGGTGAGGGTGCATCGGCTCTTGCCGGTGTATCGTCACCAAATGATTTTTTTCCTCGTGCATTTTATTTTGTATTTGGAGTTATGTCGTTCTTCGATTGAGATCGAGTGACAACGTTTCTTTTTTTCCTGAGGGATGGGGTGGACATCTACCTGAGTTGTGAACCTTATGGGGCTTCCACCTTCCTCTTCGCTACTACCGGATTCTTTTGATAGACGGTTTATTTCTAGTAACGCGTTTTCTGGATTCCTTATTTGTCTTTGTTTGCAGTGAGTAACGAATTCGGTTTGTTCTAATTTTTCAATTGGATTACGCGACAGTGCGTCAGCGTTTGAATTCAACGTACCAGGTTTGTACACGACGTCGTAGTCGTATTCTGAGAGTTTAAGTCGCCATTTTAGGACGCGTGCATTCGCGTCTTTATATAGGGTCGGACCCTATATATAGGGTCGGAACGCTTTTACGGTGTGAATGATAGCCATTGCCTCTTTTTGTAGGTGTGGTACCGAAGGGAGGCCCCTCTTAATACGCACAATGTATATGCTATCGGTTTGTCTTTACCTATTTCACCTTGTGATAGGACTCCGCCTAAGGCGAAGCTGGAAGCGTCTGTTGTGATGATGAACGGTTTTTCAAAAACAGGGTATTGTAGAATAGGAGCTTCGCAAAGTTTATTTTTAAGAATGTCGAAAGCTCTTTGCGTTTCGTCCGTCCATTCGAAATCGGTTTTGTCTTCTAGAAGGCGAGTTAGTGGTTTTGCGATTTTTGAGAAATCTTTAATGAACCTACGGTAATATCCCGTTAAGCCCAGAAATTGCTGAATATTTTTAACGTTTTTGGGTATTGGAAAATCCTTGACTGCCGATAGTTTGTTCGGATGTGGCTCCAGTCTGTCCTTGCCGATTTATGACCTAGGTAATTGACTTCTGGTCTAAGGAATTCGCATTCTTTCGGTTGCAACTGGAGATTAGCTTTACGTAATCGTTCAATCAGTTCCTGAATCTTTTTACCGTGCTCCTCTAGGTCCTTGGCATAGATCACGATATCGTCGAGATAGACGAAAAAGGATACTCCCTGGAGTCTACTCAATATGATATCCATTAAGCGCTGGAAAGTCGCCGGGGCATTCTTAAGCCCGAAAGGCATTCCTGAAAATTCGTAGTGACCATATCGAGTAGAGAAGGCGGTTTTCGATTCGTCTTCAGGGTTCATTTCAATCTGATGGAACCCGGATGCCAGGTCAAAGACCGATAAGTAATTTGCGCGTCCTAATTGGTGTAAAATATCAGTAAGGTTCGGTAGTGGATATGAATCACCGATTGTTTTGTCGTTTAGGGCTCGGAAATCAATTACCATTCGCCAACGTTTATTACCGTTGGAGTCTGGTTCTTTCGTTACTATCCAAACAGGAATCTTGTTTGGGGATTGAGAATGATCGATAATCCTCGAGTCCAGTAGCTCGTCTACCTGACGCTGGACTTCCCCCTTAAGGGCTTGAGGAAACCTATTCTGCTTGGCGTTGACCGGCAGGTCGTCGACCGTAGGGATCTTGTGTCGAAGCACACGTGTCGACTTCAATGGTTCTCCCTTTATGTGAAATCTATCTGAGTATTCTTTGATAATTTTATCGACGTGATCTGACTCTTCCTTGGCGAGGTGATCAAGTCGCAAGAGACGTTTTATTATTTCTGAACGCTCCGAATTATTTTTTATTTTATGCGATATTGGTTCAGAGGCGGAGACGGAGTTGACATTTGAAATTTGATTGTTGACTTTTCATTATATTCATTTCATTTTTTGAGTATTCGTTCGATTGTATTTTCGCGTTTTTGCATTTTTATTTTTGATTGTTTTTGATCCTTGGCCTTGAATGGAATCGATTTTTGGATTTTGATTGATCTTGATTTTCATTCTTTCCTCGCTACAGAAATTTTTATTTAGTTTTTCTCGATCATCACCCTCTTCGGAATGATGCCAGGATTTTGGTTCGACATTTTTCGTCGAAACTTTTGAGTTGGCCTCTTTTGGGCTCTGGATTAGCGTAGTTGTCATGCAATCTACGCTTTGAATCAAAGGGTCACGAGGGATCGAACGGGAATTAAAAACTGTCATACAGTTTGGACTTGGATTGTTCCCTGACAGGTCTTCGATAGTGTCGAATTCCTGCAGTTCTACTACTGGCACGATCAATTTTACAGCATCATTTGTGGTATTATAAACCTTCAAACGAGCCTTTCCGTGGATGTTTGTCACCAGGAAATCGCCGACGTATACACCATCACAGATTTTGAAAGGCGAGAGGTATCCCTCTCTTATAGTATTGTCCTTTACCTTCACGTGGAAGGAAGTTTCCTAATGCGCTCGGATTTCAATCACCTCATCGGGTTCAGTACGTTTTTCAAAAGGCCATGATTTATCCCCACATTCGAGACATTCCGTTCGGTAATTAATATTGGCTTTCGTTTCAAAGAAATATCGAGACCCCAGCAGACCGGGGTAGGGAAGCGGTACATCGCCGGATATAGTATGAAATAATGATACGAAATCGAATACGGGAAGTAGTACGCTCCTTAGTCCATTTATCCTTAGTAATCCTTAGTAACCATTTATCCTTAGTAATTTATTAAAATTTTCAGAATTTATTGCGTAGGTCGGGTATTCTCCTTGGGCGCTTCTACGGAGACGGTGTTTGACGCGTCTGAGTGGAGGCGCCGCTCGGCGCGTCCGTCCGAGAGGCACTCGGCCCATTTCCCGACTGATAACGTGAATTTTTATATTCGCGGGTACGACATTTTTCTATCGTGTGCCCAATTTTTTTGCAATATCGACAAGATGGCGGATCAGATTTCGAATAATTATTTCGGATTTTAAAGCATGTATCTGCGGTATGGCCGTCATTATGGCAGATTCGGCATTGAGCAGCAGGCGGGGGGCGTGATGGATTGCCAGAAAAATTCGTATATTTCCGGTTGGCGTAGCAAGATTTCGCGGTGTGACCGAGCTTATCGCAAATTTGACACGTGACAGTCTTTTGTTCGGGTTGATTATTTCTACATTGATCGGCACTGTGACCGTTCTGACCTTTCTAACCCTCGCATTTCTGACACGTAACTGTTCCAAATCGACAAGTTTCTGTCGTACGGTTATCCTTTTTACAAATGTTGCAAATTTTTACCGGTCTTGTTGGAGCGGATCTACTAGGGATGCCTGCAGTTCTCTACGCATCTTGAGGTCTCGTTCGATTTCTATAGCATAATCTATAGCGGTTGCGATATCGTCGCACTTGGGAAGACGTTGCTCTATTTCTTCTGCTACCCGCGTTTGAAGCACGAGAGGAAGTTCGCTTACATTTGTCGATGCGCCGTGAGTACCATGGTTGGAGATACGGAGGGTCGAATTGGGCCTTCGCAGGTAGGCCGGACCGCTCGGTTGTGTACTCTCGGTTATGGGTTTAGCGGAGCTGGTGTTTTTCACGTAACCACAATCTTATAATACCTGGATATTTATCGCGAGCCCAGTTTTCGAATTAATTGGGAATTTACGCGATTCAATGTATCGATTTTAGTGTGGACGCTCGATATGAATAATTGGAAGTTTTATAACGCGCGCTTTACAAAATATAGACAGGACTTGTAACAATTATACCGGAGATGTACTAATTTTTAGAGTTAACGTCTGGACTTGTCGGATACTGTCAGGAGACAGCTTTTTGTATCGAACTAGATTTGATGGAAGATACTGGAGGACTTTGTCCGATCGCGATGGAAACTGTTGGGAGACTAACTTCAACGAGTGGTGATGGAACACTGACTTTCTTTACGATAATTCTTCGCCAAGTGGAAAATAGGAGAGGTTTCGTTAATGGGGGAAGGGGTGGATTTTCGTGATGCATTTTCCTTAGCGATTGGTGGAAAAGCCATCAAATATGTGTCTCTTCGGATGATTGGTCGAAAATAGAGAGTGGGAGCAGGACGTAGTCTGCGAGTCATATTCGTCGCCTTATTTCCAAGAATTGGAGCAGCGTTTCCTTTATCTGAAGCGCGGAAAAATACCGGGCGGAAAAAGGGGCCTTGTCGGTGGCGAAAACGCACTGCTCGAGATAGGGCTTGTTGACCAAGGCCCGCGAGTGCACGTGGTGTTTTATGACAGAGTGGTTTCCTAGGTTCGACGATTTCATTCTGGCGAGTGTGTTCTTCATATGGTTAAGACTGCTGTGCTCTCACGTGGGAAAGCACGTGAGACGCTTACTTATTATAAATAGCCTACATTTCCGCCGTGTAGGTCTAAGCTTAAAGAAAAAGATAAATATCCATCGCAAAATGGAAATGCCTTTATCGCGCGTATGTGGTCGCTCACGATTTCCATGGGAAATCGCGTTTGCCCTGCGTCTTCGTCGGGGCTCAAGAAGATAAGAGAAAGCAAGAAAAAGAAATACAGAGAAAGAAGGTGGCAAAGTTTCTATGTAAAATAAACAAACTCTGATCAGAAGATTTACTCGAAACTTAGTATTAAAGCTCTTTAACACAATTAATAAGACACGTATTTTACCGTTTGTCAAAATTCAACCCCTAAACGAAAGAAGGTGGCAAAATATGTACGGAAAAAAAATGTTTAAAAAATAAAAAAATACAACATTTACTTGAAACTTTGTAATACTGCTCCTAGACATAATTAGTTAAATTTTAGCGTTTATGAAAATGAAATTCTTACGGGGAATTGGACGTAGCAAAGTTTGTATGGTAAAAGAAATATCTGTTCAGATTTATTTGAAACATAGTATTAATACTCTTCAACACAATTCCGCGTGTTCCTTAATGGAACATTTGAGAAGCATATTTCATTAAGGAGCATTCAACACAAGTCTACGCGAGTGAAGCCGCGGGCAGAAAGCTAGTTAATTATAAATATCTTTGATAGGGTTAAAAGCAAAGCAGCTTTAGACAGTTCTTAAAGACAGGCCCCACTCTTCAGGACATGTGAATGTTCTGGCCGAGAAGGCACTCCATGAAGATGTACTTGCTCGCAGTGTATCCTGGCCAGAAGTTTGAAATTTCCATACATAGAGGGTAAGCTGTAAAAAACGATTTGGCGATCTTTCCGGTTTGTTCGATGACTGGGCCCAGTCAGGTAAATCACAGAAGGCAGCTTGGGGGGTATCCATTAATTACGTGAGGTAATTTTGGCGATTGTTCGACCCCCCTCGCCCCCTGGTGAGATGTCGCGAGATTTTGCTCGACCCCCTCCCCCTCCCCGTCCCTAATCGCACGTGAGATTTTTCAAAATGCATACGTTGACCGAAAATAAATTCTAGTAAAAGTAACTGCGGTTGTAGCATGATTTACTCCACCATGTAAAGTAGTAGGGAGACTCTCCCTACGTGACAAAAATTACGTGATTACTAAAATTACTAAAATTACGTGATATTTGCTGAAGCCCCCCTCTGCCCCACGTGAGATTGGGTGACATTTCGCTCGACCCCCTCCCCCTAAACGCCTCATGTAATTAATGGACGCCCTCTTAGTCGTGGTCTGACATAAAGCAGGCCATGCTGGAAAACTGACTGGACATTCCCTACGTTATGTCGAGTCCTTACCAGACATGCCTTCTCTGATTTACCCGGCCGAGCTCTCCCATGGAACAAATAGGGAAAATCGTACAATCGTTGTTTACAACTTCCCCTCTATGTTTGGAAATTACAATCTTTTAGCTTTGACACATTGTGAGTAAGTACATCGTCACGTACTGTCTACCCGGCCAGAACGTTTACATGTCCTGAAAGGAGAAGTCCGTATTTAAGAACTGTCACGCTACTTTGCTTTTTACGCCATCAAATAGTAGTATGCGGGGTGTGCGGGGCGGGGGTTCACGCGGGAAGGGGTATGACGTCATGCGGGGAGGGGACTCGGCGGAGGGGCTGACGGCACGCGGGGAGGGGGAAATCGTTGTAGCGGAGAAGGGGGGTATATATCGATTATCGATTAATTGATAATCGATTATTGATCGTTATATATTTAAAATTTATTGTCGATTTATTTTTGTCTTATATTGTTTACTTCATGGATTTTATTATTTAGCGGCTCTCATCCGAGAGCCAAGATGGTTGACCCATGTCCCTGAGAGAAGAAATCGGATTACACGTATGCATGAGAGAGAGAGAGAGAGAGAGAGAGAGAGAGAGAGAGAGAGAGAGAGAGAGAGAGAGAGAGAGAGAGAGAGAGAGAGAGAGAGAGAGAGAGAGAGAGAGAGAGAGAGAGAGAGAGCAAGAATGTGAGATGGAGTGACCGCATCGCATGCATGTGAGATAGAGCGAGATATACATTTAACTTTAGGGATTCAACGACTAAAGCTATTGGGTTTTGTTTGGCGAAATCCCAAACAAATCTAGGAACGTCTTCAAACATCTATTGAACGTCTTCGAACAATTATTGAACGCTTTCGAACGTCTCTTGAACGTCTCCGAACGTCTCGCGAACGTCTCACGAACGTCTCCGAACGTCTCCGAACGTCTCTCGAACGTCTCCGGACGTCTCACGAACGTCTCTTGAACGTCTCACGAACGTCCCCGAACATCTCCAAACGTCTCGTGAACGTCTCACAAATGTCTCCGAACGTCTCACGAACGTCTCTGAACGTCTCCTAATGTCTCTTCAACGTCTCCCGAACGTATCCGAACGTCTCATGAACGTCTCCGAACGTCTCTTGAACGTCTCCGAACGTCTCATGAACGTCTCACGAACGCCTCCGAACGTCTCTTGAACGTCTCTTGAACGTCTCACGAACGTCTCTCGAACGTCTCCGAACGTCTCACGAACGTCTCTTGAACATCTCTTGAACGTCTCATGAACGTCTCCGAACATCTCCGAACGTCTCTTCCACGTCTCACGAACGTCTCCGAACGTCTCTTGAACGTCTCACGAACGCCTCCGAACGTTTCACGAACGTCTCTTGAACATCTCACGATCGTCTCATGAACGTCTCACGAAAGACTCTTGAACGTTCGAGAGCAATATTTTATACAACTGTGTAATCTCATAACAGATAATGTAACAAAGAAAGGGGTGAGGAGAATAAAAAAATCACATAATGTCACATTTCGTTTATTTGCATGAATCTTTATGATTCGTCCACCAATTAAACATTTTAAATACCTTTCGCAATGCACAATTTTTACATGCTTTTCGCATCGTAGAGTGTAGCTTACGCATAATTCAATTAAGGTATCCATATCGCCAAAGTTCACGTCCAACGTTCCAATAACTAGATCATTTTTCATATTTAATATATCAGCTAACCATTCTCGTTTTTCATGGCCGTCAGCATATATGATAGGATACACATCGTCTTCCGTTGGGCCCACAACTGCAGCCGTTATTAAACATTGAGCCATGCTATATGGAACGTTTCCATAGGCTCACTTTACACCATGGTGATTCCGAATCAGCCATGACGCTTCGTATCTCTCATATTTTGTGAGAAGTCTCCATGGTATGATACTCGCGAAAATGTAATGAGAGAGTACACATCCCGCTCTCAGAATCGCTACTTCCTTCACGACAAAGTTTCTCCCAACAATGAAACCTTTGGGATCGACAAATGTAGGTACAGATATAATGAAGATGTATTGGCTTGATCAAGTCGATAGCAAGATTAATTGATGATTGACGTCGATATTTAAGAAACTCGCCTTTAAATTATTTATTCATTGAGCGGGGGTTAATTGCTGATCTATACAATTTTACGAACCATGCTTGTCAATGGACAATATTCAACAACGCGATCGTGCAAGATCAAACAATCGGCAGTAGTATCGAAGCTCTCAGCCCTCATGATGCAGACTGTAACGTTTGCGAAACGTCGGAACAACGCTGAACCTCAACACAGCCTCCATCCGGAAGCCACATACTCTTCTCAATAGGCGTAGTATAGGTGTAGTATACTCAAGAGAAGTAGTATTTGGTGGCAAATCTTCCTTACATTCAAACTCTATTCGTACGTCCACGGTAGCATTTTTCACAGACTCGTTCCGACGCGAGCAATCGATAACCGTGAGAAGGCCGTTATATTGAAACTTTGCGATAGAGAGCAAAGAATTATCACTATTACAGCCGTAATAAGATTTACGAAATCGAAAGTACATATTAAACAAAATGGCGAATCTGTTTTTGGCAAAGTCTAAATACAAATCATCCGTAAGGATAGGATTCCGAGGTGAGATAAAGTTTAACATTGGCGAGTTTGCAGTCGTCGAATAATGTAATGTCCTTTGCGATAGAATTTTTTTTTCCGGTCCGCAGCGCAAATATTACATTTCTTGGTTTCTCTAGCTGGGAGGCAGCTTTTATAGTCCATGAATGTTTCGTTGTGCTTTGAAGCAGTGGATACTCGTTTAGATCCCAAGAGGGAAAGCTCGTAATCAAGTATCGCCCACTTTCCAATGTTCGAAGTAATGACAATTTAGTTATCTCGTTTAATATTACGTGAGGCATACGCCATTGTATCTTGAGCAATTCAACTTCTGCCTCTACTAATGGATGCTGACCGAATACGCAATTGTTATCATTGCGTGAACGTATCAGAATTAGCTCATGACGAGCATTGATAACAACGCGCTTGTATCTTCGCAGAATCCTAGCAATATGTTGAGAGGTCCACAAAAGTTGAAGTATGTTCCCCCATTATTATGTGACACGCAGCATTACATTACATCTCACGCAGCATTTTTTAAAGCATGACTCCTCTCAGGACTTAGAGAGATGTAGTTTTTAATCGTGGTTGTTATTCCAACGTTTCGATTGCGATCAATCTCTACACCATCGAGCTCATAACGAACTTCATCGGGAGGGGGAAGCCGCTGTAGACGAGTGTTTTGTGGGGGCGGGGGTCAGGTAGTGGTGAGTGAACGTTGAAAACCCATAAATCTCCTAATTTATCATAGACATAAAAAAAAATTATCATCGATGCAATGTTTTTCTTTCTACACTATTTAGTCTATGTGAAAATAAAACTAACACACACGATGTGTACGTGTAATGGCCATATATGGGTAGGAAAATTCCGTTAATTTGAAGCGATACATGAAGGGGACGGCTTTTCAAAGCCGTTTATTTATGTGATGCAGGTGTGATGCGCTTGGTTTCGTTTCCGAAATCTTTAAAATGTTGGTATGCGTGTCCACTCCTGTCTCGACTCTCGCCGACTCCCGAGACAGGTCCTGACAAGTCGGGATTTCTTAGAAAAACTTTAAACTTTAGAGATCTATCGTCAAAGGGTTTTTGACCCCAGATGGGCAACCGGAGCACGGCTGCACTCGGGAAAAAAATGTTTCGATGTATCGAGGACTCGTTTTCATTTCGAAATATAACGTCGAGATGTTCAGATGTGCGAGTATGTACGCAGTGCATCCGGCCAAGCACCTCCTGGACTTGGCCAAAAACGAGCTCGAACAGGTTCGAAAGGTCATGCTCCTAAAATATTGGGGTGAATATGTTGGCTTATTGTGGGATCATTTGCCAGAACATCATCGGAACGATAGTGAAGTGATATCATATCTTCCATGCATGGAGCATTATAGTACACCACAGATGAAAGATCACATCGATGGTCTACCTCAACGTCGGGAATGTGAAAAATGCTGTGGAAATTCTCCACGTATGGGGTTCTTCGAACGTGTTTGAACCCGTTTTTTGGGAGTGTGAAAAAATGCCGGGGAAATTCTCCACGTACGAGGTTCTTCGGAAGTGTTTGAACCTGTTATTCATGATTGGAAAAGTGGGGAGAAATTTGAAAATTTAAGTGGGAGGGTTATGGGGGAACTTATAATTTCGTAGTCCAAGCTCAGACTGCAGTATTGCATCGCGACATCAACATCTCTCCACAAAGAACTTTGAAAGTGCCGGGGAAAATGGATCTCTCGGGTATCAACAAAGTCAGCGTGATGGCGGAATTCCGTCCAACAAAGAAGCTGTCAGAACTCCGTGTTCACTCGGATCATCGAATCTCTGACATGAGGGCCGTACAAACCAAGTTTGGGAAACGCTACATCGCGGACATCGCGGAAGAGCTCGCTGACTTCTTACCAGCGCGATTGGTGAAGACCTTCGATGAAAATTTGGAAATGTTCGAGCGAATGCGGCAAGCGACACGTGATCATAATCTCTGGATGACATACAAAGGTGGAAAATACAACAGCATAAACTTGTTCTAAGTCTGAGCACGCACATGGTGGAAAAGACGAAATTCGTTGGAACACCATCGTCGACCGACTGTCCGCATCATCGAGAGTATGCAACTGGCAACTGGCGCGTAATAGTCAACTCTACATGCAGTTGTGGAAAATACAACAGTGTCAAGTTCCATCGTCTTTGAGTATAGTGGAAAAGAGCAAATTCGTTGGTGCAGCATCGTTGAGTGGAACAGCCGTCCTGATAACAGCCGTCTGACCACCGTTTTCGACGTTTTACGTGTTTGACTATGTAAAAATGTATTAAAAAAAACTGTTTTATCGAAATGTATGAGAAGGAGAAATGCAAAGCAATTTTCGTCGTAGAATAAATGAAGAATACAAATGGTATATATTTTCATCGAAATGTTTTTTATTCATTAAAAAAAACCCTCGCTCACATAACGCTTCGTATACACTCTGTTACGTCCCGGAGGGAGATTTAAATGGGACTCGCGAGGTTGCCGATTTAGAGCGCGAAAGTTCGAATTGAATTAGATTTCGCAGTGAGTCTTTGTTTGGCTTCCGCGTGAGTTCCGAACACAGTTTAGTAACAATTTCGATTGAGACGAATTTGAGGTGCGTGATTCTGGTAAGAGAGTTGGATCCGCCCGATGGATTGATCGTTGATCAAATAAATGTTCAGACACGTAGATTTTGTCTTATTTCACGTAGTTCACGTTTATTACGTTCAACTCTTACAAACTTATAATTTCGGTACAAAGATAGTTACGCGTACAATGATTACACGGAAACGCGGAGCGAAAGGGTTTAGCCTTGTAAGTCGACTGTTCAGTTCGGAGTTCGGATACAGAGTGTCTGCTCCTTCGTGATATGAAAATTAGGAAAGTCTGGTTGTAGGGGAAGGAGCTTTTTTGGGTGAATGCATTTTTGGATCAGAGCTTCTTAGTGATTGGTTAATCAATCGTGAGAATGTACGCTGCCTTACGTGATAGGTCGGCGTCATGCGTGGGAATAGTTTTGTTCGTCTACTTATTAGGTCATCGCTATGGTGAATGCAGTCATTGTTCTATGTCCGAGGATCGGGGTCAGCGACCGAGGTTTCGTGGGTATTGCGATATGACCGTGTGATGTGTTCTAGCGCAAGCGAGTTTTCCTCGTGGGATTGTTTGGGTCTTAGGACAAGGCAGGATTGTGGCGTAGTTCGGTCCCTGTATTTTGTTCGAGTGCTCTAGGCGTAGGGTTTCTCTTCCGAGGCTGCGAGTACGCTCCTCTCGTAAATTCGTCTGTCGTTGGCTATGTTTATGCGTGGGCGCCTACGTGCGACGGTTTCGCTTTTGGTCTTGTGGTACGTTTCGGCTATCGCTCGCTTAGCGTTAAAGAAATATAGGTTTTTGGTCGATGAATGAGGGTGCTGCTATCGTGCGTATTTACCATCGTGGTTTCAAAAAGAGAGAGAAAAAAAGTGAAGGCTGGGACGTAACACCTCCCTCCTTCAAAATTGAGCGTCTCGCTCAATTAGATTCAATTATAATTGTAATCGAAAGGTATGATCGCACGATTTGTGAGCTGGCATCGTCATTGATCGATTTACAATGTAGCTTAAGTATATTGGGAGATAGGTATTGTTTGTTATTTGATACAGTAACATAATGCAGTACCATAATGTTTGCGAGAAGTTACATTTTGCTTTGATTAATTTTATTCTTAGATTCTATCTGGTGTTCATCTACCAGGGTAAAGGAAGAAGAAAAGGTATGTATATATTTTGATTTTATCCTACGCATTGTTAACATATGTGTTCAAGTGATAGTCGTATGATTTTTATCTTATTTGCTAAAATATGTTTGTTAAGTAATAGTCGCATGTTTTAACCTAGTTTGTGGAAGTCGAGTTCGGTGGGATGCGATGGGTGAGTTTAGATGATGTGGGAGGAGTCGTGCAGGTGTGAGTGCATCGGGCTTCGGGTCTGTGAGATTGATTCATTAGTGTGCTAGTTTAGCCCGATCACAGTGGATGATTTTTCGCTTATTGTTTCCTAGTGCGATTTCGATGTCGTTTTGGTCTGGGAAAGTTTGTGTTATCTCATAAGGACCTAAGTAGTTGTCGTCAAATTTTCCTATTCGCTGATTTTTAATCAGGTAGATTTGATCTCCGATTTGGAATTTTACGGGGTTGATTTTCTTATCGTAGTGAGTTTTGGATTTTTGTTTGGCATTTTCGAGGTTGTTGCGAGCTAATTGTCGTACTTCTTGTAAATGATGAGCAAGGTTTCTCACGTGTTCGTCGTACGTTAAGATTTCGTCGAGATATGAAAATTGTGAGGGTAGTCGTGCTACCTTGCCTAGGACTACCTGGAATGGTGTGTATTTCGTGCCTTCGTGTACGCTTGTATTGTATGCGAAAGTTGCCAGCCGTAACCACTTATGCCAATCTTTTTTATTGGTGTAATGTTTCAGGTAATCCGTGAGCACTTGATGACTTCGTTCGAGCGATCCGTTCGATTGTGGATGGAATGCTGTCGTTTTAATTTGTTTGATTTTTAGGATCCTCGTTAATTGTTTCATTACACGGCCGATGAAAGCTGCACCTTGGTCTGTCAATATTACTTTAGGACATCCGAATAAGCATATGAATTCCGTGACTAGTGCGTAAGCGATTTCGTGCGCGGTCGCGCTTTTTAGCGGAATTGCAAATGAAAATGTTGAGAGGTTGTCCTGAATTGTTAGTATGAAGCGGTGACCAAGTTCAGATTCTGGGGTTATCGGTCCGACTATATCCATTGCAATTTTGTCGAATACGCTGATCGGAGTATCTGTAATTACCATGGGTTGTTTGGTTTTAATTCTCACCAATTCTTTCCTCTGGCAACTGGCGCATTGACGAATGTAATCTTCTACTTATTTTTTGAGATTGTCCCAAAAATATTGTTGTCGGATTCTGTTGTATGTTTTGGTTACGCCCTTATGACCTGCTATTGGAGATTCGTGGCATTCTTTTATGATGTCGAGCCTGTCTTGCTCTGGTGGGACAGTAATTTCGTCGCGGCAGATTTTTATTTGGATTTCGGTATCCGCGAAAATTTCTCGAATGATGCTTTTTATTTTTGCCCATGCTGAGTCGTTAAGGTTACTGCGCTTCTGAGAAAATGCTGCTGATTTGACGTTCAATTCTACCATCGTTGTTTTCAGATTTCGGAGGGATTTGGTAAGATTTTCTTTCGTTAAGGATGATGTGGAGTTTTCCTGTGTTACGAGGGCAAACACTCGTTTCTTTGGTGTTCCCGATATGAGAACTTGTCCAATTTCGAAGGTGTTAGTTGGGGATAGATTTTTTAGCAATCCCATCTCGATTAATCGTTTGCCGATATCGTTCGAGACTGTACCATCGGCAGAAATGAAACAAATGTAATTGTTTTTTGTCATTTCGATGTTGTCTCTTGTTTCGATGACGTTAATGAATTCCATTTGTTGCTCGTTGTTGTTTATTGGCTCCTCTTCAGTGGTGTTTGTTCTGCTATTGTCGTTTCCGTTTTCTATCGTAGGGGGGGAATTATTGAATGGTGTCAGGGAGGGGGCATTTTCTTGTTGATGAAAAGATTCATTTTCAGAGCTGTTGGCGTTTGCAACGTTTGGAAGAGTGGGTGGGGGTTGTTCTTGGCCCGGAGAATTCCTGATTATTTTTGCTTGTGAAGTACTCCTGGGTAGCCTTTTTTTACCCTTCGCTACTTGTGCACGTAGGGCACTAGTGTGTGCGTGGTTGCTTGCATCAGGGCAGCAAAAACATTTTTTCGGTTTTCGTGGTCTGGAGGATTTACGAGTGGCTAAAAGGACTGGTTCCCCTTTTTTGGCGATGGCTGTTACATCGTCCGTGCGCTGTTCTACGTTGGTAGTTGGGGGTCTCGTAACTTGACTTTTATGACTTTCGTCTGTTGGTTTTCTATCTTCGTTTGAGAAGCCTACGTCCATAGGTTCAGTGATGTGATTGTCCGTGAGACTTTTCTTTTCGTTAAGAGGGAACAATTCATCCTCTCTAAGAGATTCTTCGCTCGTGTTTCCATGACTATCTGGACGGTTAGGCATTTTGTGGAATTTCCTTTTGGTACGTCCAGTGGGTGATGGAGTGAGTCCTAGTGTTTCGTGAGCCCGGTTTTCGAAATTTATAGCAATATTGCTTACGCTATCGTCACTCGATTCTTGCTCCGAAGATGAAGATGTTCCGAGCGTAGCGAAGTTACTCGGCGCCATGTGGGTAATGTCTTCCTCGTCTCCCGAAGACGATGTAGATTCGGGTTTTGAAGGGTTCCCGAAGGGGAGATGCCGACGTGTGTGGCTTCTTCGTTTCACTAGTACTTTGAGTTTTTCCCTTCGATATTCTGGTGAATACGATTCCTGGTTTTCCGAGGAATTCAAGTTTTCATGCTCTGAGGAATTTGATGATTGTTGCTTTGAAGAACTTGGTCTTCGATGCTCTGAAGAGTTTGTTTTTTGGTGTTTTGGAGGATTTGATTTTTGATGCTCTGAGGAATTTGATTCTTGATGCTCTGAAGAATTTGATTTATTACGTGGCCTCTTTTTGTTGAGGTCTTTGATGATCGGTTGATCAGGCCGGTCACCTTGAGTTAGATTTGATCCTTTGGCAAGCGGGCTTACGTACGTTTCTCTCGGAATTGCCGTATCTGTAAGGTTGCTTGTTTGGGGAATCGAGATTGTTTGATTTTGAATTTCGTTCGATCGCTCTGCAACGGGACTCACGTACGTTTCTCTCGGAATTGCCGTATCTGTGAAGTCGGTTGCTCGAGGAATAGATATTGAATGAATTAGTGGGGAAACATTCGTGATGTCTTCCTCCGAAGTAGTTTTTGATTTTTTGAGTTTTTTATTATTGGCGCTTGGATCCGATGACGAATATGTTCTCGCGATGCCTGGGTTTGGATGTAGAGTTTTTCCTCCGTATGGGGTGTCGTTAGTACGCCATTTGAATTTGATAGGGAGAGTTATTGGATTTCGAGAAAGTGCGTCGGCGTTTGTATTAACTCTTCCTGGCTTGTACTGGATTTTGAAATCGAACTCTTTTAATCTTTCTCTCCATCTCAGCACGCGTGACGTCGGGTCGTTCATAGAGTTTACCCAGACGAGTGGCCGGTGGTCGGTCAGTAGGGTGAATGGCCTGCCATAGAGATAGGGTCGAAAGGTTTTTAAGGCAAACACCACAGCGACCATTTCTTTTTCCAAAGTGGAATAATTTCTTTCGGCCTTGTTTAGGACCCTTGAAGCGGCTGCGACCATGGGGTCTTCTCCGACTTTTCCTTGCGAAAGGATTGCGCCGACGGCGTAATTGGATGCGTCGGTTGTTACGATGAAAGGTTCCGAGAAATTTGGGTATTGGAGAATCGGTGTTCAGCATAGCTTGTCTCGCAATGTTTCGAATGCTAATTGATGTTGAGATGTCCAATGGAATTTAACATTTTTGCTAGTGAGATCCGAAAGGGGTTTTGCAATTGCTGCGAAATTTTTTATGAAGCGGCGATAGTATCCAGCTAGACCTAGGAATTCTTTTACGTTCTTTGGATTTTTCGGTATTTTGAATTCTCTCACGGCTTCGATGTTTTTTGGATCGGGTTTTAATCCATCTGCAGAGATTTGATGTCCCAGATATCTTACTTCAGTTCTTAAGAATTCGCATTTATCCGTTTGGAGAGTTAGATTTGCGTTACGTAATCTTTCCGCAAGTTTTCTAAATTTGCTTTCGTGTTCCTCGATTGATCGTGCGTAGATTACTATATCGTCTAGATATACGAATAAATCATTACCCTGTAATCCTTTTAGAACAAGGTCCAATCGTTGGAATGTGGCTGGTGCATTTTTTAGTCCGAATGGCATTCTATTGAATTCGTAGTGACCGTGAGGGGTCGTAAAGGCTGTTTTGTGTTTGTCTTTCGGATCCATTTCTATCTGATGAAAGCCAGATGCTAGGTCAAAAATGGAGAAGTACTTCGCACCGCCGAGTTGGTCAAGGATGTCTGTTATTAACGGCAGGGGGTAAGCATCTCCTATTGTGACATCGTTTAACTTTCTGAAATCGATTACGAGTCTCCAGCGTTTGTTGCCTTTTGAGTCTGCTTTTTTCGGAACTATCCAGACTGATGAATTATACGGTGACTTCGAGGGTTCAATGATATTTAATTGTAGCAGATCGTTAATTTGTTTTTCTATTTCCGGTCTTTGGAATGGCGGATGTCTGTACTGCCTTGTATTGACCGGTCGATCGTCTACAGTGGGAATTCGATGTTTGCATTCGTTTGTTGATCGGAGGGGTTCACCAGGTAGATGATAGAGGTCTACGTATTCTTCTACGAGTGTAGATACCGCATTACGCTCTTCGTCATTGAGGTGATTAAGCCGCAAAAGACTCATTACTCCGTTGGCACGGTTTTCTCGCGTCCGAGGGTTTTTGTGCTCTAGGGTCGGTGTATTCGCGGTGTGGTCATCCTCTTGATCGTTCTCGTCTGTACTCATATCGAAAGGATAGAGACTAATTACGGGAACCTCTACTCTGACGTCCTCGTTCAAGGTATTGATAGCGTACAGGCATGCTTTGCCATTGGTATTTTTAACCAATGCTTCGCCTGCAAAGATGCCATCTCGAAATGGTATACGGGGTACGTAACCTGTCTCTAGTGGGTTTCCGACTCGAATGAACATGATCGTTTTCTGTCTGGCCCGCAGAAGAAATGATTCTGTGTTTGTAAATGGGATGTCCACGTTATTGACTCGTACGTATCGCCCTTCCCAGTCGATTCTACCTTTACTTTCTCCGATTGTTTCATGACCGAGGATTGCGTCGAATTCAACAGGGAAGTCGTCCGGGACAACATTGAATGTTACGGACTGGTCATGAATTGCGATGTTAATTTGTCCGAGTGTCTTGGGTCTATCGATGATCGAAATTCCGTATAATTCGTAAATTATGAGATTGTTTATGAGATTTGGGTGACGAATATTTTCGATTTTGATCAAATTTAATTGTGAGCCTGAGTCTGCGAGAAATAATGTTTGTGTTTTCTTGAGATCTTCTGCTTCAATGCTAATTGTGGGTGAGTGGTAGTTATTCGTTCGTGTGCTCAGGTTACAAGAGGCTCGGAGGATTTTTTGTTTCGTTTCCGATTTTACTGTGTCTGGCGTCCTTGGGTGTTTGGGCCCGTCGAGACGCCTGGTCGAGGGGTCGTTGACTCGTTTCCCGGCTGTTTTCCGGCTTGAGCCTCGTCTTTTCTCCCATTATTATATGCTCGTTTACGGCATTGATTTATGAAGTGGCCCGGTTTTTTACAATAGTTGCATGATATGTTACTTCTGTTTGTAGCGTCTTTTGTTGAGTTGTCTTTTGCCAGAAGGTAGCAATCATTTGTTGTGTGGTTTGTCTTTTTGCAATAATTGCAGAATTTGCTCGGGTTTGCACGAAAGGTTGAGCTTCCGGGTTTATTTTCGTTTTGACTATTTGATTTATTGAAAGGTTGAATTGGTAGGAAAGTCGATTGTGTATTTTCTGGGTCGATTGGTCCTAACATTTTTTCGATATCCGTTGCTTGTTTGAAAATGCTTTCGAGATTTGGGTACCGTTTGCATGCTATATGGGGGCGATAGGCGGCGTTAAGACCTCTTCGAAATTGATCAGTCTTCCGCGAAAATTTTCGCTCCTTCGATGGAACGTAAGTTCGAATTCTCGATGGCTTGATTTGTCTTTTTCAAGTGAGTGTTTAGTCTACTGTAGAAGCTGAGTACCGTTTCTTTATCTTTTTGGGAAAATGTGCTCATTTCCGTGATCCAGGTGAGAGGGGGTTTGGAAGGGATGAATTTTCGTTTTAGGATGTCTGTGAACTCATCGATTGTTGTTATTGTAAAGCTTTCGAGACTATCGCAAGCGATTCCTTTGCATTTACTCTTTAGGAGTGTGACTATTAATCGTTCGCCTACAGCTGGGATGAATTCTTTCGCGTTATCGCAATAGCTCAAAAAATTGTTTAACGAACATGTTTTAGGCGTCCCATCGAACTCGGGTAAATATCTTGTGAAATCTCGATAATTAGCGTGTAGTGGATATATATTATTTTCGAAAGACGCTTGATAATAGTTATGCGCATTTGGTGGTGGAATCGTTGTCTGTGATGTGTAGATTTGACTCTGTTGAGCTGGGTGATGGGCTTCCGAAGTCTCCATTTGGATTGGTGTAGACATTATGAGTTTATGACTTACTCAGTGATGATCTTGTAGCTCGCTCGTGCCAATGATGTTTGATTGCAGCCAAGTGGCGTTGGACTACTTGACTTGTCGTGAGGTGCGGCTGGTGTTTTGACCTGCAGTCCGGGTGTGCGTCGCTGGCTCGGGTCTGCTCGTCGGCCTTGCGTCCCTCGTTAATTTATGGCTCTGCGTCCCTTGTGTTGATCTCGGTGCGACGTTGGTGTGGAGCACTTGTTCGTTTCACACGGAAGAGAGTCCTTTTATTTTATTTTTATTTTTACACGATAGTGTATTCCGCGTTCGTGATCCGTTTTTCACCGACACCGGATTGATTGTCACCAGTATTATAACCGATGAATTGTCTCTTTGTTTTTCCGCTGCCACCAGTTTTATTAACCGATGGGGTTTTTATTAAAAGTTTTTTTTCCGCTGCCACCAGTTTTATTACTGATGGGTAATTTATTTGAAGTTTTTTTTTCTTTTTTCCGCTGCCACCAGTTTTATTAACCGATGGGGTCTTTATTAAAAGTTTTTTTTCCGCTGCCACCAGTTTTATTAACCGATGGGGTCTTTATTAAAAGTTTTTTTTCCGCTGCCACCAGTTTTATTGTATACTAAACTGTTACGTCCCAGAGGGAGATTTAAATGGGACTCGCGAGGTTGCCGATTTAGAGCGCGAAAGTTCGAATTGAATTAGATTTCGCAGTGAGTCTTTGTTTGGCTTCCGCGTGAGTTCCGAACACACTTTAGTAACAATTTCGATTGAGACGAATTTGAGGTGCGTGATTCTGGTAAGAGAGTTGGATCCGCCCGATGGATTGATCGTTGATCAAATAAATGTTCAGACACGTAGATTTTGTCTTATTTCACGTAGTTCACGTTTATTACGTTCAACTCTTACAAACTTATAATTTCGGTACAAAGATAGTTACGCGTACAATGATTACACGGAAACGCGGAGCGAAAGGGTTTAGCCTTGTAAGTCGACTGTTCAGTTCGGAGTTCGGATACAGAGTGTCTGCTCCTTCGTGATATGAAAATTAGGAAAGTCTGGTTGTAGGGGAAGGAGCTTTTTTGGGGGAATGCATTTTTGGATCAGAGCTTCTTAGTGATTGGTTAATCAATCGTGAGAATGTACGCTGCCTTACGTGATAGGTCGGCGTCATGCGTGGGAATAGTTTTGTTCGTCTACTTATTAGGTCATCGCTATGGTGAATGCAGTCATTGTTCTATGTCCGAGGATCGGGGTCAGCGACCGAGGTTTCGTGGGTATTGCGATATGACCGTGTGATGTGTTCTAGCGCAAGCGAGTTTTCCTCGTGGGATTGTTTGGGTCTTAGGACAAGGCAGGATTGTGGCGTAGTTCGGTCCCTGTATTTTGTTCGAGTGCTCTAGGCGTAGGGTTTCTCTTCCGAGGCTGCGAGTACGCTCCTCTCGTAAATTCGTCTGTCGTTGGCTATGTTTATGCGTGGGCGCCTACGTGCGACGGTTTCGCTTTTGGTCTTGTGGTACGTTTCGGCTATCGCTCGCTTAGCGTTAAAGAAATATAGGTTTTTGGTCGATGAATGAGGGTGCTGCTATCGTGCGTATTTACCATCGTGGTTTCAAAAAGAGAGAGAAAAAAAAGTGAAGGCTGGGACGTAACAACTCAACCAGCTTTTACATTATTATGGGCGCAGTTGTATTTCGTGTTAAAGGAATGATGGGGGCATTTGGAGTTTGTGATTTTCGGCAACTTCTGCAGCGATGGACAGTCCAGAGTCTCCGAGTCGATGACGTTTGTCGCAGGATCCGTGAATCTTGATAGTCATGCGGGGCTCCTTGCAAGGTTTCTCGAATTGTCTTTCTAGCTGCCTCGTAAGGTATGAATCCGCTGTGTTCCCATCGGATTCCATGGAAATTGCGTTCCAACCACTCGTTTGTTATTTTATACTTGGCTGGTAAAGAGTCCCATGCAAATGGTGCGTCGAAGGCGAGCGTCAGCGGTTCAGTATCCTTGTCGTGGAGTTTGATGATGGACATCTCCTTTAATACAAATTTGTTGATGGGTCTCTTGAAGCCCTGTACATCGACGGTAAGCTCCATGTTGACTGACGTGGACGCAAATTATCGGCATGATTTTATACCAATTTTTTAACCCCACCGCTGATTGGATTGTACTCGACAATACAATCATGGAGGATCTTGCAGTATGCTGAAGTTTGTGGCGGAATATTATTTTTCAATTCGAACTCAAGGCGCACGTCAACAGGGCCGGACTTGAGAGAATCGTTTTGCTTTGAGCAGTCAATGACAACGAGGGGGGCTTTTTCTAAAAATTCAATCCTGCTCAACCATGGTTCGGTCTCTTTGTTGTAATAGGTCGGTTGAAAGTTTACGTACATCTCGTAGAGTAGAGCATATTGATGTTGATCAATGTTCAAATTCAAATTTCCATATGGATAACATTGGGAATTGAGGTAAAGTTTAACATCGCTTAGGTTACAATGATCAAAGTGACTCTCATTTGGTTGTTTCTTATTTTTCCGTCCCGTCTGCATCGCGAGTATGACATAACGTGGCTTCTCCAGCTGATGCGGGGTTTTCACAGACCACACGGGCTTAGAGGTGACAGGGAGCAATGGATATTCATACAGTTCCCATGTTCGGAAACTCATGGAGATTGGTGCGTCTTTGGCGAGAAAATTTAACAGCTGAATTTTTCGCTGATTCGAGACTGTTACATACGGTACGAGCCATTCTATTTTACGCAATACGAGTTTGTAGTCTTCGGGCACTGTTTGTACAATGGCATGCTCCTCGGGTTTGCCGAAGGTTATCGGAAATTGCCGTAAATGCCAAGCACGAGTTGATTCTCACGAGATCAAAGATCGATGACGATGCCATTGTACAAACAGCGCCCGAGGACTACAAACTCGTATTGCATAAAATAGAATGGCTCGTACCGTATGTTACAGTCTCGAATCAGCGGAAAATTTAGCTGGTAAAGTTTCTCGCCAAAGACGTACCAATCTCCATGAGTTTCCGAACATAAGAAGTGTATGAATATCCATTGCTGCCTGTCACCTTTAAGCCCGTATGCTCTTTGAAAACCTCCTAAAATATTGCCCCCCAATATTTTAGGAGCAAGACCTTTCGAACCTGTTCGAGCTCGTTTTTGGTCAAGTCCAGGTGGTGCTTGGCCGGATGCACTGCGTACATACTCGCAGATCTGAACATCTCGATGTTATATTTCGAAATGAAAACGAATCCTCGATACATCGAAACATTTTTTTTTCCCGAGTGCAGCTGTGCTCCGGTGGCCCATCTGGGGTCAAAAACCCTTTGACGACAGATCTCTAAAGTTTATAGTTTTTCTAAGAAATCCCTACTTGTCAGGACTTGTCTCGGGTGTCGGCGAGAGTCGTGACAGGAGTGGACACGCATACAAACATTTTAAAGATTTCGGAAACGAAACCAAGCGCATCACACCTGCATCACATAAATAAACGGCTTTGAAAAGCCGTCCCCTTCATGTATCGCTTCAAATTAACGAAATTTTCCTACCCATATATGGCCATTACACGTACACATCGTGTGTGTTAGTTTTATTTTCACACAGACTAAATAGTGCAGAAAGAAAAACATTGCATCGATGCTAATATTTTTCTAGGTCCATGATAAATTAGGAGATTTATGGGTTTTCAGCGTTCACTCACCACTACCTGACCCCCGCCCCCACAAAACACTCGTTTACAGCGGCTTCCCCCTCCCGATGAAGTTCGTTATGAGCTCGATGGCGTGGAGATTGATCGCAATCGAAATGTTGGAATAACAACCACGATTAAAAACTACATCTCTCTAAGTCCTGAGAGGAGTCATGCTTTGAAAAATGCAGCGTGGGATGTAACACATAATAATGGGGGAACATACTTCAATTTTTGTGTACCTCTCAACATATTGCTAGGATTCTGCGAAGATTACAAGCGCGTTGTTAACAATGCTCGTCATGAGCTAATTCTGATACGTTCACGCAATGATAACGATTGCGTATTCGATTAGCATCTATTAGAAGAGGCAGAAGTTGAATTGCTCAAGATACAATGGCGTATGCCTCACGTAATATTAAACGAGATAACTAAATTGTCATTACTTCGAACATTGGAAAGTGGGCGATACTTGAATATGAGCTTTCGCTCTTGCGATCTATACGAGTATCCACTGCTTTAAAGCACAACGAAACATTCATGGACTGTAAAAGCTGCCTCCTAGCTAGAGAAACCAAGAAATGTAATATTTGCGCTGCAGACTGGCAAAAAAAATTCTATCGCAAATGACATTACATTTTTCGACGACTGCAAACTCGCCAATGTTAAACTTTATCTCAACTCGGAATCCTATCCTTACGATGATTTGAATTTGGACTTTGCCAAAAACAGATTCGCCATTTTGTTTAATATGTAATTTCAATTTCGTAAATCTTATTACGGCTGTAATAGTGATAATTCATTGCTCACTATCGCAAAGTTTCAATGTAGCGGCCCTCTCACGGTTATCGATTGCTCGCGCCAGTACGAGTCAGTGAAAAATGCTACCGTGGACGTACGAATAGAGTTTGAATGTAAGGAAGATTTGCCACCAAATACTACTACCTATTGAGAAGAGTATGTGGCTTCCGGATGGAGGCCGTGTTGAGGATCAGCGTTGTGCCGACGTTTCGCAAACGTTACAGTCTGCATTATCAGGGCTGAGAGCTCCGATACTACTGCCTATTGTTTGATCTTGCACGATCGCGTTGTTGAATATTGTCCATTGAGAAACATGGTTCGTAAAATTGTATAGGTCAGCAATTAACCCCCGCTCAATGAATAAATAATTTAGAGGCGAGTTTCCTAAATATTGACGTCAATCATCAATTAATCTTGCTATCGACTTGATCGAGCCAATACATTTTCATTATATCTGTACCTACATTTGTCGATCTACAAGGGTTCATTGTTGGGAGAAACTTTGTCGTGAAGGAAGTAGCGATTCTGAGAGCGGAATGTGTACTCTCTCATTACATTTTCACGAGTATCATACCATGGAGACTTCTCACAAAATCTGAGAGATACGAAGCGTCATGGCTGATTCGGAATCACCATGGTCTAAAGTGGGCCTATGGAAACGTTCCATATAGCATGGCTCAAGGTTTAATAACGGCTGCAGTTGTGGGCCCAATGGAAGACGATATGTATTCTATCGTATATGTTGACGGCCATGAAAAATGAGAATGGTTAGCTGATATATTAAATATGAAAAGTGATCTACTTATTGAAACGTTGGACGTGGACTTTGGCGATATGGATACCTTAAGTAAATTAGGCGTAAGCTATACTCTACGATGCGAAAAGCATGAAAAAATTGTCCATTTCACAGAAGATTCACAGAAGAATAAAGATTCATGCAAATAAATGAAATGTGACATTATGTGATTTTTTAATTCTCCTCACCCCGTTCTTTGTTACATTATCTGTTATGAGATTACACAGTTGTATAAAATATTGCTCTCGAACGTTCAAGAGACGTTGGTGAGACGTTCATGAGACGATCGTGAGACGTTCGTGAGACGTTTGAAGACGTTCGTGAGACGTTCGTGAGACGTTCGTGAGACGTTCGTGAGACGTTCGTGAAACGTTTGTGAGACGTTCATGAGATGTTCAAGAGACGTTCGTGAGACGTTCGGAGACGTTCGGAGACGTTCGGAGACGTTCGTGCAACGTTCGAGAGACGTTCGAGAGACGTTTGGAGACGTTCGTGAGACGTTCAGAGACGTTCATGAGACGTTCGTGAGACGTTCGAAGACGTTCGGAGACGTTCGCGAGACGTTCGGAGACGTTCGGAGACGTTCGAGAGACGTTCGAGAGACGTTCGGAGACGTTCGAGAGACGTTCGTGAGACGTTCAAGAGACGTTCGGAGACGTTCGTGAGACTTTCAAGAGACGCTCTTGAGACGTTCGGAGACGTTCGGCGACGTTCGGAGCCGTTCGTGAGACGTTCGGAGACGTTCAAGAAGCGTTCGAAAGCGTTCAATAATTGTTCGCAGACGTTTAATAGATGTTCGAAGACGTTCGTAGATTTGTTTGGGATTTCACCGAAAAAGAAACCCAACCGCTTTAGTCGTTGAACGCCGAAAGTTAAATGTATATCTCGCTCTATCTCACATGCATGCGATGCGGTCGCTCCATTTCACATTCTCGCTCTCTCTCTCAGGCATACGTGTAATCCGATCCCTTCTCTCAGCGACAGGGGTCAACCAACTTGGCTGTCGGGCGAGAGCCGTTGAATAATAAAATCCATGAAGTGAACAATATAAGACAAAAATAAATCAACAATAAATTTTAAATATATAAAGATCAATAATCGATGATCAATTAATCGATAATCGATATATACCCCCCTCCTCCGCTGCATCGATTTCCCCCTCCCCGCGTGAGCCCCTCGCCCCCCCCCCAGAGGACCTGCGTTAGAACTCTCATAGCTATACTACTTCAAATATATTTATAATCGAGTGGGATGAAACTAATACGCCTGTTGTAATTTTATTCACTGTTAAGGGAAGTTTCTGCCTTGTAGGGCCAAAAAATGTTGGATTTTTTACCAATTTTTAGTGCGAAAAGTATTAAATATAGAATGTTGATGTTTGGTATATTGACTAAGCGGTCTTTATTGAACATCGAAATATTTTTTAATGTTTGACAAAACATGGTGGTGGGAGTGGGAAGAGCCACGTATGTTGGTGCGCGGGTGATGACATTTTTCGTTTGCGGAAGTCCTAAGTCCTGGACAGGCGATATGAAGCAAAAAAATCAAACATATTTTTACTTTGTACAATATTGTGTATAAGTTGAACTAGAATCAAGAAGAAAAATGGAAAAATAAAAAAAATAGTCATCGAATGCAAGGACGTTTGTTTTTCGTCCCAAAAATGTTTGCAGTTTGTTGTTGATTAAATAAATTTCTTTAGGTATTTTTGGTTAATTCTAGTTCAACCTTTTGATTGCATACTTTTTAAGTACAATATCTCAAGAATATTCTCACCAAATTTCACAATGATCATTGTATTCGCAGTTATAGGTATTTCAACCGCACGACCGTCCAGCATACGCGTCCGACTGGCCCGCGCGCCGCTCGGACGAGCAGCAGCTGCCTGGTATAAGCATACCCGTGCAGAAATTTTGGTGTGGATCCAGTTCGATTCGGATCAGGATCCCTTTTTCGCAATTGGAATCCAGTCCGACATCGGATCAGATCCTGAAGTGGAATGTAACGCTCGCAAATCGGATTCGAATCAGGATTTATTACGGACTCTAGGTAGAATCCTAACAGGAATTTCGGCTCGGATCCCGACTAGAATCCCGAACTCACGAGCAATATCCAGTTCAATATCGAGACAGATTCCAGGCATAAATGTAACAATCATCTCTCGATGATTTTTCCATTTACTAATGTAAAAGTCATCTTTCGATGATTTTTCCATTTATTGCTGGAATCTGACTCGCAATAGAACTTAATCTTATTTGTCGAATGCAATGATTTGTACAATTTTCACAGCTGTTTTACCCACTTATCTCCGAAACAGGTTCACTTACATTTTATATCCGGATACAACGATGCAAATTTAAAAGGTAAGTGAACATGTTTCGGGGATAAATAAATGAGCTAATACCGATTAGTAATATTTATTACTGATTATTATATTTATTAAAGGATTTATAAAAGGTCGGGTAAAAACCTGTGTTACATTAAACTATCAAACCTTACTTATTGAGATCCCGACAAAATTATAATAATGATATTGAATAAAAATATGAAAGAAAGATATTCGTAAATGCATCAAAATATATGTTTTCAAACTATGTTTTCTTTTTTAGTTTATGGTTTAATTAGTTTCTTTTTGTAGCAGTTGGCAACGTTTCACTCATTCTGCTTTCTTCGTCCGCCCCAATCTTTCGCATTGCAAATGGCACTTGCCGCATGTTCACAAAATAAACTTTCATTGACCGGTGTTCTATTTGCGAAGGTGTGATAATTGACGAGCGCAACTGAAAGTTAATCACTTAATTACAACGATAATACAATCGAATTGGCAATTTCAATAGAAGCAAAATTATAGATTTTAAAAGAGTCATTACCTTTCACACAGGTCCCGAAGTTTGTTGCTTTCAATAAAATGTTGTTCATCTTTTTCTTTGCGCCGTGAATCCCGTAACCATCGTTCGTCAGAAAATCTTTCTCAATATTGTCGACAAACTCTTCGTTATATGGTTGTTTCTATACAGGAGCGTCTTTAGTGAAATAATCTGTAAAATATTCCAAGCGATGAATATGAATACTGAGACGTTCCATTTTTTAAAAT